>WBMW01003831.1:103067-138321 GCA_013396635.1 Penelope pileata | reverse complement strand
TTTTTTGGTGTACTCTCTTAGTGCCTGAACTCATTACCACTCTGGAGACGGTCTCTGTCTGAGTTTTGGGAAATAAACAGGGTGTGGAGATGCCACAGCTCTCACTGTACAGATTGTAGAAGCACAATGGAAAAAATGGGTTGAGTCTTTAAAGGGTCGATGGAGTTATGCTGTCCTTGTACAGCTGGAGTATTTATGTTGCCTAATATCCAACCACTAATTGCCCAAGTTAGGAGGCTCTCTTGACTCTTAAAATCATGAGAGAGAGCAAATTGCCTCTGCAATTTTCAGCATACATCCTGCTTTAAATGCCTCTGAAGGAATACATTTCTTCGCATTCAATGTAGGGGTGGTAGGCTAGGGAGATCAGCCTTCTTACACAGGCAGCTATGCTGTGGGCTTCAGATCAGCTGATGTAAATACCTTCTTGGCAGCCTAACGATTTTAAGAGCTTATGGATTCATTTGTTTGCTTTGGGGCCAAGAAAGCTGTCTAGTCACACAAAGGAAGCCACATTCATTCCGCTCATAGCGTATCTGAGATTTTAAGGCCGCTTTTCTGTTGTTCTGTATTGCAATTCCTCTGGTTGCAACTGGTGCAACCTATCCTTGTAAGTTACAAATTCTCTGGGCACAAGAAACTGACATTTTGGAATATTGTACAAGGTAAACAGTAAGTGAGGCATAGCAAAACTATCGCTAATAATAACAGAAACATACCATTCACATTATATGCTAAGATACCAGTTATCATGGTTATAAAGAAAGGCCTCTTGATAAGAACTTATAATTGAAAATGAAGAAAAGAATTGACAGTAGGAAAAATATATGTGCTATAGCGATTCTTTGTGATGTGTTGGATTTCTTTGGGAATGTAAGAAATGCGTAAACTGAGAATTTGTTCTTCTATAAGATAATGGGTCAGAAAAAAACGTAACAGCATCTCTGAAATTCAGAGAAAGTGGTAAAATTTTGAATTCCATGATGGTTTGATCTAACTTCAACTTTCTTCAGTAACTGTGTATCCATTATCAATCTAGTCATACAGCAAGACCTGAGGAAGTGGGAAGAAATAAAATAATAATGAAGCTTTCATCATTTTCAACTAAAAAAATAGAAGTAGACTGAAATCTTTTCATTTTTAATTGCCTTTTGATATTTAATTTGATTATTTGATCAAAAGATTCTGGTTTGACTAATAGTGCTGCTACTTGGCTTTAAAAGTTCTTTGTAGCGATGAGAGTAATAAAAGAAAATATCACAGATAAGACTGCATACAATGTAAGAAGCTAGCTTTAGTATAAAGGTAGGGATGATTAATACAAAATATATATATATATATATGAATTTTAAATGCTTGCTTTGTTGCCCTTGACTTGAAGAAATATTTTCATTGTAAAAATTTAGTCAGACAAATGTTTCCAGTTGGACCTTCTGTTCAGTTTTATCACTCTTCTCAGTATTTACCAGGAATTTAGTGTTTACTCAACTGACTGCAGTGGACTTTATATAAGTGTAAAATAGTTGTAGCTGCAAAAGCAGATTCTTTATTATTGAGTTGAATTCACCTGCAGGAGCAATGGGATTGAAAGATCTATTCAGTGTTAGAAAATAAAAAGGAGAAAAAAAAAGAAAAAAAAAACAGAAGTGGAATTTCTGTGAAGCACATCCACCTAGAGCTGGTCAGTGTTTTGCGATGGCTGCTTCCTCTTTGGAAAGTTCTGCTTTCCATTTGGTTTCCTTGGGAACTATATGCATGAAATAGTCTGTTGTACTGTCTAGAGGCTTGACTTATTCACCGAAGCACCCGTAGTATTCCCTTGAGACACAAACGTGTTCACGTCCAAAGATAGCTGATATCCATTTGCCTACTTCATAGAAAGACTTAACTTTGCAGAAAAAAACCTACCCTGTTCATCATGTGACTCTACCACTCAGATTGTTTTGCTTTTCTGCTTGATTTGTAACACAGAGTTACAAAAGAAGGGTCACAAAATTCTCTTTTCAAGATTAACCACTCCAGGAAGTAAGCTTTTTTTTCCCTCCTAAACCCAGAAGTAAATTTTTTACTATATTTATTTTAGTTTCTTTTGCCAAATGAAAAGAGTCAACAATCCCCAAAAAATCATTGCAAATAGACTAAACTTTTCTGTTCTAGCTTGAGTAAATATGTTTGATGTAAAAATAAACAGAATTACTTGCCTGCCATTGAAGCCTTGTTAGAGCATGTATGGAGAGTGTTACTTTTTAGGGGCTAGAGAAAACTTTCATTTAAAAATAGTTTTACTTCTGATGCCATTTCTGCTTCAATTAACCCTTATTCTCATAAAGAATGACTGTTCGCAGTCATCAGGTTGAGGTAACACCACTGATTTCCAGCCTTACTATGCACGCTGTTGGACAGTAGGCTCTAAGCAGTTAATGCTAAAAGCAAAGCAAGTACCACTTGAATCCCTGAACTTACCGGAGTTCAAAGTTCTCAAGGCAGAGGTGCCAACAGAATTACTGACATGATGAATGATGCTCATGCTCATTATATCTGTCACTAAAATGGGAGCTCACTTGGTACAAGAGTGTTGATTTTTGTGTGGAAGGAACATCTGAATTCAAATGGCAAAAGCTAACCCTTCTTAGATACTGAGCATCCTGAGGCCAACTGAAGTCCCTAGAAGTTCTGAGTGATAAATACTTCATGCTAGGCATTGAAAAAAGACTACTGCAAAACCAATTGAAGTATAGAGACTATCATTTATTCCAGCAGGCATCAGATCAAGCCCAGTGTGAATGAGTATCAGAGTATGTCTACATGGACTTTTGCAGGCAGAATACAAGATTTTCAGCCCAAGATTTGAGCCAGCTGGATGTATGACAGCCCTGAACTGGAAGCCATGTTACTGCATTTAGTGTGGAGCCCAAATTAAAGCCCCTGCTGAAAGATAGAAAATATCAATTTGTGCTCAGCAGCGTGCTCATCCAAGGATGCTTAGAGTGAATGCACATATGCTCAGAGCACAAACAGAATGATTTCATGCTTGCCTGCAAAAGACCACGTAGAAAAATGTCCTGAAAGGGGAAATGCATTTAAACTATGGTGTGAACATTTAAATATTCTCTCTTGTGGACTCAGGGAAATTGAGGAAAAGAGGTTGATGGACTCTTTCCTAATACATTTTTTCCTGGTTTGTTTCTTTTCAGATGGAGAGACAAGAGATAGCAAGAGAGGTCTGCAGATGAAAAGGAAAAATATTAATTGAACTAAATTCCAAAGCCACAAAATGATTGACTTTCACTGGCATGAGCTTTGCAAGCCCCAAAACAATACTTTAAAGTGTTTAATTTTTTCACATCAATTTTAATTAAGCTCTCATTAAGCTCTTGTGCCCCTAGAATTTGGCAGACAAAAGAAGCTGGATTGCCCAGCGAGTTTCCCAAGCTTGCACAGCTCTATTCCTAAGGAGATTTATCACATTTTTTTCCTCCCCTTGAAAGAACCTTACATGAACCAATTCAAATGAAAAACACATGGACTAAAAAAGACTTCATCATGCCAGATACCTTTTTATATCCAAAGCAGTGAACTTGTAGTCAGTTTGTCCTTTCATGTGTTGTTTTTTCTGGCTTTGGGACCTAAGAATGATTTTTTACTACGTGCAGTAGTAAAACAACATATTATGCAATTCTATTTTTCAGGGAGAACACTATGTAATTCATAGACTTTGCAATGCCACATTTTCTGTTCAACAAATACATAAAGTGACTTCTTTTCCCCTTATGGGCAGACATCAAGAAATTTATGTTCAACAAATGGTATTCTAGCTTTTCTAACTTTTTTTTTTTGGGGGCGGGGGGTTAACGATTTCAAAAGTGACTGCGTAGCATAAAAACAAACAGCTTGCAAATGTCTTTTTTTATCTGTGTTCAAGAACTTGGCACATGGGACTGATAATATGTTTTATCCTGAGGCACCCAGCAAAAGCATACAGGTGAAAACATGACATTCCATGACCAGATTGTAGCTCAACAGGTCTGATAAAAAATGATCTTTCCATAAAATCCACATCATGGATTAGCAGCTTTGTTAAAATAAGTTGTTGGAAATGTACTCACTGGGATGGTTTTGAAGTTGGTGCCATCTTCCAAAGGAAGCTTTCATAACACTTTTGAGCTTCTTATAGCCAATCTACAAAAGAAGAGTAGGTTGAATTGCTAAGAACTTTTTAAAAATTGATGCCTTCATTTTGTAGCATCAAACAGTCATAACTCCAGAAGACTAGCCCTCTAATCCTCCTGTGCCTAGCATCTCTTATGCATACAAAGGCAACGAAATGGCTAGATGTGTGTTCACATGATGGACACTCACCTCTTGATTTTTTCAAAACAAAACTCATAGCTCAAAAAATTATCTATACTGCATAAGCGGGAAAATTCCTCAAAGAATTAATTCACCTGTATCTTAGAAAGGTATACTGTCAGTTCAGGGAAGACAGAACTCTGTTTAAGTAAATATTCTCATGTTCACCAGTGATGTTAATGTTCTCATCATTCTAAACAAGCTCATGAGAGAATAATCCATTGATTACTATACGATGTTACATCAGCTTGTCGGGCAGAAACTTATCCTTTTACTCCAAACATCATCTGTAGTAGACTGGATCTCTGGGTACGTTCTCAGCTTTAAGACCTCCTGCTCCAGCTACTTATTGTTGCCTTTTTCTTCTGCTATCTTTCCTCTTGACTGGTGAATCAGCTCTTCCAGAAGGCTGCTACCAAGCCCACAACCTTCAATGGATCTTATTAAAATGTCAGGGGCCAAGCTGAAACCACCAAGAAGTGAGGGTAACCACCATGGATACAATGGTGACTCATGAGAAGGACAACTTGATGTTAGAGGAGTCACGTCACTTCTGTGAGACATTACAGTGCAAACCAGGCATAGCCTAACTGATGTTGGTTCAATTTGCTTTTCCAAGTGGTGAAAGAAAGTTTGTTGTCTGAGTTAAGGTTCTTCCAGATACTCTAGGGAAGCATGGTCTCTGTCTTCTAGTATGTGTCTGCTGGGCCAGCATATTTTCCTCAAATGTGGATCAATCGATCTTCATGGTGTTAAAAAATGTGAAAAGGACCCAACAATAACAGGTTAACGGATGAGAAACAGACATTTCACATTTTGTAAATTGCCAGCCATTTACTGAAGTCAGGAAGACCAGAGTTCATTTCTAGTGAAAACTACTGTTGTTATAGCAATGGTAAGATATAGCCACGTAGATACAGCCACCCTTGCAAAACAAAAACTGAAGGGGGTATAAAGTGTAGTATGAAATGGTGGGAGCTGAGAAGCTCATTCTTATGTCCAGGTACTACATCTACTCTATCATACACAGGATGCCATCCAGAGAGACCTAGACAGGCTTTAGCAGTGGGCCCAGGAGACCCTCATGAGGTTCAATAAAGCTAAGTGCAAGGTCTTGCACCAGGGTTGCAGCAACCTCCACTATCAATACAAACTGGGAGTTGAAAGGATAGAGCACAGGCCTGCCAAAAAGGACTTGAGGGTACTGGTGGATGGTAAGCTGGACACGAGTCAGCAATGTGCCACCAGATTTTGCTGACCAGAAAGCCAATCGTGTCCTGGGCTGCATCCAAAGAAGCATGGCCAGCAGGTCGAGGGAGGTGACTCTGCCCCTCTGCTCTGCACTGGTGA
Organism: Penelope pileata; assembly: GCA_013396635.1. Taxonomy (NCBI): domain Eukaryota; kingdom Metazoa; phylum Chordata; class Aves; order Galliformes; family Cracidae; genus Penelope; species Penelope pileata. The sequence continues at coordinate 132,621 of WBMW01003831.1, read as the reverse complement.
GACCTCACCTGGAATACTGCATCCAGATGTGGAGTCCTCAGCACAGGAGCAACATGGACTTGTTGAACGCATCCAGAGGAGGGCCACAAAAATGATTCAAGGGATGGAACACCTTCCCTTTGAGGACAGGTTGAGAGAGCTGGGTCTGTTCAGTCTGCAGAAGAGAAGGCTCCGAGGTGACCTGATAGCTGCCTTTCAGTATTTAAAGGGGTCTATAAGAAAAAAAGGGGTGAGACTTTAACAGGGTCTGTGGTCATAAGACAAGGGGAAATGGTTTCAAACTAAAAGAGAGGAGATTTAGATTGGATATAATGAAAATGTTTTTTGTGATAAGGGTGGTGAAGCACTGGCACAGGTTGCCCAGAGAGGTGGTGGGTGCCCCATCTCTGAAGACATTCAGGCTCAGGCTGGAGGGGGCTCTGAGCAACCTGGTGGAGCTGTAGGTGTCCCTGTTCACTGCAGGGGAGTTGGACTGGATGACCTTAAAAGGTCCCTTCCAACTCAAATGATTCTATGATGATGATGATTCTACACAGTTCATCTTATTTCACATCTGCATCCTGTCAAAGCTGCACATCTGTTTGACTGTTCTGAATGTTACAGGAGATATATAATGTCAGTTAGTAGGACGTCTATGTTATTAAAAAATGCATTTGGAATCTTTATGTTACAGTGTTGGAAAGGCTATGCCTTTATCCTTCATGCTCTCAACCTCGTTTTTCTGTAGTCCCAGAAGTGCTGGTGGAATAAAAACACTCTAGACTTAAACCGTTGGATCTTACAGCAGTTTATGTCTTACAGGCAGACACATCACAGAACGACTAGCTAGCTGGGGCATGGCTGTGCTCTGGCACAAGCAGGAAGGAGTGCTAAGCACACTTCAGTATATGGCATAGAAGTGAATGTCCAGCCTGTCTTTCGCCTACTTCACTTCAAGTAACAGTCTTACAAAAAATAAAAAGATAATGCATAAGACGAGATATGGCATGAGATTAAAAAGGTGCATACCACTTGGCATTTTCCTTTGCTCTTCTTACTGGGAAGGACAAATCTGGCAAGGTGGCTAGCAAGAAGAGGGGATATAATGGGATTGAGTAATCTTCCCAGAGGACAAAGGGATCTTTCCCTTGTAATACTGTCCCCTAGTGATGTAATCATGTTCTTTCAGCTCATATCCCTAATCCCTCCAATTCAGATGGGGCCTGTAACTTTTCTAGCAAAAAGACCTTCCTTTCTGAGGGCTCCCTCACACCTGTTTTGCTCATGGGCTATTGCATTCGGGCTTGAGTTCCCAGCTGGAACTTTTTCATGTTTCCTATGTTTATGCAGTCCCATGGGCACTGGTGACACAAATGCTAGTGGCATTTATTAATGAGAAAAGTGTACCAAGGATATTGTCCAATTTAAGAGAATAATTTAAGGTATATCACATTGGGCTGTTACAAGCTGTTTGAAAGTATTCTATGCCACGCATACAAAAGGTAGGATGCCTCCTGGCATTATATCAGACTTCACTGATCTGCAGCATTTTAAACTATTTGACAAATGCAAATGTTCTAGGCATTATCACTCACTTTTTTTACCACAAGCATCAGTGACTACAATTTTGATCAGAGTAAGCTATCTGAGCTCAGTTGCCTTTCAGGTTTCAACATTGAAAGAACGTGCAGTTTAGGAAATGAACACAAAGATGCAGAGAAACTGGTACATCTTTACCTCTGTTTTCACTGCTGTTAGACTTCTTACTTGCTCTAAGACTTCTTGATAGGTTTATATTACATCCCCTTCACTGTAATGCATGCCTATGATTTTGAGATGCAAATTTGGAGGATCTTTTGAAGCAAATGATTTATTCAGTGACATTTACTTTTTTTTTTTTTTTTTAATGTTGTAAAGATCTCGTTCAGATCATTTGGGTATTAATCTGAGTAACAAACCAAAGTGACTTGCGCCTCTACATATTCTACATACTATTTGTTTTGAACACTGATAATTTGTAACCTATCCAGTATTTTTCCCAGACACATTATCATTCCTTCTCCCCAACTAGCTGAGGACAATTTCTTTGACCAGACTGCTGCTGTGAAGGCTTCATATTAATTTTAAATTCACTTTCTGGAAATATTTTGCAATATTTCATTAAAATTTAGTGTGAATATCCCTATTTGCAAGCCAGATTACAAGAATACTTTCTGGGTGAGACTGCATGGAAACAGTCTGAATAATTTAATTTGACAATTTGAAAGATTTCGATGAAAAACTGAAAGTTTCTTGTCTACCTTTACTTTACCATGATGTATGTATTATGCTGCTCTTAGGTGCTCAGTATAATTGCTATGTATATAGAACACTACACTGTGGATTAAAAACTTTTTTTTCTCTCTCTCCATTTTCTGGAACCTAAACAAAGAAAATATTCTAATTGTGAAAAATTGAAAGGGCAAGACTGTACCTTTTTGTAACTTTTTGTTCGAGACAGTGGAAAAACAATTGGGATGAGAAAAGTGCATTGGAGATATTACATGACTTGGGCAGTTAAGGATTTCTCACTTCAAAGCTTAATTCACATTTGCCAGGGAATTCACATTTTGCAATATTTCTTACTACAAAATTGAAGACTCTTCCAAGACAACTGCCTATGTATTGGCTATCATGTACAACACCCAGGAAGAGAATGGGACTGGCAGAATTGGGAAACGCTAATTGTCAGGACGAATGGGTTGCTCCTAAGCAGAGGGGTTTGCCAGTGTAGTCCCATATGATGGGACAGGCATGATGCCAGTCTCCCACCGTCAGGAAAAGTGCTATTCTGCCCTTCTTGACACAGCTTGAAGACTTCATTTGAAGCTGATCCCTATGTCTCTAGGAAGCTAGAAGTAATGGAGACAAGAGCAAGAAATGTCATTGCCTAGACTATCAGTTTCACCAAAGGGAAGATCCACTCCGTATCTCTCAGGATGACTGGGCTGAGCAGGTTGCCCTCAGTCTGAAGTGTGCAGACTGTTTTTACAGCTGTTGTCCACTAGCCACACCAAGAAAGTGGCTGGAGTAATTCCACGAGGAAATTTCAGGGGCTGCCATATAAAGGGGATCGTAATTTTCTTCCCCCATCAGATAGAGAAAATTGTGCAGATAAAACACATAGTTTTCATTTGCCTGACATATCTTACGCAAGCTGAGTTCATTCTGAACCAGATGACCACTTCAGGTGGCTAGAGGGAACAATTTCATTGTGCAAACTCACTGTTAAAGCTTTGCAGTTAAATTTTGTGTGTGAAATAAAAGTACATCTGTGTTTAATTTTACAAGTTTGCCATACATCATAACCTCAGAAGAACCCCTCAACATCATGCAAATTAAAAGCAAGAATTCAGATGATTTGCATACATGTTTTTCTGGGTTAGACATTACATTGGAATGCATTGGCAGTGAGTGGCTGTGACTAATGCAACAGAGTCTTACATTTAACATACTGCATTATACAGTTTTATGCACAGTAATGTAATTATTTTGTCAAGATATCATATTCAGCTCAAATTTAAATAGTGTTGCTCTCTGCTGGTTAGTTCTGTGAACTACACATTTTGCACATTTTGTTTAATATGAAAGCTGTCCATTACATTCGTCTCAGAGATAAGATCTCAGGTTCCATTCTACCAGCTGGTATCCAGGCAGAGTTGTTGTTTTTTTTTTTTTTTGTGAGAAACAAAAATGTACATGCAAAAACAAATCACATTTATCTCATTCCTTCCTTCTTTTCCCTGGCAGAAATTAGTCACAAAAATCCTTAGTTCTTATTCTACAGATACTGCTTGGCTTCTCATTACCCAACCTGTATTTGCAAATTTGATTGTTCCTCTTATTCTTTCCTGTTCCCTCTTTCTCCTAACTTTCCCACCTCCTGAATGAATGTTCTGAAAAGCAACGCCGAATGACACTTCTTTTCTCAGTTTTCCAAGAAAGTAGCAGCCAGAATTGTGTTTTCTGAAGAAACTGAAATAGTCAGCACATTAGACATGTTGTGGTTGTATCATTTGGACTGAACATTTTGCAGAACTTTTGCTCTAGTTTCTCTACCAAAGCCTGACTGAGATTTAGAAAGCTCAAGCGAAGTGCCAAGGTATTCTGCATCTTCACAGGTACAATCCAGTATATACTGGATGAATTATAAAAGCCATCATCAAGTGTTTTAGTAGCAAAGAGGAGTTTTGGTTTGCACTTGGCATTTAAGTTCTCTTCAAACAGCAGTTGACCAAGTTCTCTGGGTCTTGTCTTACCTTACAAAGAAGTGAGGAGGAGACTAGAGAAATGACATAATGAGACCATAGAAACCATTTTGTACACAGAGTTATGTTTTCACTTCTTTTTCTCAGTGCTCCTACTACAGCTGCTGCATAAGAGAACAAGTGCATAGGTCTCTACAAAAGTAATGCCTCCTATTTATTTCCATGGAAACCACATCAGATATAAAGAGCACAGTAACACTATTCGATAGAGCAGATTCTCAGCTACAAAACACTATTTTTCAACATAGTCACCACCATTATCTGATTCTCATGGACGAGCTGATCAAGATGCTCTTCATTTCATGGTGTGACAGCTGTGCATGGCCATCTGGAACGTGAAGTCTCTCAAGAATTGTCCATATTATTTAAACAGAATTTTTAGTTCGATAATCTTGTAAGATTTCCTTATTCTCCTCCTTACATAAATGCACAAGTTCTGACAGATCTTACCTTTAAGCTATTTTCATCTAGTTAGCTAGGATGCACATAACTGACTGTAGTACGTATAGCATTCTTTTGTGGATTATATGGAATGAATGACAGTTACCATAGCAAGTTTTTAGTTAATCAGAGATAAAGTTTTCAGTGTAATTATTGGATAATATAAATATCTAATTATGTTTTTTTTAAAAAAATCTTGATCTTGCAGTGTATTCTGGTATTTACTTCAATTCTGTACTTTAAGTAGCATTGAAATTGTATGAACTACCAACTAAGTTTTTCCCCTCTATGTTTCCAAATAGTGAGAACATTAAGATCCAGATCCTTCATATCTGATCCCATTGAGGTCACTAGCAAAAGCTCCTTGCTGAGTTTACTTTATCACAGATGTTTGTTGTGTGGATTTGCAGAGATCTTAAAATACTTCTTGGTCTATTTTTCCTTCCCAACTGAAAGTTCCTACAAGTCTTCTGAGTTTAATTTTGATTATACGCTTCAGTTGTCATAAAAAAAGTTAGTCTTGGCCCTGATGTCATAGATTGTCAGGAAACATTTTATATGGAGAATTGACACACAAAGAGTTTATGATATTACTTGTGAAAAAGTTGTTCTTCTGCAGTTATTACTCAGACATTATTTCCACTTATTATGACATTCATTGCCAATGTTTTCCAATACTACAAAATCAGAGTTTAAGAAGAAAATACATCATGAATGATGGACAATATGTACTATGTACTTATAACAGATTAAGGGTTTGTTTTGGGCTGTAAAACAGGGGGCCTTTGGTAAAAATTCAGTACATTCATCGTGTGACAAATCTCAAATAAAGATGGGGGTTTGCCATTTAACTTTACTTTAGCGTCACTGAACTGCAAATCAGTGGGAATTTTAGAAAAGATTACCCACAAATGTTGAGCAAGTGTTAGAAATGAAGGGTTTTTTTTTTTTTCCCCTTTACAGCAGTAAAACAGTAAGTACAGGTGACTTGTTTCAGGTAAAACAACATAGCTATCTCATGTTTTCCAACTCAAAAAAATAACGTTTAGATATTTTGACTCAGATGAGAGATAATCATCTTGGTCCTTTTACCTTGGTTCCAGAGAACCACAGGTGGCTCTTTCTGTTCACTGTCTAGCAGCAGCAGTTGTTCTAAGGGTTCACCATCAGCCTTTCAGCCTTTTAAACATCCTTTTATACATGCTTTTTTGAGGCAGCTGGAGCCATTTTTTTCTTAAGGTTAAACCAATTTAAAATGATGAGATCAAGGAGCAACAGCCTGATCTTTACATCCCATACTGAAAAACCTGCATCTCCTTACAATGCAGGGATAGTCTTTGTCTTTATCCCAACTGGAGTTTGTTTCAGAAATAAGTTATTCCTCCTGATGTCTTTTTTCATATGACTAATTAGTAATAAAATGCAGATAAAATCTATGAAAGGCACACTGTATAATTACCACAGTACATTCTAATATAAGTATGTTGACCTGGAAAAGAAAATGCAGCACAATAACATTTTTTTTTTTAAAAAAATGTAACTACATTACTATGAGAAAATTGGTTAAAAGAAAGTTCAAAAGGAGCAGCAAGAAGCACAGCTTTTTTTTATAGCTTACATGGATAATGTTTAAAACCACCACATCAGAGAATTGCAGTTGATGAACGCTACTAATTAAACAGAACCAGCCAATGAAAGCCCAACTACAAAGAGAAAAGGATCCAGCTTTGTAAAGCAGCAGAATGAAAGTGTAAAGCAGCTCTGAAAAAGACATCCTCCCAAAAAGGTGGAAATCATAAGCCAGTGGGGAAAATAGAAAAATACATGGGCTGCTCTGAAAATAATGCCTCCTATTATGCTGGCCCACGATGTCAGAGGTGGATATTGATGGTATGGCAGTAGAGGTTGAACCTTCCTGCCAATATTCCATTACGTTTTGTTGCCACACGACAGATGGCAGCAGAGGGGCAGTCGGACAAAATGGCACCTGACATAGAAGTACGTATGAAGCAGAAATTTGTCACGGAATTCCGCCATTGGGAAAGAATTGCACCCATTGACATTCATTGATGCTTGCTGAACATTTCTGGAAACCAGTGGATATGATCACAGTGAGGCAGTGGGTGGTGCATTTCAACAGCGGTGACAGCAACATGAAAGAGAAGCCACATTCCGGATGGCCATGCACAGCTGTCACAGCATGAAATGAAGTGTTTCAATCAGCACATCTGCAAGAACCAGAGAATTATGACTATGGAACTGTGTATGGAGCTGAATATTGGCTTAAATGCTTTGGAAACTATGGTGGCAACATTGGAATATAGCAAAGTTCACACCAGGTGGGTCACATGAATGCTCACACAGAAAGAGAAAGAATCACAGAATTGCAGGGGTTGGAAGGGACCTCGAGAGATCATCGAGTCCAACCCCCCTGCCAAAGCAGGTTCCCTACAGCAGGTTGCACAGGTAGGCGTCCAGGCGGGTCTTGAATATCTCCAGGGAAGGAGACTCCACAACCTCCCTGGGCAGCCTGTTCCACTGCTCTGTCACCCGCACCGTGAAGAAGTTCTTCCGCATGTTGGTGTGGAACTTCCTGTGCTCCAGAACACCATATGCAAGTTTTTCAGGACCTATTGAAATAACGAGGCCAAAGTTGACAGTTTCCTGAACTGCACCATTACCAGTGATGAAATGTGGTATCATTGCTATGAGCCGGAGACAAAATGGCACTCCACAGAGTGGTGATGTGAATTCCCCATCAAAGAAAAAGATGCAGCCCTCAATGGGTAAAGTGATGTTCACTGTCTTTTGGAATAGGAAAGGGGTGATCCTTCTGGATTTCCAGGAACCTGGACAAACTATCAACTCTGACCACTACATTGTGACACTGACTAAGCTGAAGGCTCAAACTTCCAAACTTCCAGGCCAGAGAAGACAGTCTTTCTCTTGCAACACTATAATGCCAGGCTCCATACCAGTTTGAAGACCGTAGAACACACTGCCAATTTTGGCTGGACTGCCCTACCACACCTACTGTATAGTCCAGATTCAGCACCTTCTGACTTCTATCGGTTCAGGCTGATGAAAGACAGACTACGTGGGCAACATTTTCCTAGCAATGATGCCAAAACAGCAGCTGTGAAACAGAGGGACACTTCTGCTAGTTCAGATTTTTATGAGCGCGGCATGTAGGCTCTTGTTCATTGCTGGCAAAAACACATAGTTAATAGGTGGTAGGTGGCACCTATGTTGAAAAAAAGTGTTTTGCTGCTGAGAATTTGATCTATCAAACAATGTTATTGTGCTCTTCATAACTGTTCTGGTTTCCATGGAAACAAATAGGAGGCATTACTTTTGGAGCAGCCTACACTTTACCAAAGAAAGCGTAAAGCAATAATAAAGGTGTCCAAGAAAGACTGAGCTGCAATTGGTAAAAATCATAGCATTCTTAGGAAGTTGTAAAGAGCAATGACTCTGTCAGAGAATTTATCTGGTTTATGAATGGAGTGCAAAAGGAATTTTACAATAAGATGAAGCTATATGGAAAAGTTACCGAAATCTTCCATTGTCTGTCATGATAGAGGAACTCCTTTGGAGAAAACCTAAGAGCAGAAGAGAAATTTATATTCCACTCTGAACGCATACGTATCTCAAATGCAGTGTGTAGATCTGGTCTTTCCAGACAGTAGAATTAGAACTAAAGAAGATGAAGCAGACCTAGAAAAGATATAAAGAAGAGCAAGAGTAACCAGATGTTTGGAACAATTTTCACACAGAGAACAGACAAAATAAATTTTTGACTTGGAAAAGAAATATCTATAAAAACATGAATACTGAAGCAATAAGTGGGAAAACTGCTGAGTCTTTCCCTTTGCACAGGAATATGGAGATGCAGAAGTTTCAAAGCTACAAAAGTAAGTTTTAAAAAATATGTTCTACCAACTTAAATATTTATATTATATAGCTCATCGACACATAATCCTGCAGGGGCAAAAACTCTATATAAACTCAAAACCAAGCAAACAATATTAACAAAGAAATAAATAGATTAAGAGAGCATGCTAATTAAACATGACAGACCTTATCAAAGCATCAGTTCAAGGAAGTCTATAAACTTAGAGAGGTACACAAAGCAGGGGAAATAGAATTATGCTAACAACTGGAATGGTCTATAAAATCTTTTTATTTCCCTTTATCAAATCATCCATTTATTTATCACTGTCGATTTCAGCTGAAACAGTGTGGCTGAGTGATGGGAGTGCACCCAGGGGCCAAGCAAGGCCACTTGGTGGGGAAAAGCCACTGCCTTTATGGTGCTACAGCAGGGTTAGGGCAGAGCCAGGACAGTTGGCTGGCATTAGGCAATGTTATGGTTATTCTATACCATGTGACATCATGTGGAATGGTATAAAGCCGTGGGGAGTTGGCAGGGGAGCAGCCACTGCTGGGGGTTGCTGCGTGTTGTTCAGTGGGTGGTAAGACCTTGCATTGTTAGTGGCTGTCAGGCCACTATTGTTGCTGGGCATTGCGTGGCGAGTAATTGTGTTGCAGCTATATATGTTGTCATCATTGCATACTTGTTTCCTTTTTCCTCTTCTGCCTTAGTAAAAAGTTTTTATCTCAACCCACAAGTTCTATTTTGTTTCCAGTTCTCTCTCTCATCCCACTTGCAGGAGGTTGGAAGTGAGCAAACAACTGTGTGGTGCTCAGCTGTCTGCTGGGTTAAACCACAATAGTCATTAACAACAACAGGGCTGTTAGTGACCAATACATCTTTTCTCCTGTACATTTGTTGCTCAGCATATACACTAGCAAAAATTTTGATAGATATACAGAGTTTCTGGTGTTCTGGGTGTTGCCAATGTTGATATATTTGATTGTGCGTCAAATTATAAATGTCATTTGTTTCCTTCACCCCCTCCTTCCTTGATATTCTGCTGCAAAGATAAACATTTCATTCAGTAATCATTCAGTAAATGGCAACCATGCTTCATGTCACTACCAAGATTTGACTTGTTCTTTGCTTTCCTCTATACAACTTGCTTTAAACGGGATTTTTGCCTTAAATTTCTGTTTCCTCCCTGAGTCAATTTGTTTCCCTGTCCAGAAAGCTAGTCAGTATCTAGGTGAGATAGATTCTAACAGTCTTTTCCAGAGGACACACAGAGACAATCTATACGTTATGGTCAACATTAAATCTAGTACTTCCTCAGCTCAACTTGCACAATGGTCTGTTTCCCACTGTTCATCTATAAGCAGCTGGAGATCAGTTCCACATCTGAAAAACTTGCCCTTGTGCTCATTAACTAGTAGGTATAAATTTTTTATTCTTTAGGGTACTTGCTGCCTAATAGACTTCACCACTTTGGACTTCATTAAGACTTCTGTATTCCTGGAACAGAAGAGAGCCCTCCACCGGGTAGGGCATTTGCCAGGGTCATAGGCATGAACTCATTGCTTCAGACAATGTCTCTAGATATATTTTAAAGGGTACCTGCTGACAGTGTCTAAACACTGTTTTTTATTTTTGTATATATGGGAATGTATACCTTCCCCATGGTGTAAACCCTTTTTCGCTCCTCCGCTTGCCTCCTTCTCCCCTTTGAAGGAGTTTGCACACTGCATCTGATATGCTGCTCGACAGTCACCACCGCGTTTCCTGGCCTAGCATTGTATCTTCAGGCACTTATGACATTGGGCCATTTTCTGCTGACAACCTGATGTAAAATGAGCTCCTTCACACGGAAACAGCCCTCAGGAGAGCAAGTTCCTTCCAACTGGCTTCATATTTTGTTGACTGAAGCAGTGTTATACTCACATATCTTGTGATTTTTCAATACTGCCGCTATTACTTTGGATAATTTCAAAGTTTTGGGCCAGGTTAAGTTCTCCTCTGCCAACAATCAGCCTTTGAATTCTCTCCTTATTAATACCATAAACTGGTTTATATTATAGCATGCCCTCTAGGATGTTTCCAAATGAACAACATTCAGTTAGCCTTCACTCTACCACACAGAGTTGCAGTTTCTTTTTGCCTCTCATCTTATTACAAAATTTAATACATCCTACAGAAACACTTAGCTATCCCAAGTGAAGTTGTAAGATCTTTTGCAAGTCCTCTAAATTACCGCAGAAAACAAGACTAGAATAAAGCTTGTCCTGGGGCATTCTTCTGCCCAGAGATAAGAGCAGTTGTACCTGATTGAGCTGTTGTTTTTCTGAGACTGTAACAAATTGTGTAGGAGGAAGTTTTACTGCCATTGATTAAAAGCTTTTCTTTATCTGTAAATCTGGTGTGCAAGAATAGGGCAATCACAGCTTGCGTAAATTGCTGCCAGGCCTTATTTGCTTCATTGCCTGTGTTCAGTCTGCCTTAAAAAAAAAAAAAAAAAATAGCTCTTATTGTTATTACTTCCTCCACACACACCAGTTTTGAAATGGGATCAATCAGCTATAGCCCAGAACAGTAGCTAAGATGTTGTACAAAACCTGGCTGCTCCTTTCACTTATGTGTAGGAACAAGTTTGCTGCTCTGAATCCTGACTGGTTAATTATGTTTACTGCAGAAACCCGATTCTGGTGCCTTTCAGACACAGCTCTGGGCCTGGTGTTTCAGTGTGTCCCTCACTCAGCAATTCTCCTCTCCTTTTCAGGAAGGCAAGGTTTGCTTTAGTCACAAAGGAGATAGATACAGCTGGGACAGAAACTCAAATGGCCCAATTGCTGTTGGCCAAGCTGGGTGCCTATAGCAGTTGGAAAAAAACAACCCTAAGGCTTTTTAGTATTTCTGCTCTCTGCAGTATTGTGAGCAGACTGTATATTTGGCTGGATAGTTTTTGTATCTTCTTTGGCCTTGGCTTTTTCAGCTTGCCTCTTAATGACTCAGAGAGGCTTTACCAAGGTTTTCATATCTGGTATCGCAGATGTAACACAGAACTCTAGGGAGATGACATATTTTGGATCTGATTTAGACTTGGCTTCTCAGGGAAGCATTTACTGTTATGATTTTACTTTGTAACTTAATACCATTTTTATATTCATCTCTGAACTCTGCAAATGTTAATGAGCAAAGCTTTCTGACCTCCCCAAGAGATGCAGCATTAGCAACGTTTTATGTACAGTGGAGATAATAGAGTAGCTGATCACAGAGTACAGACTAACCTGGACCCTCCTGCTGACCACCAGACAATACACATCTTCTGTACCCTGTAGCTGCCTTCCAGCCACCTGAAAAGGTTTGTCTCCTAGAAGTGGTGGTGCTACCAAGTTATACAAACTGCATGAGGGAAGATGGCAGATGAACTGCAAAATCTCTGTGACCTGGACAGATGAGACTTTGCCTTCTTAACATGCTGACAAAGAACTCCCACTCTGTATTGTGCTTCTTTTCAGTTGCACTTGGAGTACACATGCTGGATTAAATAGTAATTGAACAAAATGTCCAGATTCTTGTATATTCACATTTGAATTAATCTCCTTATATGTCTCATAGTAAATCTCATTTTAAAAGTTAATTATTATGAAAAAACAAAGTCCCTAAAGGAGTAGAACTAGGACCAGCTGTATACAACATCTTTATCAATGACCGGGAGAAAAGAATACCCAGGGAAATTGCCAAGCTTGCAGTGATATTAAACTTTTTCAGATCATCAAATGCCCCAACTTGCAGTGAAGAACTCTAGAAAGACTTCAGTGAACTGACTGAGTGGACAGACAGGGGACGGAACTGAAGTATTGAAAATATTAAGTTGGGCATCAAAGGAACAGCAATTTAAACCATGCTTACTCACCGCTGAGTTTCAAACAGGCAGCTACAATTCAAGAGGGAGTTCTTGGAGTCATCGCTAACAATCCTCCACAGCCACTAATTCAGTATGTAGCAGACATTTGAAAAATAAAAAAAGAAGTGTTAGGCATCACAAGAAAGGAGAATCATGAACAAGACAGAGTGCCATTTTTGTTGATGCGTTGCTTGCTGAGTATTGTGTACAGTTTTGGACTCTGCACCTCAAGAAGGACATGGCTGAGCTAGAGAAGGTACAAAGAAAAGCAAATAAAATGACTAGGAGGATGGTGCAGCTGCCATATGGAAGACAGGAGAAAATTGAGGACAGAGTGCAATGTGGACAAAATTCTGCTGGAGTTTCTGTCCAAAGACCCTGTGAACTTGCCTGAGGACACTGCTCCATGCAGGACATTCTAACTATTGCATTTTGCTTGTACTGAGGCTGATTCCTTTCTTTCTGCTTTTTTTTTTTTAATATATGTATTTCTTTTTTTTTATTTTTCTTCCTTGATTCCTTCTGGTGGTAAGAAGTTCCACCTCTTTGTTTCTTTGTCCATTTGCCCACCCAGACACAAAGTTATAAAAGATGAAGATAGATCCCCAACTGTTGTGGGAATGAAGCAGTGACATTGCTTCAGACAGATTTTTAGTGATCCTAGGTAAAGTATTTGAGGGTTTAATAGTCATAAAAAAGAGTAACAGAAGGTTTGGACTCACATAACAGCGATTCCTCCACCAAGTCAACAACAGTTCTCCAACGAGCAGCCAGCTCCCACAACAGATAAGCTCCCCTCAGTGGCTGGCTCTTAAATTAGCACGGGGCAGCCCCACCCTGGGTCCACCTCTTCTGGTCACATGGAGCTGGGGTGGGGGTTGGAGAAGGGGGATGATGTGGAAGCACAGGTGTAAACAATTTGCCTGTGCTCCCCAGGCCAGCCACTGTCCTTCACCAGGTGCTCAATCACAGATTCAGGTCATGACCTAGTATTCCCCTATGATATGGTTCAGTACTGAACCATCTAGATGTTTTGCAGCCTACCAACATGGTGTAGGGGGTGAGGAAGTCTTAGAAGGCAATCTTCAAGAACAGAAGATGTTGGGGAATCCTTTCCCACAGGATTTGCCCTGGATTCATGGGATTTCAGGCAGCCTTCACTTCATGAAGGTAGCTAGGTAGAATTAGGGCAGACTGGGAAAGCAGAATGCATCAGAGGAGCAGTGCAGGTATGTTAGAGCACCACTGAGTAGGGCTGCCAAGAGACATCTGCTCTGACACCCTCCAAAAGTAATTCTGTAGTACTGTGATAGCAGATGTTGTGCCAGGTGGATTGTGAGCCTGAACATGTAAAGCATTTGTCTTATCCTTCCCTGGCAAAATCAAAGCAAAGTTTAACTCATTTCCAAAGACTCACATAGATCAACATTATGTATGACATAGTAAGGTTGAAAGAAAACTTCAACAAGGAATCTGAAGTCTCTTCAGTAAGATGACAATCTTACTCATGGATCCTCATACATTGTGAGATGGAGCAGTGTTGTGGTTTGACCCAGCAGGTAGCTAAGTCCCACACAGTTGTTCACTCACCCTCCCCCCTCCCAAGTGGGACGGGAGAGAGAATTAAGGGAAAAATATGGTAGAACTCGTGGGTTGAGATAAAAGCTATTTACTAAGACAGCAAAGAAAATAAAATAAATAACAGTACATATATATATAATAAAAAATAGATGATACACAAAGCAAGGGACCACCAAACCAATACCCAGACAACCAGCAGCCCCTCCCCCAAGAGACTCCCCTTCCGTAAAAATCACATGATGTGATATGGTATGGAATAGCTCTTTGATCAGTTTGGGTCAGCTGCCCTGGTCCTGTCCCTTCCCAGTTGCCAGTTCCTTATGCCTCCTAACTGCTTCACAGAGGAACAGAATATGTCCTTGGCTCTGTTCAACACTGCCAGGTGTTATCAGGTTTGTTTTTCTTTTGGGAACAAAACATAGCTTCATGCCAGACACTATGAGAGAAGTGACTTCTTATAGAAACTAAGACAAGCAGGGACAGAAAATATTTATTTTGACTTTCTATTATAGGTGATTTATTTCTGATACCTTATTCAATCTTGTCTAAATGCTGAGAGAGACTAAGAGTCTGTTGGTCTCAATGGAGGGTGGCATGAGAGTATAGATATACGCTGTTGAGGTGGGAAGAATCAAGCAGGCAACTAGGAAAAGTCCTGCCGTGCGCTGTGTTCAGAGGTTATGGAGAAACTACAGGTAACAGAGCACATTATAAAGTCACAGTAGGTAACTGCAAGAAACTATAAGAAACTACAAGAGGGAATGTCTCCTCCGCTCTGCCCAAGTTACTCTGTTTAAAAATAGGGATGGAACATTGGATCTTGTACGCTGGTGTTCAACCCGCAGATGGTCTGCTGATCTGGATAATAGGAAGACAATAGTCTTTGCCCTATGTAATCTACCAAGCAGCTCTAAGGGCTATCTTGGCAGTGGATCTTCAGTGTACTCCTACCTGGGCTTTCTTCCTGGCATACTGCAGCACAAGCAATGGAATTCCACTCCACACAGACCTGATGTGGTCTCTCCTCATATATTCTACTTTTTCCGCTCTGTGCAATTTTACCATTATACTTTATTGCTATGGGAGAATGGATAAGTGTTGAATATACTGGGGTGATTCACCTTCTCTTAGAAATGTTATTGCAAAAAGAACTCAATTTCATAATTCTTACAAAGATACAAACTACATGGAGAATGCTAGAGAAAAAAGTGAGAGGTGCTGCATGACCAGAAAGTGATAGCCTAAAAATACAGCAATGTTTACCTTTTTTGACAGATAGGCAGCAGTAAAAGCATCATCAGGCAGGGACTGTGAACAGTTACTGTTGTTTGTATTTATGACAGTGAATTAATTTTCTGTTCTTGCTTTGGCCTTCAGGTTCTGATAAACTTTTCCTTGAATATAACTTGAAATGCATTTGCAGATTATGTCAATGGTTTGTTTGATGCCTCTAGCATGTTATTTTTTTCCCTTGTAAATAATGTGCTCTCTTTTTCTATACCTGCTTTATGAGAACAAGAGTACGATTTGCTTAGCTTTTTCCTTGGATAGCTGATAAAAATCAGATACTTTGAACAATCTATGTAGGTCATTGCAAAGCTAATTAATCCTGTTTTTCAGGTTAAAAACTATTTTCAAGGAATTACATTCTAAAACAGCTGTCCCGAGGATTTAAAATGGGTTATAGTAATATGCACACTTAGTGCATTGCCAGTATTTCTAGAAAATAAAATTGATTCAGATTCACAACTGAAACAGTAAAGCTGAGGGTGATATGATTCAAGGTATTTATTTTGTAAGCAAGGAAAGGGAAATTAAAAAGCTAATCACTAATATGTTTCTGAATGAGCAATGTAAAAGAAAACCAGTAGTACAAGACAGCCATGGAAGATGTCTGAGTTGGTATTTTCTTCGAGAAGGGTAGCATTCAAACCTTAAGGAGAAGTTGCTATCTCAATGTAATAGATTTGCCAGGCTCAGCACAAGTGTTTCCTCATGTGTCAGATGCTTTTCTTTTTATATTGTCATCCAGCTTCAAGAGGTCTGTGTACTCAGAAAAGTATAGAGTTGGTGTTGGGTTCTTTGTTTTACATTGGTAATGTATCACCACTTCTTTATTTAATTTTTCAGTGAAGAGTCTTTTTTTCCTCAGAGCTTTGAAGCACGATGGCAAGAGGGAAATTCTGGCACAGCCAGCTCTGCTTACTTTTCAGCAGATGCACCAAGAAGAGCAGTCAATATCAAGCACGGACATATCCAACACGTGAATACATTAGATGGCTATCTTAGGAACCAAGACATCATGAAATCTTCACTCATTAAAGAATCTGCAATGTTTTTTTTTTTTTTGGGTCGTATTTCTCAAACTATGTTCCATGCATCAATAGTAGTGTTTAATACATTGGTCTGTGACGTTAGAAGGAAAATGCACATACTCCCCAAACTGCCAAGCAAACTTTCATTTTCTAATAAATGGACATTTAAACTTTAGCCTAATTTTTAAATGAAGAAAACTGTAGAACACTGTAGTGATGGTCTATGGATTTATTTATTTTTTTCTGAAAACACCATGATCATTCAGTTAAATGAAATTAGGAAAAACTGGCCTACAGAGTGGATATTTAGAATCAGGCTGTCAACAAGAATTATGACACCTGGAGCTGCATGTTTTTATGTTTTAAGAGATGTATATTTTTAAGAAGTAGGTCAGACTGTCTAAAGTGTTAGATTTATAGATGAAAATTGAGACTAGAGAAGAGATTTTTCTATAAAAACTGAAATATATCTTTCTCATTGTCTGATGGTGACTACATTGGCTCTCCCAAAAC
The DNA here is from genome assembly GCA_013396635.1 of Penelope pileata. Taxonomy (NCBI): domain Eukaryota; kingdom Metazoa; phylum Chordata; class Aves; order Galliformes; family Cracidae; genus Penelope; species Penelope pileata. Next base: position 115,704 of record WBMW01003831.1, on the reverse strand, counting down.
AATCATGAGACGACATTCCAAATTCATAGTCACTTCTGAACACAGTCCCCCTATTTTGTGTGTACCACCTCTCCTGCAATGTTATTCTGAACGTATCAGCTTCTTCCGTCTCTACAATATTGCCAGAAGGAGAGGGAGGAATGTTTCAGGGCTGTTTCAAGCATCTGGTGTCACAATGCAGTGCAAGGTTTGACCATATTTTCCTTGAGCTTTCATTTTGACAATTCAAGGCGTTAAAAAGTTTGCTGTGACAAAATGGTTATAGAAAGTAAATGAACCTGCTGCTCAAAATGTTTCATGTCTGAACAGATGCTTGGGCCTTGAACAAAGAAAGAACACTGTGGGTTGTTCTATACAATGATACTGGACATTGGCCCTTGCTCCCCAAACTCTGAATATGAGCCCCCATCTTTCTTTTCCTGAACTCATCTCTGACAGACACTTCCATCTTGTAGCTCCTTCCCAGGAGCTGTGAGTGCCTGTCCCCCTCCACACTCCTTCTCCGACAGCAGTACTCTCTGTGACCTGAATTTATGTTCCTTTACATTCACAGCTCTCCTCAGCCTAAATCTCCGTATGCCTGGCTGGAGGCCCTAAATAGCAGTACACTAGAGAGCAAGATGGGCAACATCACCGCTTTATATTTTGAAAAAAAGATTGATCTAGTGTTCTGGACCCAGCAGAACAAGTTAGGTACCTTAGTCCAGGAAGTTCTGGATACCATGTTCTGCCCATCTACAGGGTCTCAAACTCATTGCATGGCTGCCCACAATTAGAGTGGGCTTCACCCAGCATATTCAGGTACCCATTTTTAGTCCTACGTTCCTAAAAGCCTCAGATTTCTGAATCCAGGTTTCATGGTGTCACCTAACTCATGCTTACAGTTAGAAGCCTAAGCCCATGAGTCTGGCAGAATTTAGACCTTGCTGTAGAAGGCTTTACCTTTTCCAGACAAGCTGGTTTAGGCATTCTTCCAGGTCATGCACTGGCATTGCACTTCTCCCATTCACTCATCGTTCCTCTTGTTTCAGAGCCCATGACGTGAAGTGGGGCAAACTTCAGCAGAATCATGCCACAGCCTCTTCAATGACCTGAGTCACTTAGGTGGTCTGAACAGTTTATCCACAATTTATAAAAGACTTACCAAATGTGAGGATTGATAATCAGGGGGAAGAAAAACGCTCCAATAAGCATTTCAGCATTGCTAATTTGCACAGATGGTTGAACTGGAGGGAATATGCAGAAAGAAAAGATAGATCCTGAACATACTCTGGAAACAGTTCTTCACCCAAACAGAAATAAATTTGTGAAGCAGCCAGATAGGAAAGATTGCTGAGGCAGCAGTGTAGGTGCCAGGGTCAGGCAGTAAACAACTGGGTGCAATTGCAATTGAAACGTACTGTTAAGAAAGACAATGAATAATTTTTAAAGAAATAAACAAAACAAAACAAAACAAAAATTTTGCAACTCCCACCTCTACTTTCTAGTACATTCCTCACTCAGCAAGACCTTGGATCCAGCTTCTAGTGCGCTGCTTTTCAAACAGATGCTAGTCATGAGCACACCTTGCTCTCATAAGCAGGACAGAAAGAACATAAATCACTTATCAACCTAATGTGTATATGGCCCCTGAATAAAAATACATACTATTTGAAGTGTTACAAATCTGCTTGTTGAAATAAGTGAAATACAGGCATGGGAAGGGTCCAAATTCTTTGAATTATTATGTGGGTTTATTTAGAAATAGATCAAAATTGTATTTTTCCTCTTCCATGAAAGTTGGTAAAAGGATTTTGACAAACTACACTTGTAAAGCCATTACAAAAAAATTTCCCATTAACAGTAAACACATCACAGTTAGTAACATAAGACTGAAAGGGACTTTCTAGTCTCAGATCCCAGTCCTGCTCTACTGCAGATAGCCATCTCTTCAGTGGTGCCAACAGCCAGCTTATCTATGTCTAGAAAGTACTTTGAGATTTTTTTTTCCAATGCTGTGCCTCCCTGAAAGCATTAGAACACATACAAAATTATACAAAACCATTTTTCCCTCTAACTGAAAGTCACTTTAGGCTGCCTTAGGTGGTTATTAACTTATACATTGAGCAGTTCTATTAAGGAGGGCATGAACTGAGTCCTACCAAGGCATAACAAAACAGATAAATTGATATTGCAATAGAGATACAGAACACTAGAATTGCAATCACAAAGTAACTGCAGTTCAAGTTTGCTCGAACTAAGAGATTACCATCAATTCATATAACTTCAAGGTTTAAAAGTGGCTTACGCTAATATTCTAACTTCAATACACTTGGTTACACAAGGGCATACATGCAAACACACTTATTCTTCTATCTGTACCATAAATTAGATTCATCGTTTTACTTTTCAATCATAATGATTGAAATGATAGTGATAACTACAAGCATTCTAAAGAATATGCCATCATAATTCTATTGTAATTGTAGTGAGGAAAGTCTTGGCTTTTGCTAATACAGTTCCAAAACTTCCATTGTACTCATTAAGTTTGTGTTTCCCTTACAATAAACATGACAAACAACATCCTGTTAATTGTTCATTATTTATTGTCTAGGACTGTTCTGTTTAGCAGAGCACACAATGAGATACTTACACTGCAGGGCACTCTGTGTGCCCCTGGAGCACAGACGTTGAAAGTGTATGTCAGATTCACTGCATGAACAAGCTGTTAATCTGGTAATGATACAGAGATTTTGTGGGTCTTTAGTGTGACACTCTGAACACACTTTAAAGGAGTAATGAAACAGAGAATGCGTTTTTATTGACTAGGTGAGGAAAAGAATTGCAAACATTCTGTATGAAAAAGATTGTAATGGAGGTAGAAACCAGCCAATTTCTGTATTTCTGTAACTGGTTAATTCTATTTTTCCATTCCTTCCCTGCCTAATGAGAAATTGCATAATATCTTCTTGTGGCCTATCTCACCTGTCATTTGAAGTAATGTAAAATGTTTGTAGGTCACAAAAATAATTGTAGTTAGATGTTTAATGTCCTTTTAATTTCAGGTGTTTCTATTTAGCAGATAGATTAAGGGACTGAAAAGAAATAAATCATGACCATGCATTCCATGAATAATTCCAGTATTCCTATTGTGATGAATAATTTCAGTAATTGAAGTATTTGCAGAAACATTCATTTTTAAGGAGATATTAGAAAATGTCCATGTAAAATGAGTCAAAAGAGTCATTATATTGACCACAAAACTCCCTTACAGAATTAGTTTCAGCTTTCTGGGAGTACAGAAAGGTCATCCTACAAAAACTACTGGAGGAGCTCTTTAAACCCTTATATCTCACACTGTACTCAATCCATAAGATGAAATAGGTCTGGGAATGCTTGCAGGCACTTTAATTCAACCCACGCTCTTCATTCTCTCCATCTCTTTTATTCCATTATTGCATTGTATTAAACTGAACAGATAATTCAAGCAATTAAAGACAAAATAATTTTCCTGGCTTAAGAAATAACAGTGGTTACATTAAACTTGTTATAAAATAGCAGGATATTTTTTCTAAGCATTGTTTATGCTTGATTTATAGTTTATATCAAAATTCAGCATTTTGATATTAGTATAATATAGAAAGGGTTATATGGATTAGAAAGGCTAACATAAAAGTTCCAGAAGATTAAAATATTTATTACTTGACAAAGACATACATAATTAAGCTGGCACCGCCTTACTACAAATACATGTTTGAAAGTTTAGATTTGGAAAGGTTTTAAAGGATTATTTTTATTAAAATGTCTCGGGTTGCTAGAAATAGACCTCATAGTAGACAAACAGTAAACCCCACACAAGGTCACATACTTCCTACCTCTTGAATAAAGAAAAGCATTCTGGACTTCTTTGCCAAAACCCTGCTTTGTTCTAAATAAACCCAAGAGTGTTAGGGAGCTCATTTCCAGGGCCTTTCTTCTTCCCGCATCCCTATGGCTTAAGATTCCATTTCTAGAAGCAACAGATAATTGGGGATCTTTAGAAATTAAGTACTTAAATTTACTATATTTAGCCACATTAATAATGATGAACTGAAATTCTTTACAGAATTTCACCTCTTCAGCTCAGGAACGAGTAGTCAAAACTCACAATTACTCCTTGGTTTGTGTTTTATGTTAACAGTTAGAGTGGCTGAACAGCCTTGGGAAAGGAACAGCTTGCTAGTTTAATTGAAGCTGGCAATATTTCCATGTCTTATTTCAGCTGGTAGGTGCTGTAGCAACCAAGGTCATGTAAGAAAGTTTCAGCATATGGTAACAGCTGTGTGTGTGATTGCAATATTTTCTGCAGATGGTTTATTCATCACTAGATAATAGTCATGATTATTAAGGGACTAATTGGACCTTCAAACAATTCATCTTGAAGGGTGGGGGAATTACAAGAGAAAATTTTAGCATAGCTTAGGGGGTCTCTGTATTCAGCTCCTTGCCAGCTCTCAAGATTTTCTTTAATATACAAAAAGATTTACTTTCTTTATTTGCCTTCTGCCAAGGCATTCCTTCATCTCCTTCTAGATGGGAGATGTAGTTTACATCTTTCAGATCTTCTAAATGCTACTGTCATCTTTCTGCAAAGTACAGTGCTACCAACAAAAATCTGTGTTCTGGTTATGATATTCAAGTGCTTGGCATGCTGTATAGTTCATGACATCAGAATGAACTTTGGGCAGCTTTGCACATGTTTGTAGAAGGGCAAGGGGACTGGATATAGCAAGTTATTGAATCAGGGTACACAGACAACTGAGCATTATTCTTTACCTCTTATCAACAGGATGCTTTCTGCTGCTCCAAATCACAGAGTAAACATGTTCATATCCCAAGAAACTAGGAAAAAGGCAAAAAATTACCAGACAGAAGATTGTAAAAATCCCAGAATAATTACTACTGCTTACCCTAGTGCTGTAACATGCCTTGGGGGAGTGTGATGTGATGGTTTGAGAGGTCAAGAGCAGAGGTAGCACAGAATTGTTCTGATCATGCAACTGGAAATTTGTTCTGGAAGACAACAAACCAAACGAGCTATTTTAAACTGCTTTTCTGTGTTTTGTCAAGTCAGGGATATGTGAGTCTTCCACTGATTTTGGAAGTTTGAAGACTGAAGTACTACACAGGAGTGTACGTGACAAAGTCCATCTCTAAATGTAGCATGCCTTAGAAGCAAGTGTGAATCTTTCCCTATGTTCTTTTAGAGACTCAGAACATTTTATCATTACGTAATATTCCTAATAACAACAACAGTAGGAACCGGCTGTTAGGTGTGTCTGTAAAGATTTAGAGTACCTGATAACACCTTATCATTTAACATTGCATCAATATTTAAATATAACGTCCTGAAGCATGATAGTTCCTTAATCTACGGTTTTAGCTACAAAAAGTTATGCACAAGACTCCATCTATTAAAAAAATAAACAAATTAAAAAAAAAAAGAAGGGAAAGAAAAAGCACCAGTTAGACTTGTTGGATTTCTACATTACAATCTGTTCCTTTACTTCCTTTCTCTGGAAATATGTATTCTTTTGTTTCAGCTGCAGCCACAAAAAAGGCTAGACTAAAAGGATACTGATGTCTTACATAATAGAAATTTTTTCACTATCTGATCTTTATTCTTTCTAGGCTGGTTTTGCAAGTTATTTAAGGACACCTTAAAGTTACAGTATTATAGGGTACTGATACAGTAACCACAGATCTCAAGTTATGCTTGGCATATCTAAGTAATTTTAGCAAATAGTAGAGGTTACCACACCACTTTTGAATAGGTTACAATCAACATATTATGTCTCATCCAACCATATACATGCGACATAAGGTTTTGCTCTAGTAGTGCTACTGGATAGTGATTGTACTTTTTTGAGTTTAAAGACATAGTGGGCTGAGATCTAGTGTTGAAAGGCGAGGTAATATTTCATCCTTCCATCCCATTTTAATCAGAGTAAGACATTCCAGGCTTCTTGACTCTCTCTCCTCAAATACAGAAAAGAGGAGACATGCTAGTGAATCAAATAAAACTGTTTTTAAGAATAACTCTCTGAGAAGAGAGTTAGGATAAAAAGATATTAATCACAGCTGGCATGTGAATAGCATGAGATCTGTACCTGAAGAGTAAGTGAAGAAAAAGAAGGGACAGGAGCTTACATATAAACAATGTGTTTAGGCTGGAATGCAACTCTTACTCACTTGAGTCGATCAGTATAGCCTGACAATGTGGACTCTCGTCAGAGCTGAGGAGAGCAATTACCCTAGTGAATTGCGTTGATGAAGATATTCCTGTTCTTTTTCCAAACTACAGTTGCAAGAAGTCAGGCAGGTCTGCAGTGGAGCATGTCTGAACACAAGGCCATCACTATACAAGAGCTTATCAGACAAGCTTTATTTCCTATCTTTATTAAATAGCTGGGGAAAAGTACACTAAAAGGGGACCGAAATAAATGTAAAGTAAGAAGTATGGGACAAGAGAATTTTGGACAATTCTGAACACCACNTAGCTTTTATCTCAACCCACGAGTTCTACCATATTTTTCCCTTAATTCTCTCCCCCGTCCCACTTGGGAGGGGGGAGGGTGAGTGAACAGCTGTGTGGGACTTAGCTATCTGCTGGGTCAAACCACAACCACCTGAAGGGAAACCCTGCTGCAGTATGGGGAAGAGACTGTCCCTCTCAGTATCACAATGTCCAGATGTAGCAGTGTTGAACTCAATGTCAAAAACATGTCCAATTGGTTATTTGTACGAGAACTATTAAAGAAAACAGGATTGGAGCAGTTCAGATGCCCATGCATGTCAGAAAGACTTCTTGCAAACATAATCTTTTCATACTAGAAAGCGTATGCTGCCTTGCAAACATTCTTCTTTCAAATCTACCTCTATAGGTTTTATGAATTAACATCACTTTCCATTTGAAAAATTCCTTTAGGAAAACTAAATAAGAATATGAAGGAAATGATTAAAACAAGGGCTAAAATTAAGAACTGAGGGCTGTACTCCACAGTTACCATAAGCAGATTATTGAAACCTAGCTCTTTAATTTACTGATCCTCTACAGTGAGGATAATCTTTATCCACAGGGTTTTGTGAATGGAATTCATAAATTGCTTATAGAACTTCTCCATGAATGTCCTATAATCTTGAATTGCAAAGCTTTATTAAAAAGCATTAATGTGTCTAAAAAAACAAGTAAATCAAACATAAAAGCTGCTGGGTTGTGATTTACAGTGTTTATGCTCACTCATTAATATAGTGGATAAGTAATTACAATAAGCCAGAACTATCGCTTAACAACACAGAACTTTCATTCTTTTTTAATGTATACATTAGAAAATATACTAAAATACAATACACTCTAACATATACTCTGAATATTTTTTCTGATGCTTAATATCTCATTGTCATTATTCCTCTATTACAGTACCATCATACTTAGCATTCTCAAGCTCTAAATTATCTCAAAAGACATAAATCTTTAAATGTCTTAAAGGAAATTTGTTGTTTGAAGAATACATGTTGCTTACTTTATTACATTATAAACTTACAGAATGAGGTACTACCAGTGTAATAAGGTGTTACCTGTTCCTGTTTGAAAATACACATAGGTAATTATCATTGAAGATACTCCATGAACCATACATCAGCTGCTTGTTAGCTAGGCTGCTGAAAATCCAAACTGATCTGTGTTTTGCAGAGCTCCCTTCTTTGCATCCTAACACAAACAGGTACTGTTAACATGTGAACAAACTATAGTGTCCCTTTAACCAGGTATTGAACCTTTGTTTGGAGTTAAAGGGATAAGAAATACATTGTCACACTAGGAAAATTGTTTCAGAGATTATTTGCTTCTTTAACAAAAAATAATATAATCATTTGTGTTCAGTTGGCTCCATCTTCCACCTTCTGAATACAATTATGACTTTTTCTGTCATCTTCAAGTTTTGGCTACTGCCAACCACCCTGTGAAAGCACTTATGTTGAGCATGATTCTGCTACTAAATCTTCTCTGAGATACCACTATCTTCCCAGAAGTTCAAGTCATCATGTACCTACCATACCATGTGCATGTTAGCTATTTCAGAAGCCTTGTAACCACGGCTATTGCTGGTAAATCTGGGCAAATAAGTCCTTCTGAAGGGGAAGTTATATTCAAATGGATATAACTAACTTTGTTACCCAGCAGTAAAGGGTAATCAACTTCTACTTGTCTGATTGTGAAGAAGGATGAAAGGTTTCCATGTTCTGGACATACATGCTTTACTTCTACAGGCCTCATCTCCAGCTAAGGCCAGGGACCTTCTGTCCTACGTTACAAGCTTCTGTGATGAAATGATTGGCCCAGTACACGAGGAGAGAGCTGTGGGCATTGTTCACCCAGACTTCATTAAGGCCTTTTAACACTGTCTCCAATAAGATCCTCATGGAGAAGCTGTTGATGTATGGGCTGGAGGAGCAGACAGTGAGGTGAACTGAAAACTGGCTGAATGGCCAAGCCCAGAGGGTGATGAACAGTGGCATGAAGTCTAGCTGGATGCCAGTAACTAGTGATCTGGATGCTGGGACAGACCATACACTTAGCAAGTTTGCAGATGACACAAAATTAAGAGGAGTGACTAGGATGCCAGAGGGTTGTGCTGCCATCCAGAGGAATAGACTTGAGAAATGGGCTGGCATGAACTTCATGAAGTTCAGCATGAGAACTGCAAAGTCCTGCATCTGAGGAGTAATAATTCCAGGCATCTGTACATGCTGGGGGCCACCTTGCTGGAAAACAGCTTTGCAGAAAAAGACGTGGTTGTCCTGATGGACACCAAATTGGGTATAAGCCAACAATATGCCCCTGCTACGAAGAAGGCTAATGGTGTCCTGACCTGCCTTAGGCAAAGCATTGACATCAGGTTGAGGGAGATGATCCCTCCCATCTTCTCAGCACGGGTGAGGTCATAGCTGGAGTACTGTGTCCAGTTCTGGGCTCCTTAGTACATGAAACTCATGGACATACTGCCAAGAGTCTAGTGATGGGCTGTGAAGATCATGGAATAGAGCTTGTCTCTTATGAGGAAAAGTTAAGAGAGCTGGGACTGCATAGCCTGGAGAAGGCTCAAGAGGAATCTTTACCACTGCATACAAATATCTGAAGGGAGAGTGTAAAGAAGGTGGAGTCAGGCTTTTTTAAGTTCTATTATTTAAATTTTATGACATGATTTTTTAAGTTCCAGATTCTACAATTCTAAGTGGTGCTCAGTGACAGAATAAAACTTTCTGGGCACAAACTGAACATCTGAACATCAGGAAGCTGTTTCACTGTGAGAGTGACAGCAGGTTGCCCTAAAAGGTTGTGGAGTCTCCTCCTTGGAGATCTTCAAAAGCCATTTTGATGTGATCCTGGGCAACCTGCTGGTGGTGTCCCGTTTTCAGCAGGGGTTGGACCGGACAGCCTAAGTCCTTTCAAATGTCAACCATTCTGGGGTTCTGTGATTTCAACAGAGTTTTTCTGACACAGACAAGAATCAGCCAGGAAAGCTCTGGAGAGCTCTAGAGGTGGTGTGTGAAATGTTTATTGTTTTTGGATATGATCAATAGTATAGCTCTTCCAAATCAATACACACTCAAGCTAAGAACCAGCCTAAACTGCTGCTGGGAGAAGGAAGGAAAGAAACTTTGCAAACAATGAATTCTTGTATTAATGAGGGGACACAGGCTTATCAAAGTTCAGCTATTTTGGTGACCTCCTTCAATAGCCCCTTCTGCTATTAAATTAGATTTTAAATGAACAAGGAATAGAAATCCCTCACAATACTCATTCTAAAATTAGAAACAAGGCTTTAAGAACATGTTTCCTCATCTAGTACACAGCCAGAGTATTTCATTATAACATTCACAAAGCATTCGAAGAGATATTCATTTAGGCCACTACTGAGCTGGTGGAGGGGGACAGCAGGACTTAGGAAATTCTTGCTATTGCTTCTGTTAAAATTAGAAACAATTGGCATATTTTCATGCTGTAGGTCAGACTGTGTCTTTGTTAGATGTCCAAGTGCCTGAAGTTGTAGTGATATAAAAGCAGTAAAAGTGAGAGAAGAATCCAATCTTAAAAGGAGAGATGGACCAAAGACAATATTGAAATCATTATCAAACCTTCTTATAGCAAGTCTCAATTTTAGTTTTGAAAAAAGAGGTAGGTGAACAACTTTCTGTCCAAGTGAGGTGAAGTTTTGGTAATGTAGGTGATTCTGTGAGAATATTTGGTGTTGTCTTAAAATATTAATGATGAAATATTTTGTTTACTCAAACTGGATTCTTTCACTCCTCTCCTTTACCCATTCAAACTGGTCTATAACATTTAAGGTCAATAAAATTCTATATTTCATTTCCATCTCAACCATTACCCTATAAAGATTGCAGCCCTGTTTCCTCTTTCTGTCACATTATTCAGGTGCTTTGCCACAACATGATTGCCTCTGCTGCAGTGCAGCTGGGACCTATTGTCCAACCTTTTGCTTTCCTATATTCTTCATTTGAAGTTAGAGGATTTTTTTCCTTTGCAATATACTGAATTACTTGTGAGTCGTGTGGCACAACATTGGAGTTACATGGCTGGAGGTCTGTCCTGGGGATTCTGGGCACTGGGTCCCAGACCTTCAAGCCAACAGAGTCATTTGCAAAGCAAAATTTGGTGTCCAAATGAATGTAAATGAGCAAGACCTTAAAGAAAAGAAAAGCAAACATTTCCAAGTTAAGTATTTTTTTCATCTTAGATTTTCCAATAAAGATTGAGATGATTTCTCATGAAGCAGAACCTCTTACTCTTGCTCAGTTCCAGTTTGGATAAATCTATTACTGGCAAAATAAATGAAAATAAAACAGTTTTCTGGGTGCCTTTTCTCGCTTCAGTTCTAGGACACTTGCAGCAAGCACAGAAGCATTTCTGTAGATGGGAACACAACGAAATGGCCTCTTGGTAAGCTCAAGGTGGCCTGTGTGAAATGACTTATTTTGCACTGAGTCCCAGGACATCTTAGGTCTGTGGCAATGTTCAGCTTTCTTTGCATTACTGGTGCTATGTACGGCTCATACTGTAGTCCCAAATGGGTCCACATAATAGAAAATTTCTGTTGTAGAGTAAGATCCCATCCACATATCATTGCTGCATGTATTTCCTTTGGATGAAAGTTTTTTGAGGTAAGAAGTAGTAGTGCAAGGGAAAGTACCAGCAAGCTATACCCCAAGACAAAAAGGAAGAGCTTGAGCGCCAAGCCTGTGTTTCCTGTGGTTTCTCAACAGGAGGGGAAAATAATATCCCACAGACCACCCCAAATCATCAAAACAGTATGAACTGTACTCGCTATGCCAAGAACCAGGCATCAAAGCTCAGGAGCTTACATATTCTGTTAAGTGGTTTAATACTGTAGAGAAGAACAGAAAAAATACAGTGTTTTGTCCCTTATGGCCTTCTTTAGGAGACCTCGGGGAACCAAAAGGTTGCAGTTTTTCTGATCTTCCTGCTCTAATATTAAACCACTTAATATAATATGTAAGCACTTGAGCTTTGATGCCTGGTTCTTGGCATGCCAGAGGCTTTGTTACATGTTTTTACAGTAATTGAAAGTAATATTCATCTGTAGCAATTTCATTTTTTAGAAAGCTGAATAGATTCTTGGGAGGTAGGATCTGCAAACATATGAAACAGAATAGAATAGTTTCTATCAAGCTGAATTCTTCTAGTTTTGCTTTTGAGGAAACAATCACAGAGGAGTGCTGTAGGGCAGTCCTGAAATCAGTGCTGGCATGTTCACGGTCTTGGGTCAAATAATACTGTATGCAGCCAATTCTGGGTATGTTTACAAACCTACCATGCCATGTTAGCTGATAAGGCCAAGGTTATGCTACCAGACTCCAAGTATAAGACAGAAGTTATTATCATTCAGCTATGACTTTTTTCCTGAGTGGTGATTTTTAGACAAATCTATTCACTCCCATTGTCTTACCCTCCACTCTGCTATGGTTTGTTTGTATGCTTTTGGGACAATTATTTGTTTTCTGCTTTGTTTCCATGCAGTGTGTTGCGAAGGCACCCTAATCTTGGTTGTGTGGTATAGGTAATGCTTCATTACAATTAAGCAGCAATATGCAGAGAACAGCTACTCAGAAATCAAGTAAAAATGACAAAATGACAAATGCTACAAGGAGAGGTGGCTTGCTGTCTTTGGGAATAGGACAGCAGTAAAATGGAACCAAGAAAGAACCTACAGAAATTTGTAAAGCCAGAACCTTGAACATTTGGCAATGTGCTGAACAGGGAAAATTTCTTTGAATAGTGGAGAATCAAGTTTCCACAGTGAGGTTTGTTATAGCCTTTGAGAGCCTAGAAATTTTACAGCTTCAGCAGATGGACTTCGCCCAGGTAATATGTTATTTTTTTGGAACATAAGAAGTGTGGTTAGCAGCACCCCCACCAACATCTTTCATTTCTGAAGCTGGCACTGTTGTGAGGATTGGCAACTACTTGCCTATGATGTGTGCTCACAGCACTGTGACATCCTGATGCAGAAAATCTCATTGCTCTGAAGGACTCCACAAAAACTAGTTCCAACCTAAAGGCACAAAACTCAAAAAAAAA
>WBMW01003831.1:80329-98986 GCA_013396635.1 Penelope pileata | reverse complement strand
TTTTTAGAGTGGGACTTCCAGGGAAGGCCAATGACTCAGGAGCACTAGATGGGCCCACCAGGGCCTAGCAGGTGGAGCTGGGGACTGCTGGTGCTGGCTGCCTGGTCTCTGGGAGCAAAATTAGCACAGTTCCATCAGCACATTGCTGCTCTGACCTAAAATCCCAGCTAGGGAATGAGTTCACAGCCTTAGGGGCAGTGTTGGATGATCACATCCAACTCTCCCATCCAGTCGAATGCCTGCTCCACACTTTCCTGAGTGTGCAGGTTAACAATCAATTTGCCACTACCAGATGGATTTTATTTTATTTTTTTACTGTACTCTGAATCTACAGAGCTGCAGCACTACGTAGGATTTAACACATACAGTGAGACACTAGAACAAAGGGCCATGCTCAGAAAAGTAATGAACGTTTGCTGTCATAACATGCCAGTTAAAGAAAGCTCCCTGCCCTTATGAAACCTTCTCCTTCTCCAGCCTCCTCAGCACATATGCTTTACCAGATCAAACTCGCTCCTGCATTGGTAAATACATATCATCAACTACCCTTTGACTGTTTTATGCTAACAGAGTGTATATCCCTGCTGGAAAACATTACGCTATTTTGTTTCATTTGGTAAGTTTGAAGAGGGTTTACTCAGCTGCAAGCAATACCACTAGTTGTTGCATACTGAAATTTACCATCTGATCACAGACATAAAACTAAAACAAAGGGGAAAAACAGGAATTACACTTTTGAAATTTCAGTTCTTTCCTGTGGAAAAAGTAACTTCCAACAATCAAGAAGTTCTGAGTACAGAAGCAGTTTTATGGTAGTAGATCAAGAGTGTTCAAAATCGGCTTTTTTCCGTAGATGACAGTAATTACTTCCCTTTCAATGTTATGGAGCGAAGCAAGCCCATGGACAAATGTGTCCCAACACCAAAGCCAGGCTGGATGGGGCTTTGGGCAACCTGGTCTAGTGGGAGGTGTCCTTGCCCATGGCAGGGGGGTTGGAACAAGGTGATCTCTAAGGTCCCTTCCAACCTGAACCATTCTATGATTCTATAAGGCTGAGGACCTAGAAATCTCGGGGTCTGACTGCAGAAACTAGAGCCAGAGTTCTGGACCCCAGCAATGCATGAGTTCTTTAACTTTGAGGAAAATAATACTTACCTTTCACAGGAATGCTAAAAGAATGAGGTAATGGTTGTTGATAGAAGTGCATATTCTAAAAGTATTTCAATGTTATTCATTAAAAAGAAACAGATCAGAATTGAGAATGAGAGTCAAAACCATTGCACACTGATGTGGAGCTTACATAGGTCAATCTCACGCTTAGTCCAGACATTCTTCTATTTGGTACAAATGAAAACAATATTTACATCTTTGTTTTTCACAGGAAAACAGAATATAAAACCTAAAACCCTCCTAGCATCTAGCTTTGACAGTGATTTTGGTGATAGATCCTGAAATACTTGCACCCAAGAAGAACCTTCAGCTCCCCTCCACCACTAACTGGTGTCAGTGACTTGGTTGTCCTGGAGAGGACCTGATACGATAAAACACAGTAAGCCTAACCTGTCAGTAATGCTGTTTTAAAGAAAAGTTGGTACTATTTTCTTTAATGTTTTAATCAGATCAGTTACACTTCTCAACATCAACAGAAGAGCGTAATTCACTGCTCTTTTTTTTTTTTTTTTTGCTCCCTCATGTCAAAATGCCATGTTACAAGTAGATTCTCCAGAGTGCAGCTGTTAAAAAACCCTCTGATCATTCAGGTAAAAGTTACTCCAGCCAAACCTTTCAAGCCATGCCGGCAGATCTGTGCCAAGACAAATCAAATTTGCCATATGTGTGATGCATGCCACTTTGTCAGGTACTACGCTTACATATCCCAGTAGTCATACGATATTCTCTCTGAACTTTGAGAAGAATGCAGTCACATCAAATGAGTATGCACCCCTAAGGCCCTCTATTGCTCTGGTTTCAGTTCTAATTTCAGACTAGAATCTTTATCCTGAAATCTATATTCAGAAAAAAAAAGTCAAATCAAATTACACTGCAAGTGTACACTTGCCCTTTTTCATGAGGAACTATTTTAGATCGGCTTTGAATAAATATTATGAAGCTCTTCGGGCTAACAGTCTTAAAATGTCCATCCCTGCCACTGGAAGGAATTCAGAGTAAGAATCTCAGGTCCATCACACTCCAGGCACCTATGCACTTCTGCAGGGTAACAGATCACTGTAGCCAGCTGCATCCCGCAATAGTGTGCAAATGTAATCTCACAGCAAACACAAGGCATCAGGAGTTCACTGAGACTCAAAAAGAAAATAACCTAAATTACTTTTTTTTATTTGCAGCCAGATGGGCAGCTTCATGCAGCCTGTAACCAGGGCCAGTTAACGCACAATAACTTGTCATCTGTGAGAGAATAAATTTTATTCATAAGCCCTGAGACTTTGGGAGGGTTGATCTTTGGCTTGTAGGAGGTATACTACTTTTAAAAGGCTTCTTTTATCTGGATCAGTTGTTTCCAGTACATCTGGCATTTACTCCCCTCACACTTACTTTAACTGTTGCACTAATATCTAGAAATTCATGGCACCCCAATAAAACTCATGTTAAAAGGACATGAGGTTTGTATGAGCAGCTTTCAGGATAGTGCTGTTAAGCTTCAACATGACTGTCAGATTATTATTTTTAAAATAAAAAGCAGAAGAGACAATCTATTCTCATCCTTGGAAACCAAGCTGTTTTTTGCTGAGTCTTAAAACAACATTAGCCTGAGCCAGAAACTGAGCATGGGAAACCTGAGCATAGATGATTTGCATCAGGCATTACTATTGTAACCCCAGCATAGGCTCCTAGAAAGAATTGTCAGAGAAGTTTACGTACAGTGTAACTGCAAACCAGGCAACACAAATAGTAGTTAGGATTGCTGGATATATGGACAGATATACTGTACTTCTTTTTTTTAAAGCTGTACTGAGTAATTGTTGTTAATGGTTTCAATGCTCAAACCCCAGAATGTCCAGTTTTCCCACAGCTGAGATAATCCTTCCTCAAAGGTGAAGACATACATGCACATTATAATCACTATTTGAGCTTTCACAAATACCTGTGTAAGGAGGAACTATTGCCACTCTAATTGCAGTTCTTATATACCACATGGCAAGTGCACCATCTAGTCACAGCACTGCTCACTGCCAGAGCCATGGCGCACTAAAGCACCTGACAAACCTTCAAGCATATATCTATCCACGTGTCAAGCTGATCTTTCATATATAGACAAAATTTGGAGGCAACAAGAGACAAACCTTATGCACGATCATTTGGGTTCACCAGAGCGTTATGGCAAATGTGATTCTGTAGGGGAAATATGAATGTTCATTCAGCAGAGCTTTGTAAGCAGCATTAGCTGGAACTCTTTCAGTGGAAACTAGCTCAGCTGCAAACTCAGCACTGCCCACAAGAGACAGAACATATGTAAGTGTTTATTGCATGATTCCTTCTGAAGACCCGTTTAGGCTGATAGTTTAAAGCTCCAACATTTGTACCACAGGCTTTAATAACATTTTGTCCTTCTGTATATCAAGTTCTTCCACAGACTGGAGGAAAAAAATGAAGAGAAAGAAATCCTCTTAATCTACAAGTGCTTTTTTGAAAGAATTACATCACGGTCCCACCTGATGGAACAACACTTTTTTTGCCTAGCTATAGGCATCATTAGGCTACAGGCAGCCCACCAACACTCCAACTGTTTAGGTGCATCTTTCCTGAATCAACATGAGCTTCCATCAATCCCATTTCAGCCTCCTCACTTCCTACATCTTTAAATTGTGAGATGAACTTTAGACATTCACCCATGATGGAATGGACAATTCCCTGTTTTCTCACAAAGGTCACAGATAGCCAGCTGCCTGTAAGCAATTGGGTAGTATTGCAGATCTAAGCGATATCAGGGATAGAAGAAGAAGAAGATATCAGGGAGAGAAGAAGAAAAGAAAAAACTCCAAATTCCCTGCTTCTTCTAGCTATGCCACCTACTTAGATTTCCTCCCCTGCTTCAAACTAGTTGTGCCTGCTAGACAAGGCCTCTGAGGTCCATTATTTCCAGGTTAACTGGGTGGCCTTCATTTCTCTTCTGTCCTGGGGCTCCATGGAGACTGTCTCACCACAGCTTCTTACTTCACATCCTCAAAGCAAATGCTCAGACTCACCATTCCATTGTCTCTTTAAATTAGGCTTTCTCCTTTTTTTTTTTTTTTCTCCCTTTTCTCCCTTTTTGCATGCCTCCTCAAAGTAAGATGCATTAAATCCTTTCCTAAAGTTGTTACTTGATTATGGCTGTGTTACTTTGTGTTTATTATTCCCTTTCTAAGTGTTCTACCGCTGCTTTTTTGGCTTGCCCTTATTCATGCTTAATATACATTGGCATGTAGTTAGTTTCAAAGACAGATGAATTTGAGATACTAATACGTATAGCATAAAATAAACCCTATTACTCCTAATAAGATACTGATGCAAATATTATCAGTGGACATGATGACCCTGGATCTACCTTTTGGAAAGCCATATTCATATCACACTTCTTAATTTTACAACTTGCCCAACAGAACTAACCATCTCTAACCTTTCCTGATGGCTTCTCTGGAGAAGAAAGCCTTGAAGTCAGAAAATAACCTGATTTTTTTCACACTCTTTAACTGATGATAGGCATCTTTTGTGTGTATATGTGAATATGTGTGTGTGTACACAAAGATCGTGACTATAGGATAGAAAAATGAAAACTTCAAACTTCTAGACAAGGTAAATGTAGAATCTGGGTAGAAAAAAGCAAAATATCAGAAAGATAAAGGATAGTGTCACTAACACTCAAAATGAAGAAGACACCTCTAGGTAATGGTGGCATCTGATGGACAACCCAAGCTTTCTGGAGGGGAGAGCAGGCACTGTGGGCACACAGTTCTCCTCAGGCAAGTATTCACTGATCCTGCAGACAGCTGTGAAAAAAAAGGCCTGGTCAAATTACAGCTTCTCCTTCTTAGCTCCCTCAACTTCACATCTGCTCGAAGTAAGGTCTTCTCTGATGAGCTCATCTCATGAACAGCAGAACAGCCAGGCAGTTGTCTAAAGAGAAGCTCTATCAGACAGGGCTCCACATCAGAGTTGGTCCCCTTAATGGTTCTCTCTCACTGCTAAACCCACAAGTGATTACTTACACTTTCATCTCTGGCTTCCAGGCAAACTTTGTTCTTCGTCAGCAAGGAGCCACCACTAATTCTTTCTCAGGCTCCAAACGACAGGGTTTGCTCCAACACTCGTTGAAAACAGACTGCCTCATATCTTTCAGCAATCCAGGCTCCAAGCCATCAGATCAATCAGACCTTACTCCTCCAAGTCCCATTATTTAGGAAGAAAGCCAGGCACAGGTGAGAGTTGAAGCTTGAATCCCATAAAAGATTATGCTTCCCATGATGAGATGCAGGACTCTTGAAATAGTTCCAATAGTTTAAACACTGGAAGGTAGAATGGAATAAGTCCAAAGATCTCCAGATTTATCCGGCCAGTCAAAATATTAACCATTCCTTGCTAGAAATGTTTTAGATGCACAACTCCCAGCAAGTTGTGAGAATGTCTGTCACTGCTCTGGAACACTGGGTAAAATTCTGTTTTGAATTTGGTGCCAAAAAAGTTTTTAAAAATTAAAGTGTGCTTTTCCACTTCCAGTTTGAACACCTTTCAATGTCAGTAAGGCAGAGGCAAGCAAATCAAAATTTTACCACAAGATGTGTGGAGCATGGGAATGAATATCACGTTACAAAGTTTCTGTGCACACACTTTTGTGTTGACAAAAAAACCCCACAAAGACAACAATAAAACAAGCAAAATAGGAGAGGCTAGGATTGCACAGTACACCAAAAACTTTTCATATAAATGATTAGTGTAAAATAATTTCTTTGTTTTTCTTTCATTGTTCTTCATGTCATGTCAGTGTCTTTACATTTGAGATTTCTTCATCCGTACAGTTTTGCTTATAAGGTATATACTCTTTGTTTTCAGTTTATCAAAATCCATGTATGTGTTAGAAGAATGAGCAAATTTTGCATACCACAGGTAGGGCATGAAAACCCAGCATTACTTATGAATATGCGGACATTCATATGTTCATACACAATGGCTGAAGATTGAAGCTGGATATTCTTATTGTAGTAACCTTTCCAGAAGCATCATTAACTGCATGACACTGAAGATGTCAGGTCTGTACTCTCCAATTCAATTCCAAAGGAGACCAGTAATCCTGTTGAGGTAGCTTCAGCTACAAATGCAGATTTTTTTTTGGCTTTTTTGCAGCTCACCAGGTCATTACAAGTAGTTACCTACAAGAAAAGAACAATGGGCAGGTTCTTCTTTTCCGTTTCAGCCCTTTTCGCCAGCCACTGGTGATGGGTTACAAACTGCCTGATGCAAAATGCAGTTTTCAATCAATTTTGAAGACTCCGGGTGGTTCCATGTTCGAATGCTGCCATCAAGTGGAAAAATATAGTAGAAGGCAACAACTAATAGCAAGGATATCATTTTGAAGGAAGAAGGTGGGACAGACTGGAAGAATAAAATAGCATTTTTGTTGCAAGTTTTCTGAGGCGCATTATCATAAAAACATTTTTTGTCTAATCAAAACTTCTGTGCAAGTCTGGTTTAGTCACTCTTCTTTGCATTATACCATCTTCATAATTTAGCTTCTTTAAATCTCAAACTTTCCTGTGATAGATCACAGACACAAGGGTGTTGTCCTGTGCCTGCAAAATTTTTCTTAGGATTTCTTAGGATAAGGACTGGAAACTCCATTGTATTCCTGTGAACTGATCTGAAATCCCGACTCGCCTATGACCTTCAGGAGAAAGGTAAAGCAGAATGAAAAATTCCGTCTTTTTGAGATTTAGAGATAGTGACTGAAATTAATGTTTTTCTTCAAATCCCAAAGTAACTGCTAAGTTTGTATTTGAGATTGAAATACACCACTTTAAAAAAGTCTTGTTCCCTCTCTTGCAAAGCTTTGAAAGAACCATATCCTCCTTTTCTTCAAAAAAATTGGGAAGAAAATTAAAAATATTATGAGGGCTCCTCCAAAAGTAATGCCTCATATTTTACTATATTGGCCCACAAGGTCAGAGGCAGATGTTTGTGGTAGGGCAGTAGAAAGTAAATCTTCCCACCAATATTCCACTCCATGTTGTTGCTGTGTGACAGATGACAGCAGAGGGGCAGTCTGACAAAATGAGGTCTGACATGGAAGAGCGGATGAAGCAAAGATGTGCAATTGAATTCCTCCATGTGGAAAAGATGGCACCCTTCGACATTCATCGATGCTTGCTGAATGTTTATGGAAACCAAACAGTGAGGCGGTGGGTGGTGCAGCAGTGGCAACAGTGATGTGAAAGACAAACCACATTCCGGACAGCCACGCAGATTTTTATGAGCGCAACATGAAGACTTTTGTTCATCACTGTTGAAAATGCATAGCCAATAGTGGTGACTATGTGGAAAAGTAGTATTATATAGCTGAGAATTTACTCTATCAAATAGTGTTATTGTGCTCTTTGAATCTGATGTAGTTTCTATGGAAATAAATAGGAGGCATTACTTTAAGAGTGACATACACACTTGATATTATAACAGTAGAATCTAATACACAGTACAGATTCTGGACTTGATCTCTTCTATGACTACAGATATGCAGCAAAGCTGGCTTGCCTTCTTGAGCCTCAAGTGCTGACTCCAATCTGGGTTGAGTAACCACAAAAGTCTTCCCTCAAGACTCCTCTTCATTCACCTAAGCCAGGCAGAACTGGATATTTTCCTAGGCTGTGTGACATTCAGGAATGCAAAATTTGTCCATGGCTCATTCACAAGAAATGCACAGCAAATGAGATGTGTTTTGGAAAATCAACAGTGCATGCATAGTACGTGTGCAATAATTTAGTGTGCTCTGGATGCATATACACATAGTTCTGCCAGCAAAAGACTGGGGAAAAAAAAAAAAGAAACAAAACAGTCAAAACAGAGAGCCCTATAACTGCACTGAATTGTTTTGCCCTTAAGACTGTAATGGTAAATAATTTTGCCAAGGCACAGAGAAATTTAAGAACTTGGAGAGGGAAGGACATAGTTATGAAAATTATTTTACTCAAACAGTGCAATCTGGATCACTGTCTGGTGATGACTTGTATATATTCCTGCAGCCAGGTCATTAACACTTCTTCACTCTCAGAATCTCAAGGTCTGCTTTAAGTAAGAATACTATGATCCATCTGCATCTAAATATTTATTTGAAAACAGAGTTCAGGTTAACAGCCAAAAAGCACAGACCAACTGGGCTTTTGTGAATGTATCAACAACAGATGGTTTAGCACTTGCAAATAGAATCCTTATTAATCAAAAGCAGTGCATACATTATTGGCTTACGAACAGATTATTAAGAACAGCAGTGAAAAGGCCAGCCGTGTATGTGTTCTCTGTCAGAAAGCCTTGTCCAGAGCTTGGTAGTCACTACTTCATAAGTTCTACTTTTACACCAGCCAGACATCTTCTCCACCGTGACCATGAAAAAAAAAAAAACCCTTACACTCAGGCTGTAAAACCTTTGTGGAACATCTATGGGTCTTTGTTGTTAATGTAGCAGGAACAGAGGTTAAGATGTCTCAAAAGGAAAGGGACAAAATAAAAATACCTTTTAATATATTCTGCTATAGCTTGGAGCAAAGAGAAAATTACTGTCCTTAACTGATGAATGCAAACTATCTCACTATCCCAACCTATCCCTCAGCCTAGTTGTCCTTATTTATTTATTTTTTAGCAGCAATAAGGCAGAGGTAGGGTTTGAGGCTCAGAGACATCATTGCTTGACTACAGAAAGCATTAAGATATCACAAGAGTGAGACAGAAATACAGGTTTGTGGCTCTGGCAATGGGCATCACAGATACGTTATTCTCTGTCTCATTAATAGCAAATATGTAGAAACAAAATTGGAGTGATATCAGTGCTTTTTGTCTCCATATCAGTGTTTCTGAAGGAAGTTTATTTTAAAATTCTTGCTTTGGAGACCTGCTGCAGGTTATTGCTTCAAATACTGCAGCTTTCTTAAATCTTTCTTACCACTCCAGCTCTCTGTCATTTACATGGTGATCAGGTGTTGGAGCTATTCACTACATTAACAACATACACGTGACAGGCTCCCATATGTTTATCTTCTCTGTTCCAGAAAAGAATTAAAAACAGCTATTACTTTTTCCAGCCTTTCATGTTTAAGATAAGATTTCTCCTCTTTGGAGAATATATCAGGACAATAGCAGCCTCATATATAACTTCACTGCCAGTGATAGAGCAGATGCTGGGAGCTGAAATCTGTTTTTCACATAGTGAGCTACTGACCTTAACTTCAAAGAGGATCTCCTGTCTATATATGAAGAAGTACACCATGCTGGAGAAGCTGCTAACTAGGTTAGCATGGCCAAAAATCTTGTGACAGTTTATAAATATGAATTACTATAACTTCCTGCTTTCTGTATTTTAAACACAAGCTTAGTTACTTGAAGCCTTGCTGTAGACTGTAGCACAGTGAGTTGTAAGGGCTGATGTAGCCTCTGCTGACACAAAGTGGAAAGATGCACAGCTGCATGGCTAACAGCCATGGCAACCCTGCTCACAGCACGGGTGACTTGAGAACACAATTAATCCCTGAGGTAAAGCTAAGCTCAGGCCGAATGGGCTAAATGAGGAAAAACAAGGTATTCCCTTCACATCTGGAGTTATTGTCACAGTGTCTTGGCATAGCTTCATATAAATATGCACCAATGTGCCCTGCTTAGATTCTGTCCGCTTGGAAGACTCTGCCAGGAGGTCATTGTCCAGCTTCTTCTATACAGTTTATTCTTTGGAGTGAAAAGAAGAGAGTTTTTAAATGATTTTTAACAAAACTCAAACAGACCAAAAAAACCCACAACACAACAGCAACACTTCGGAGTGCCTTAACAGATGGTTCTGGCATGAAAAATAACAGGAAAGGATGGCAAAGTGACATACTGTAGGACAAAAAATATGCTTCAACTTCTCAACAAAAGTTAAGGGGTAGAAAGGACAGGTATACTTCAGTGATGCTTCTGCTACTGCATCACTAGTCCCAACTGTTGAGTTTAGAGAGGTGAACAAAGCTGAAAGCATTCCTGTTTTTATATGATTTGAATTTGATCACTGATTCCTAGTGGATATCTACTAATTTAACTGGTTTTGAATCCAAACTGCATGTAATGGGTAAGGAAATGGAGTTATTTAATGTTTCTGATTATCTTCAAATTGATCTTAAAATACATCACAGAATAAATCACAGATGAAAATATACAATACAGAATTACGTTTGAAATGCATTGTTTTAAAAGAAATATGTAAATTCTCCTAACTCATGTTTCATGGCTCCAAAATCAATACTATTTATCTGGATTCCTAAGTCATTTGCACTAAGGCTGGTTGAAAAGTTATGTTTTTTGATGAAAATTCCTCATAACAAGAGTTTTGAGAAGAAGCATCTGTTCACTTTAAAATTTTAATCCCGTTATCTAGGAGTCAACACTTTCCAAAGAAGTATCTCAACACATTTTTTGCTGTTAGCACTAATCTTTGCACTACAATGCAATGTTAGGATATGCATAAACATTAACATAAATATAGCAAAATTGCTCTATAATCATAGCAATTAAGAGATATGTCAACAACAGAAAAAACACTGGGGTAATGACTTGTATGTACATTAAGGCTTTTAAAAATTTTTCTATATAATTTTTACATTAATATACACAATCATATAATTAAATATAATAATTTTATATATGTATATATACAGATAAGTTGCTTGAGCAGCTCTATATGGATTTGGGAATAGCCTAGTTATTAGACAGCTTAGAAGAAGCTGCTAAGTATTCTTATCTGAGTGGGTAGGGGAGTAAATTGTTACTTAACAGTTAATTTTTGTTCGTGTGTTTGTTTTTTAAATTTGCAAGATCCAGGCTATCAAGAAGGAGGCAAAGCTAGGAGATGAGTTCGCCCTGGGATGGAATGTGCCCTCACAAGCAATGTGGTCTCACTGAGTTTACTGAGGCAACATCCAACCTGACAGAGATCTGTAATCTGAAATTATAAACACATAGGCTCATTGGATTCTATAGAAAGAGTAACAAATTTTATAAAAGTGCAAAATAAGCAAAACTGACTGGATAGGTGAATCAATGATAGGTGATCATTTTGAGTTTGCTCCTGTTGTTCCCAATGGCTGAAATTTTTATCACAGATGATAGAAGAACTAGGCAGGCAAACACTTATGATGAGTTTGTTGAAGTATATCGTTTACAAATCAATAGTTAAACCAGTATAGCCCTTATCTGTTGTTTATTCAAATAAAAAAACAAAAACCAAACTGAAACAATAAAAAACCCATCACTGAGTAGTTTACAGGTACCATATTTGTCAAATGAACTACACATAAGTCAAGAAAGGTGCAGAATAGTTCCACTGTTAAATTACCTTTTATTTTACAAGAAATAGCTGCCTTGAAAGTAAATCAAATTAATGTTCCCTGCTCTTTAATCCTTTTTTTTTTTTTTTTACATTTATTTTGGGGAATGAAAAAATCCTTAGCAGTACAGACACATTATATTTTTCTTCATTACCATCCAGCACAAGCTACAACAAATTCACACACAAATGTTGAGGCCAACCACAGGTAGTAAGTTCAATCTATTTTACATATTGCTATAAAAAGTTGCAAGGTGGTACTAGGCTTTCAATAGCCTAGATTGCAGTGTAGTTCTTTGTGTAATTTGTCAATTTGATCTTCTCTGGGAAGATAATATTAACAGAGAGGTTTTCCCCATTGCTAGACTTCAGAAAAAAGTTCTTTTTCTTGCGTAGGAGATGACTATATTTGGCATTAGCCAGCCACATTTCACATTTTGAAAAAAACACAATCCCAGTTGTACCCAAAACAACAAGACATGTTAGTAAGCCCAATACAACAAAACATATCACTTGGCTTTTACTGAGCAAGGGATCTGTATTTTGGATTGTTTCTTTCACTGTTATTTTCAGGATTTCATGTTCTTGATGATGCACTGATCTGTGATGAGCTTTTGGGGGTAGCTTGTAATTCTGCATATTCTTCGAGTCCGTATTCACTCCAGAAAGACTTGTGTTTTTGCTGGGATGTTTGCAGGTTGCACCAACAAATTCTGGCTTACAGATGCATTTGAATCCTCCCTGTGGATGTTCACTGCATGTTCCTCCATTATCACATGGGCCACTTGCACAGAATATGACACGGCTGCTGCAGAACTTTCCTGTATAGCCATGGGGACAAAAACAGCTGAAATCTGCACCAATGTCTATGCATGTTCCTCCATTTTCACACGGGTTGGATTCACAGTCATCTGTATCTATTTCGCAGAAGTTGCCAGCAAAACCAGAAGGGCACAGACAGGAAGCATGGGATGCAAAACCATTGTCATCAATGCACGTTCCTCCATTCTGGCAGGGAGAGCTAGAAGAGAGAGCAAGTACTTATATATACAGAGCTGAATCAAAGTCTAAGGAAAGAAGCTATTAGGAAACACTTTGTATAATAAAAGGAGCTGGTTCTCTTCAGAAGAGCGAAATCCTAATGTAAATCCACTGAAGCCAATGAAGTTGAATCAAGAATGTTATTAAACAGTTTTGTCAATACAGGTTATATCTTCTGCTGATCCCTCAGGCAGGATTAATACAGCACTATATAAATCCAACCTGAAGAGCCGCGAAGGGATTTTAAGTTATTCCAAACATTTATCCAAATTAAGCTTTCCAATGTTTTCATAAGCTTAGAGCTATTTAGCTGAGCAACTATCAAGACAAGACTGAACAAACACATTTGCAGCAAGGCTTTCTGTTCTACCTGATTATTCGTAAAATAATCTGTGCATTTTATTGGCAAAGCAAAACGCTCCGGTGGCAGCAGGATTGTTGATTATTTTTAATCTGCCTCTATTGTGCTCCATGACAAACAAAAAAATTAAAGGTGAACAGATACTTTCCTGCAAACAGCTGCTGAGTCGATAATTTTGAAAAAGAAAAAAAAAGACTACAATAAAAAATATAAATGAGAGTGTTTCAGACCAGAGGAATCCAAGTGTTTTCACAAACCCTTTCAGAACTTAATTAGTAGTAGCCTGGTACTATGTTTTAAGTGGTGTAAATTCACTGAAGAACCTTTTTTTTTGGCTTTTCAATGTAACTGTGCCTTACCAGGCTCAAGGCCAAAAGACAGAGACACCCACTGACAGACAAATGCTGTCAATTCAGTGGAGCTATTGAAAGCAGATGTAGTCCTTTAACTGGTCTTTTTGGCAGAATAGGGGCCTGGGGTCATGGGTTTACCAATAAATCTCAGAATCACTTCCATGGCAGTTCGTTGTATATGAACAAAGCTGTTAAAACTTACCTTCTAAAAATGGATTTCAGACATGAAAAAGACAGCATAGCACTTGACAAAGATTACAAGCCTATTTGACAACAGTTTTCTTAATAATTATAAATCTGTAAAGACATACAGCACAGTACCAAGACACAATTGAAAAGTCCAAGCAGTTATTTAACTGTTACATTGCCAGTGGAATGCCCTAAAGGTACCAATTATCTGCAGCTTCATGAATGCTGAGAATCAACACATATGCAGTAGTCTGTAGCAATTGGCCGCTATGGATTTCAATAGTGGGACATAGATCTTTAAAAGCCTGAGTGAGATGACTCCTGAAGGGAAATAAGCTCCTTTCTACAAATGGCCCCGACCACTGGTGGGATAAGGCTGAGCTTCTCAAATGCCCAGTTGTTGCTCTGGGAGGAGGCAACATATCGAGTACCCTGAGCGCCTCTGGCTTTACAGGGGTGGCTACTAAGTGACTATTTCAGTAGAAAAGTCATCTGCCCTTTTTTTTTTTTTTTTTTACTACTTCTACACAAGACAAATCGCTCTGTGCTCTCATATTATGCTTCACTGTAGCTATTGGCTGGAACAAATGTTACTGAACGAATGAATTGGAAGTTTGGAAGCTGCAGTAAGAAAGCAAAAGGAGTTGTCTCTGGACTTTGCCACAGCACTTATCGGGAGAGCCTGATGATAACGTGAGATGATCATGCAATCAGGGAACTTTGGCACAATCACTAGCCACTGTGTACGCTTCAAGGAAAATATGGAAGCTGCGGCTGTACAGTCCTTGAGTAAGGAATGGTTACAGTCTGTCTTGGAGAGCCTAGCACCCTCTCTTGGCTTTACAGATCCCATGGAAAATAAAGAAACTTGGATATAGCAGTATGTAGGAGTATGAACCCTGATGTGCAGGTCAAATTACAGGAAATGCAGGGAACTTCTAGGCAAATGGCAAGAAATTACTGGAAAATCCAAGTGTAAAATGATTTTTTATACTTTCTGAGAAGTAGAAAAAAAGAAAAAGTGTTAAGAGGAAACATGCAACATTTTGAAAATCTTTATTTATTACTGGTAACTCATTTGCTTAACTTTTAATGTGTTTCAGTGAATATGGTATTAATAATCTCACTGAATAGACTCAGTTACTTTACTTTTTTGGCATTTCAGACGTTCAGCAAGGTGTGGTGAAGGACTAGTTGTGGAAACATGGACATAGCACTTCTTTGCTTTCCAAATACTTTGCTTTCAGTTTGGAAAGTATCTGCTGCTTCTCTGCTTTGGAGCAAAACTTCAAAGCATCACACAGATGTCACTAGCATAGATACATCTGCCTGATTTTGTAAACAGACCAGAACAATTACTTTGATTTGTGAATTGTCTTGGTTCTATCTATGAATATAAAGTAAGGAGTTAGCGGCAGTGCTGTAGTTGTTAACTATGCCACTGAGGTAGAGAAGAATTGAGAGGAAGTGAGGTGACCTCTTACGGTAAGGTCTCTTCCCAGGATGGGAGTGCACTCTCCAGTGGACCGTAAAAAATTAGCAGACATGCAGTACTTATACTGAGAACAGTTGTATTGTTCCACTAAAAGCAGATTTGCTGCCTGCTGCTCATTCTCCTGAAAAAGACACAGCTTCCTAGAAAAAAAGAATTGTTGTTTCAGGAATGTTGTTTTTGTTAGGAAAATTGTTCATGATTTACAAACTAGCTCATGAGTATTCAATTCAAACATAGAATACTAGAACAAAAATAAAGTTTCAGCAATTTTAAAACATGGGGATTTTAATGAAATACATGGAAATAATCTGTGTTATTTAATTGATACTATATCTCACCTATTCTTTGCGACAGTTACAATATACTTACATTGAATTACAGAAATATTTACTCTGAAGATGAAAAGTGGAGAAAGCAAGCTATTTACACCACCTATATTAGGTAACTAGCTTGGATGTCATTCAAGGCTTTTGTGAAGAATTTAAACTTCATCACCAAAGAGCAATAGGGAACTCAGAGCAGTTATCTCAGATGCTGAAAGTAAACCAAGAGTACCCTGACTTAAAAGCAATAGTAAAAGACTTCCACTGCAAGAATGGTTATTCTTGCCAGAGACAGTGAGAGTAGTTAATGACAATATATTTTCCTTAAACAAGAGTGTACAAGCCTTTAGGAAGATTTAGCTGAAAGGAAGATCTGAATATTTGTAATTATCTATTGCCGAGCAAAAAGAGAACCAGAAGGTAATAATATGAATCTAGAGAGAAAGAGGGAAATCTCAATAAAACAGAAAATTGTCATTTTAAGGTGATAGCTTTATCAAGCTTTTACCCACCGGAAAAGCATTCTGAGTGGTTACGGGATGAAATATCCTTGCTGAGCCAGAAGACAATAGATAATTGTACATTTCAACAAAAACACCAATTCACTTCATTTTTTTAAAAGCTAAAAGGTCATCCATTATTTCTAACCAGTCCTCCCACTGATATTTCTGAAAATATTTCAGTTTGTTACCATTGCCACTTGTCCTGTCAATAGGCATCTCTGAGAAAAGCCTGGCTCCATCTTCCCCCATTAGGTATTTATACACGTGGAGAAGATTCCTCAGAGTCTGCACTTCTACAAGCTAAATAATCCAGCTCTCTCACCCTCTCCTAATAGGAGGGATGCTCCAGTCCCTTCATCATCTTCATGGGCCTTCGATGGACTCTGTGCAGTATGTCCATGTTCTTCCTTCTTCTGCTGGTGGAATCCAGAACTGGATCCAGCGCTCCACATGCATCTCACTAGTGCTAAGCAGAGAGGAAGGAGCAACTCCTTCAACCTGCTGGCAACACTGTTCCTAGAATCTCACTTCTCTTACAGAATGGAAGGAAATGAACACATAAAATTTGTGAAAGTTGCTGATATTTTTAGCAAACAAATCACTGTCCTAGAAGAAGGATTATATATTTTAGCATAGAGATATTTCCACTTAGCAAAGAAATCTGAAGAACAGTAAGGAGGAGTGTAGATTTTAAATTCACATCAGAAATCAATATTTACCCATTAATAATACAAGGTCCTTTCTTGAGATGGCAGTTTTTTCCTGTAAATCCCTGAGCACACAGACAAATATATCCTCCATCCCCAGTCTCTATGCATGTTGAGTTATTGGTGCAGGGCTTTGCAGAACATGGGTGAATATCTGTAAAACCCAAACAGAAACATTTTTTTAGTTCTCTTGAAACACTGTTCAATGAAATTAATGCCAAATAGTCAGCAGATAAGCAAAGCCAGGGCTGAATTAAACTTAGAAGTGCTCAATTAAACTCTGTAGAAAGAATCAGTAAATAGTAAATAATACTTTATATTTTACAAGTCCTGTTTATTTCTCCCTCTTGAAATGGAATACAGATTGTTCAATTATTGCAAGCACTTTGAGCTTGTTTCTTTTGCTAGCTCTCACTATTGAAATGGATTTGAATTGTTCCAGTACATAAATAATTAATATTATCAATAAAATATTAGTAGGGGAGAAAGAACTTCTAAGTAGCAGCCATCCTTTCACAGCCTTGGCTTCTCCATGAGCAGAATTCTAATCAAGAAAACACGAATTGGGAATTCTTCCCACTCCCTGACCAACAACCTATCATTATGTGCTTATGAGCAAACATTTCATAATAACAGAGATCAGCAAGCTACAAAGACTCTTAAGATTTCATCTTCTGTCCGGGCCACATCTAAGCCTTACATAACTGTACCAGAAGAGAGAGCTGTCTGACGTGTTTTGACCAAAAGTCACACATCTCATTCTCTTTACAGTTTCTTGCTGAGTGACTTTCCACTTGAATGATGTCAATTTTTAAAAATAATTAAAATTAAATGTACAAACAAGCACATATTTTAGCCAACTAACGGAGCAGCTGCAGGGATGAGCTGGCTGCAATGTATCTGCTGCCTTGCATATTCATGTCCATACGTATTCTTTCTAAGAAGATGAGAAAGGATTGAAGAGCATTTATATTCTGGTTCCTACAGCGTAACATGAAAGTTAGATGATATCATGACATACTGCAGAATTTTAACCACAGCAAAACACTTCAATAGCCTTAGCTTTCAAATATAGTCTTTCCTGGATAAAAGGCTCTATTTTCTAACCTATTTGCCTATTCTCATTACAGGAAAAGCGCTTTGCCTGTGCTTTGAGCCTAAGATCCAATTTTCACAAGGACCAAAATAACCTTGAATGCTTTTTAAAATGGTCTTGTTTGCCACCTGTTTTTGCAAGCTTTATAGGCAGTAAAAAAAATTTTAACTCTGAAGCACAAGCAGGGAAACTCATATATACAGATAGGTATGTGTTATTAATATTTATATACATATATACGCACACATACATTACTATCAGTAATTTATGTAAGGAATTTCGTTTTAAAAAACAACTTAAAAGCTTATAGGAACATATCTTTTTAAATTGCAAACACGTACCCCAAATACCCATTTTCTCTATTCTCTCTAGTTTTTCTCTCAGAAGACCAAAACCNCCCAGCTTTCCTGTAGGCCCCCTTCAGGTACTGGAAGGCTGCTATCAGGTCCCCCCGCAGCCTTCTCTTCTCCAGGCTGAAGAGTCCCAACTCTCTCAGCCTGTCCTCGTAGGGGAGGTGCTCCAGCCCTCTGAACTTTTACTTGCTTAAAGCGCTAGCTGAGTGTCAGATGAGAATTAATAAAAAGATTGGACATTTACACATGTATTATGAATAGATGCAATCACATTACCAACAAATTAACTAGCAGTTGTGTAAAACTAAGTTGTCATGCTGCAGTGCATGAAGTGATCACTGAGTGTTTTTCTCAGGAAGGCATCACAGTGGTTCTTGTTGCAGCAGAATTTGTCTCTAGCATGCCTAGCATGGGCATGAGCGGTCCCACCCACACTCTGGTGACAGCTTACCAATGAGTGTCCTTGGAAAAAACAGGTGAGTGACGTGTAGCACAGCACACTCTGAACTCACGCTACACATTGTTTATGGAGCCAAATTGTGGCTAGGACTCAAGCTGGACATTGGAGCACCCTAACACAACTGTACAACAGTTGTACAGCTAGAGGTGATAAGGGGACAGACATGAACAATCTAATTTAGCATCAAGGACCAGATACTTCAACTGGGCTATCTTTTTTTTTTTT
>WBMW01003831.1:35141-80301 GCA_013396635.1 Penelope pileata | reverse complement strand
TTTTTTCTTTTCCCCTGGATATAGACTGACTAATTTTCCCTTTGTCGTGCCCAGTATTTGATGTGGTACCTGCTCCTGTATGGTGTACTCTATGTCAGGTAGTTGCAGAAGGAAACCCTGAAATCTTGTGCTGTGCATCCTGGTTCTGAGTGTTCATATATCTGATTTCAAGGATGTTCCCAGAGGATAAGATGTCCTGGCATTTGGTTAGGTAGACTAGTACACCTCATTGCAAAGAGGTTAATTAACAGCATTAACATTAATACCAGTGACACGTCTATCCACGCGCCCACAATAGTAGTCATAAATGATACCGCTAATCCTGGCCTACACGTTTACAGTGAACCCAGCCGATAATCTACATGCCTGTAAATTACAATGTAGGTAATTATTCATCTGAATCAAGAAACAGATGGTCTGTAGTAAATATAAAACCACTCCATGACCAAAAACTACTCCAGAAAGGAACTTTCACGACCCATACTAAGGAGACTGTATGCTAACTTTCCTAGAAAACAGAAAAGGATCGCCATCGTCCAAAAATTACCTTCTTTTCTCCCATGTTCAGCAAGTAAAAAAGATGCTGAGATGGTATCTATATTTTACAGACATTTCAGGTGTTAACAGCAGTGGTCAAATGAATTTGTCAGTTTTGCCATCCCTGTGAGTTGGTAATTGCTCACAGGTGACAATATTAAAACAGTGGCTTTGTCAGAAATTCCCTGAGAATATTACACTTGCTATAGCAACAAAAAGGAAGACTGTCAAGGGAATGACAAAACTGCATTACTCACAACCCTCTGCCAATCTCCCCAGAAACATTACAAATTGAGCTTTTTAACAAGGCTTATCTCATTACATACCTGAAGCTAGAAATTGTTTCCAATAGCTAAAAAATGTCAATTAATGTAATTTGCATGTGAAAATATAGCAGTTGTGGCCTCCTGACATCACATACATAAATTCAGTATTAGAAGAGGGAGTCAAGGAACATGGCTTTTTATGGTAAGAAATTGACAGATTTGTATTAACATATTTAAAAAATAGTTATGTGTACCTGCCAATGATCCCCACAGGAATGGGAGCATTCATTTTTCTTGATCTTATCAAGTATCATTCAGCAGTACCTATTAATGAGTTATAACAGTCTGTAATGATTTTATACAGTCAGGAAACCAAGATCAACATTTTGGCAGAGGATGATGAGATCAGAATTTGAACAATTAACCCCATTTGAGGATACAGTGCTTTCATGGGTCAGTAGAACAATTTTTAACAACCTTCCAGTGGAAGGAAAATGACTCTTGATCCCTTTCGGCAAAACAATACTTTTAGAGTAGGTGAATCCACTGAGACAAAAGACTTTCAATATAACATAACCATCTTTTCATCTGCAGGGGCATTTCTTTCTAGTTGAGTACTCTTGGAATATCTTCAAGGTGATCTAAATTCAAATTGGCAAAGAACACTCTGAGATAACTCTGATTCTTGAGAGAAGTAATAGTTTCTGGGCTTAAACAAGGGATTTCTGTTGAAGAATTATCATAATGAATATTCAACAAAATGTTATTTTTTTCCCCATGAAGATATGGTTACAATTCCTAAATAATTGTTTTCTATCCTAAGTATCAGTTGCAAGAGAAGAAGGTTGCAAAGCTCAGAATTGTGAAGATACGTGCCTAGAAATTCAGTTAAAATTCACTTAATACATTTTCCTAAAGTATTTCCAACTATAAAACTTAATGCTATTTTGCAGGAAACTTTAGTTGTGCAGATGGCACCTTTAAAAATCTGGTCCTCTGGGGTCATTGACAATGAATAGAGCTGAGCCTCCAGTGTTGACATTGAGGTACAGTTCTGTCTGATTTTAGAAAGCTGTGACTGTAGATCACAGACCACAGAGGGACCCATTCTCTCCTAGTGGTTATAATGAGAACCTAGGTGGTTGTCTCGGGTATGAACACATCTGTGAGAGCTGCCTAGAACAATGCAATCAATGTAATTATTACTGAGAGCTTACAGTCACATTTGCACCATTGCCACTGCAGCTCCTGCTAACACACCAGGACCAGCTTTAAACTAAGGAGCCTGGATATGCCTATATGTGTAGCCAGTTGGGCTGCAATACCTGGTGAGGAGCTGAGCACCTCACAATGAGCTCCATGTCACTGCAAAGATGTGAGCTACCAGAAATCTTCTGAGTCTTTCAGTCATCTTGAAAATCGTATCCAGTTCCAACTGCATCATCATTAACTACTGTTTGGGGTATTTATTGACAGCCATACTCTATAAATTTTAAGCCATAAAATAATGAAAGCCCCAAAATAGAAGCAAAAGGAATGAGATCATGGACACCTGTCCTCTCCCAGCTGCAGCTCTGCACTGGTGCATGCTCCTGGATGCTTGTGTGGTTTCTGCCCCCTCAGCTCTCTCGGCTGAACACTCATTTACCTATGTCAGCCAAAATAAACTAGCTCAGCAAAGGCCAGCTCCTCAAATTGCTTATGCGATCTGGCTCATTCTGACAGGAAAGGGGTGAGCTAGTGCACTCTGCTTATCCCTCGGATTTGGGAGGAAAGCGGCAGCCTGCTTGGGCAGACCTCTCAGTTACACCACTGCTGATCCACTGAGTCACCACGGGGTTCCTTTTCAAGAAGTATTCAGTATTAAGCTCATATCTTCCTGTACAGAAATTAGCATGTATGTAATGTGTCGGGTAAATATTTCAAGTTAACTAATATATACAAAAAGATGTGTATTTATCAAAAAGGTTAATATGACAATGATGAACAGTTATTTGTTAGCATTGTCCACAATGATCAACATTTAAAATAGAATGATGAGTTTATGCTTTGCTCACACATATGTCCAATTACAGCACAATTTCACCTAAATTATAAAAGTTCCACGCTTATGTCATGCTGTCCAGGATCACCTTATTATCTCGCTCCAACATTCATTAAAAGTAATCCATAAGGACTTTTGCATGTCTCCAGCACCAGATGGGGCTGTTTCACCTCATTTGCTCAAGGATAAGAAAGGATGTGCAAACCTATGTCGCAGAGGCTGCCAACCCAGCCCTCCTCGCAGATGCACTGCCAGGGTTTGGCACAGCTGCCATGCAAACACCCAGGGAAAGGAACACACTGATTGCAAAGAGCACCCTGCCAACCGGGCTGACACCTGAAAGAGATAAAATACAAGATAGAGGCAAGGTTTATTTTTAATAAATGTAATTACAAGGATGTTCTCCTTTTTGGGGCATAATAAATAAACTTTTGGATATAAAATTGAACTATGCAGCACATTTGAACTAAAAGATACCATCAGTGCCTCCAGGATATCAGAAGCAGTTTATCTGAAAAAAATTGTTTCACTCAGAGACCAAAAATAAATAAATGGTAATTGGTGTAAAGACTTTTCTTACTGGGCTAATTAGGCTAAGGAGGCATCTAGATGTTCATGCTCTATGATTCCAGTTACTGTATGGTAATAGAGTGCTGCTTCATTACAGTACCGTATTTGCGGAGGATAAATTGTTTCAGCT
Organism: Penelope pileata; assembly: GCA_013396635.1. NCBI lineage: Eukaryota > Metazoa > Chordata > Aves > Galliformes > Cracidae > Penelope > Penelope pileata. The sequence goes on along the minus strand of WBMW01003831.1, from coordinate 76,754 downwards.
TCTGTCTATTTTACAAGGATGATGAATTATTGAAGGTCTGTTCCTGAGCTATCAGCTCCATCTGACGGATCCTTTTACCTGCATTCACTGGGAAACTCACAAAATCCGTTCACTGGGTGGCAGCCAGCTTTACAGCTCACGCCTAGAAGAGATTTTTGTTATTAAAATAGAAAAATCAGCACTCTGGAGAGAAATATTTGAGTAAGTGTCCTATATGCAATACTGATGTTTTAAAAGAAACCAGACTGCATAGTATTTCAATTTTATTTTTTGGCCAACTATGTTTGACCAAACATAAAATTTTAAATGAACTGAGTCTGAAGCATTTTACAGGGTGTTCCTATAAGATACAGTGACATATAGCATATAGTGGCATATAGTTCCTGTAAGATAGAGTGACGTATAACATACAGTGACTATAGTTCCTATAACATATAGTGACATATTCTCATGTCAAGAGAACTGACATGAAGAATTAACTGCAAAAGAACACACAGTAAAACACACGAGTATACACTGTTTGTGCTATACTACTTAAAAACGGAAATTTTAGAGCAGATCTATATATGCCATTTCAGAACATGCTCCTCCAGTTGCATTATTTTACAACTACTTGAAACACAGAAGTACCTTTTAAAAAATATATCTATTTAAAACAGCTTACAAGTACTAAGTTCGTTTCAACCTTACTTCTGAAGAAAAAAAAGTCATCATTTTGATTAAATCACAAAGAGTAACTGTAGTTAGAAAAACGTCTCGGTCACTTTTTCCCCCCAGCTGTCAGCACTCCGAGCACTAAGCTATGCCATGAGCCACCCCCGCCCACCGCAGGCACCCCGGGCGCTCGGCACGAGGGCCGCTCTCGGACGGACGCACAGCGGGGCTCCCGCAGCGCAGCGGCGCCTCCGCCCGGAGCGAGCGCTGGGGCGGACCCGCCGCGGGGTCGCCGCCGCTGCTCCCAGCCCGGCACCGCCAAACTCCTCAAACTTTCCCGAGCCGCAGCTCCCGTCGCCTCCCCGAGGGGGGGTTACCTGGGGCCGCGGGGAGGACGAGGGGCAGCAGGCAGCAGCAGCAGCTGAGCAGCCCGGCGGCGCGCAGCCCCATGGCCGGGCAGCTCGCACGGCTTCCTCCCGGGCGGCGAGGAGGAGGAGAAGGCGGCGGCAGCACCCCGGCCGCAGCCTGCAGCGCTGCCGGTCTCCGGAGCGAGGGGAGGGCTGCCCGCCGCCCCCGTCCCGCTGCAGGGCAGCCCCTGCCCGGCTCTGCGGTGCCGAGAGAGGAGCGGGCGCCTGGCGCGGTGTGATCGCGGGCGGGGGGTGCTGTGTGGAAGGGCGCGGCAGGAGGGAGGGTTGTGGGGGTGCTTTAAGCACGCCTCTTACCTCGGGAGCACTGTTCGCAAAAAGCTGATGCCGGGCTGCTGGTTTCTGAAGAGTTCTCTCCTTAGTCGTGCACATGAGAGCTCCAACTTTTTTCGGGAAAGACCCCAGCAAAGGCAAGGGAGGCAAAGCATTTTCTGTTTCTGACGCTAAAGAGTTTAAAAAAAAAAAAAGTTCACCCCAAGCTGATTAATATATATTTTTTTTTTCCTTGATCTGTTCAGTATATAAAAAAGCATTACTTCCACTACCAGGCAATTTAAATTCTGTGCTTTACACTGTGACTGTTCCTCCCTCTTTCCTATCTCTTTATTCTTCCTTTGAGCTGTCCCTTATGGAAACAGTCTGGCTATTTCTTGTTCTTTGTTTTCTTCTTTTAAAGAAGTTATGCCTGTTTTTTACCATTCCTGAGGGACCCATTTTCTTCTGCTTCAGGCGTAGCACTTACTTTCTTCAGACCTCATTTACCGATTTGTCTACATTTATGCGAAACAACTAGAGAGCATTATAAGGTGGTAAGAAACTATAACACCTTTTCTCTAGGATTACAGTGGGCTAATTCAAGGTTACCTGCCTGAACACATGCAAACTGGAAGCACACGTTAGCTTCAGATAGCCCATTTACTGGTGCTTGAAGATACTGATGTCACTTAGGTTGAAAAAGTTTGCTTCTATTCATGCTGATTTTTAGTTTTAACCTAGAATGGGGAAAATGAAGGATAGAAAAACGAAGAGGATGAGAATGAGAGGTGGTTTAAAAGATAGCACTCAGACATAAGGGTGAGAGGCAGACATTGCTTCATCAAATCTCTCCAGGAGTTTGGGTATCTGAGATAAACTCTGCCCATCTGATCCACAGGCACAGATCACTTCTGTGCCCTTTCTGCTTGTCTTGCTTTCTTTACTACTGAAACACTGCTTACTGTTTTGAAAAGGTTACTTTGCCATCACAGCTTTTGCTGTACTTCACCCTTCCTGGGGTATCATGGATGACAGAAGTGAAGATGTGGAGCAGTAACAACGATTAGTTCATCCTTTGCTCTTCTGAGAAGCGGTGCTTTTCTAGGATAAATGCAGCAGTTCCTTCTTAGTTTTGTTCACTTTACTTTTATCTGGCTGTGGTCATTTGTTTAGACTCTGGTTGCTATTGGTCCAGGTATGCTTATTCTTCCTTTAGGTCCTAAATTCTTCACTTGATGCAGAAGCTTTTTTTTATGTTAGACNTTTTTTTTTTTTTTTTGACCAGGGGGCAACCTGGGTAGTTAAAATGCCCATGCAGATTCCCCTATGGCATCTTGACTATCTAGTCAAAGCAGGCTATAGTCCTCCTGCTTCCTCTCCTAGATAATAGGCAGAAATGTCTCCTTTTAGTCTCTGTTCTAGCCCTTAAGAGTAGAGAGTTAGTAGAATTCATAGATTTTATCTGTACACTCATCACTGTCAAATTATCTGATCTCATTTGCATTGTAAATATATACTCTGACATACAGTAACATGTTTCTTCTACTTTCTGACTTAACTACTTGTATTGGCCAAATCTGACTTCTTAGGAAAAATCATTAGGAAAATCTTGTTCTCACAATTCTGTATATGCTATAATCACCACAAAAACCTTCAATTTTTGTAGTGTCTTTCTTACTTGTTTTCCAGGCTTTTTACATTTTATACATGGATACACTGTTAGATAAAAGTAATCTATTCTTTAGAACAACACCAATTTCCACTCTTCTGTGTCTCAGAGGCGCCTCATGGATGGCACCATTCAATTTTCCCATGTTTTCTGCTTCAGGGATCATCTAGCCAAAAGCCATTTATTTTTGTACAGTCAGAATCCTTTATGTAAGAGTAGAGTCTGTCCATTATATCCAACCAGAACCTATTGGATCAGAATCTACCCTGATATTAATAAAAAAAAATTTTCCAAACAGAAGTCCCATTGTTGTGCAAATCATTGTCTTCTCACTGCTTCCTTCACCTGAGAAAACCAAACTGCAGATCATTTATACTTAGCTTGTTTGGTGCCAGAAATGCTCTGATCCAAATATCCACAGGCTTCACAATTGTCCTGAAAATTACAACTGTGTTTTTGCTGATCTTAGTGATTTCTTCTAAGAACAACCTTTTTTTAAGTTTTTGCATTAGAAAAGAAGGAGATGGACTTCATAACTTCATCTAGTCATCAGTGTCAGGAGATCACTCAAAATGTTAATGATTGCACTCAATATTTCACCTTTCTTGAGTGGTGAGTATAGACTAAGGAGTGCAGGTCTAGTAAGCTCCCAGCAGTCTGTCAGTCTTGGGAAACATAGTGTCTTTGGGACCCCAAGAGGTTTTCTCTCGGATTTACTGTAGGAATCAGAGCATCAAGGACAGTGACTGCAGCAACTGCATCCAGAAGATCTTCATGAATCCTTTTCCAGAATCTAAGATATTATTACTTTTTTTCCAAGACAGCACATAAAAATCTTGCATTCTTTGACAGGAATAATGAACATGTTCAGGGACTGAGCTACTGGAAAAAGCAGGCTGAGACTGACTATTGAAGCTTGGTAACAATTTCCTTTTTTATATTGAACATAGGAACAAAGTGTTTCAGCCTTCAGCAGCACACACACAGCTCTACAAAGACTGGAAATCCTTGAAGCATCAAGGAATCCTTGAAGTTCTGTCCTGGCTAGGAGTACTCATAACTCCCAAGTGCTAGTTTACCTTCTGATATAACATCTTTTGTCCAGAGACAAGTTCAATACTGCAGGAATCTGGAGATGGAGAATCTGCATTGGTGATGAGAAAGACAGAGCAAGTCATCAGTATAATAGATCCTAAAGGTTTCTGAAGACTCCTGGTAGCTACAAGGGTCACACAGAAATGATATCTGGAAGGAAGAGAGAACAATAATTAATCTTGGGTATCCTTTTCACATCTTAGAGAGAAAGAAAAAAAAATCAAAGGACAGTGCCGTCTCTTTGGCAAAGCAGTAATATTTTGTGAATAGAACAACAATAAGAGAAATGCTGACATCATAAGAGTATGGATGTATCCCTTTTCCCTTGAATGAATCTCATGGGCCATGGACATACACAGGCACCAAGTTTTAAGATATGTTAGTTGATTTTTCAGGTTTGTACTCCATTCATAATGTGGTTTGCACTGTCTCTTAGAAAAAAGCTTATCAGATGCCAGTAATGCAGCTGGAGCCTTAAGGAACAATTTTGCAGTCTTTATGTTAGGGTGTCCCATCTTTGTGTGTGGCTGGGCAGAATGGGCTGAGCATGCCAAGGAGCTCGTGGAGCTCACATAGCAATCTTATCTTTTCCCCTCACCTCCTTACTGTGTCCCACAATGCATAGTTACACTTCCCCCTCATAACAGCTTCATTTCTGCTACCTCTGTCTCTCCAGTGAGCTGACTCAGTACATTGAGCTGACACAAGATTGACAGGAAAAAGATGAAATTACTTTTACCATCTTCATATTTCTGTTACCACAAAAGTCAGCAGGTGAGTATCTGTAGAATTCAGTGAGGAGATGGCATCTTGCTCAGCACCTTCTGTCCCAGGGCACAGAAAACAGAAAGCTTTTCTCCACAAAACAGATTTCACTACGTACAGAAATAGCAGCAGTCAACAGTTAGCTAGGGACTGCCAAAATATATTTTTTTACTGTGGTGATTTTTTCCCATTGGAACAGTAGCCAGAGTGTGTAGAGCTAAAATATATAGCAGTAATTCACAGGAATTAAATCCAAACCCATTCCCTTGCCTAATGCTCGAAATCCTCATAACCGCCTTGCTGTTGACAAAGCACTAGCTCAGTGCCATCCATCACCCAATTACTAACAGTGAATTCTCTCAGCTGCTTCAAGAAGAACATTACGTGAAACCTTGGCCACTCTGAAGACTGAGGAAAACTTTCATCACTGGGGCAGCTTTCCACTGACTGTATGAATTTCTAGTAGGCAAATGTAATGGCCAGAATTTTAATTGGAAGAAAGATTCCATCTGGGTATGCAGACATCTTCTTTAACACTGATGTTGATCACACAGTGTGACAGTTTGCCAAACAGAGTAGAGGCAAAATAATTACATGTCTTTAAGAAAAGGTTAACTACAGTTTTGGGAAGACTGATGAAGCCATCACTTCTTGAAGCAGGTGTTTGCATTAGATTATCCAAAATGTCTCTTTCATAGCCATCACTTTTGATCCTCTAATATCTTTCAGCCTAGAAAATGCTCCCCTCCAACTGCCTTTAAAAAAAGCCTGATTCCTATTGATTATTAAAAGGTGCTTAAAAGTCTGACAAATGTCAATAGTTGCCAGGAAGTTGTATCATAATATGTCCAACATATCCATCATTCTTCACTTGTTTTGACATGAAGACAATGATCAGTTGGTATTTTACACCATCTTATGTTTTCTTTCCTGTGGTATGAAAAATTTGGTGCAGTGAGCATGCACATAAATTCTTAATAGTCAGTCAGTAAACAGAATATATTTGCTATCATGTTAGTGATATTACACTTTAAAATGTATAAATGTATTTTTAAGTACTTTCCTGAGGTGAGTAAAGTAATTTTACTTCCTGTTTGAAATCCAACTAGATCTGAGAGTTCATTCCTGGGCAGGAGCTGCCTGTGTGTACATAGGGGAGAAAACAGGGAAGGGAGAAACAGTCTCTGCACTCAGGAAGTATGTTCTTACTGTTTTCTGAATGGACAGGATAAATTATTCTGTCTTCTGGCTGAAAGAGATATTTATTAAGCAAAATGTTCAGTCTAGCACATTTTTATACATATATAGATATCAACAGCTTAGTTTTAAATACAATGAGTTTGAAATGATAGTAGGACACTGAAAATTAAATGTCTGAGATTAGGGAATTTAAAATTGAACCACTGTCCAGGTGGTGGTTTTTTTTTTTGTTTTTTTTTTGAGAATTTCCCACATATGGATGATCCATAAAGAGAAAACAGTTCCATATATTACTAAGTGTGTGCAGAAGCTGCCTATATCTGATCTCTGTATTTGAGATCTCTGTATCTCTAGATATGAAATTGAGATATGGATACTGAACAGGAAAATAGACAGACACGGAGGAAATATATTCATAGAAAAAATAAATGCACAAGAACATTAAAAAGCCCAACATTCATCAACATAAAAAAGAGGTACTCTGATAACTTACAAAATTTTACACTATGAAACTTCTATCATCTTCTGTAACTAACAGTTCTGATCCTTAGAGGTGCATGGTATTTTTAAAGCTTTGAACTGGTTATGATCGAGGCTTTGGGTACTTTCATAACCCAGGGAGAAGTTGATGATTGGCAAAAAAATAAATGAAATCCAATCCACGTGCCTTCTAGACTCATTACTGATGTCAGAACTTTAGCTGTTGTTTGATCTTTGCTTTTGTCTTAATCTCAGCCAGTTTTTTTGTTTGCTATCTACAGAAGCAAGTTGTTATTTCCAGTCTTAGTGGTTTCTCTGGTTTTGTACCATTTTATTGGAAGCATGCTGTGCTTACTTCTCTTGTACACGACTCACAACTAACAGTTCAGTTGCCGTAACTTACACACACCACGTACGGGTATTTATTGACTGCTGTTGGTTTCCTGCCACATGCGAAAAAAATTCCGGTATTTTTACTTTGTTTGTCTTCTGACAAAGAAACCACAACCTTTCTCTACTCATGTGTTATAAATTTTTATTTTTATATATGCTTATTTGGTTGAATTCCTGTCTTTATTATAGACAGCTGCAAATCAGGTTAGGTAAACTATGTCATATTCTCAATTTACAGTTTCTTGTTTGATTCCTTCTCCTGCACTATGAAAATTGTTATGCCATACAATTCCTTCTTTTTCCATACTGTTTCTAACTGAATTTTCTGCTGCTACTTTTTTGTAAGGCTGTTTTGTAATTATCTTTTTCACTCCTCTTTTTAATGATAATGTTGAACTATCAAATGAAACCTAAATTAAATTATATTTGCCTTTGTTTACCTTGCATTTTGTCTAGATCTATTTAACTTTATTTTGTTATACAATATTCTATAATCCTCAGTAAAAAATGATCAATTTTGTCAAAATTTCTACGGTTCTCTTTTAGTGCATTTTTACCTCCTGTATAATGGACACATAAAGAAATTGCCTCAAGAGTATTTCTTCAGTTCTAAATGTAACGATAATATTTTTTTTTACAGTTGTTGCCATAAAAATAATTCTTTGAGATATAAAATGAACACGAACCAGAAGGAACAAATAATGAGAGTAATAAACAAGTACCTTCCAGGAGCAGTCTTATTTTCCATAGCCAGAAGTCCTTTTCCTCACTCCAGCACTGAAGGCAAGAGAAATAAGAGATTGGCAAAATATCAGTCCTTTATAAATGTAATGTCTTTACAATGTACTTCGCTTGGTTTAGTTTATGCCTCAGCTCTGGATTTTCTGAGAAATCTTTCTTCTTTCTAGTCTGAGCTTGAAGTGAAAGAGTTTACAAGTAAAGGACAAACATTCAATGTTACTATGATAACATATTTAAAATTATTAAAGCTGGAAAAACTTGCCTTCAAGAAGTCTGAGTTCTTACACAACAAAAGACACAGTTTTTTTAACCTGTAGTTCCTATATCAGCCCTGAGATATTCTATAACTTTAGAAAGACAATTTTCTGTGAAAGATTTCAGATGATTCAGTACTTAGTAGCTATTAATGTAGAATGCATAGTGATAGGGATTGTTTTATAAAGCGTGATTTGAGATTAAAATTATAAATGAATTATGTTGCTATTATCATTGGTGACTGAACCACCTATGTTCCTTTTGTGGTGAAGATTAAGATGGCTGAGTCCAGATTGAACCAGCTGTGATATGTTTTTCGCTGAATCAGATCTAACTGATGAATTTTTTCAAATCAAATAAAAACAAATATATTCACATGGAAGAATAAGTTTTTATTCACTGCAGAGTACTTTGATGTCCTGCTTTTCCTTAGAATTTGTTGTTGACTTTGTTTCACCGAGAGAAATACTGAGGCACAAAAGGAAACTTACTAGTTCAAACTCATTATACTCTTATGACAAAGCCATGTGTGTGTAATCAGGTCTCCTTCATCTCTGTTTCTTCCTTCTGTATTGCCACCTTTGGAATGAAGAACAGATTTGGAAATAGATAAAAAGAGAGTTGGAAGGAAATGGAGCAATTCAGTAGACGTCATATTAAAAACTGGAACTGAGTCCAGCGTTCTTCTGAGTTCTGGATTTCCACTCCTGGTGGCTATTGGCAAGGGTGATATGTATTCTTTGTGTCAGAAGAGGGCACATTTTCTGTTTTCCAAACTAATATGAATTATGCATTTTCTACTGGAGGGTCCATGTCCTTACGTTCTTGAAATAACCATTTTCTGTTTGTCTTTTAGCATCTATTTTTTCATTGCTACCATGAATTATGCTAGCTTTTAGTTGTTCACACTTCCAGATCTTTTACAAACGAATAAAGTGTTTCATCTATATATAGTTTATGCTGAACACTTGCACAAATGTGCTATTTCTCTTCCAAGTGCAATAATTGTTAGGCATTTTGTTCAAAAGTGTGATTTTCCCACTATATCCTTCCCATCTTTAAACAGAAATTTGTTATTTCTTCTGCATCCTACTCTTTTGCATAACACAGTAGCATTGAGTGACTTCATTTTCTGATTTAGTGATGTTCACCACTACTATTGTCCCTTTTTCTGACATTTAAAGAATTTTTTATTTTATTTTATTTTTTTTGGTGGTGATACACAGTGGACACAACAGGGACTTAGGAACTGGAAATAAAACAAAGGCTTTTACATATTTATATCATCACTTGACTTCCATTTTTCTTACTATCGGTAAAAGTCGCTAGTGACAAGGAGTAGAATACACAAGTCTACCTTTAACTGCAGCTCTGGAAAGCAGTGCCAAGCATGCCTGACATGAAAGATACAACAATGCTCTCAATTACATTTGCATAAATGCAGAAAAGTACTGATCTTTTTTATTGCGGATATGACAACTACATCTCATTATCATGTAGTTTGCTTTTGTCTTACTAATATGACTTATTTTAAATTTATAAATCCCTTTTGTCAAGGACTGCCTTTTTACTTTGGATTTCTAAAATACTATTCTCCATGTTGGACTCCTACTCATTTTGACAATGACAAGATTATTTTGTATTTGTTTTGCATTAAACATCCGGCAGCTGCTACCAGGACTGGAATCTGACTGTCACAGGACACTTTATATGAAAAGGTACACTCTCAGAATGTGAACAAACACAAAAATGAAGGCAGAACAACAAACTAGGTTGCGCCAGCACTCAAGTAACATGATCACACTGATCTAGAAAAGAGCATACTATCTCCATGTCTTCTTATATTTCAATATTTGTTTGCTTGTTTTTGATGAAAGTATGAGTACACACAAAAGCTGTGCAATTATTATGTTATTCTTAATGATGGAAAGTTCCTGCTCATTTTTAGTTGCCAATGGAAGACACTTTTTCAGTACATTTAGCACATTAGATATTCAAAGCACAGCTGTCAAAGATGTGAAAGGCAATGGTGAAAGCTCAGCACCTCTTAGATTCAGCCTTAAGTGAGAGTCCCAGATAAAGAATAAAACATCATTGATCACTGCACATGAATAGTTTGGCTCTAGTGACTTGGCTGGCATTGTAGTCTTGTAGACAACATCATGGAAAGAGACAGGGTAGAAGGTAATTCTGCAGAAGCCTTAATGCAGAAGTCAGACTTTCTCCTCCTGCTTGCCTCTGTATGTACCTTCTGACTTGTTGCCCTGCAGACCTTGCACCTTTCTCAGCACAGCCATATTTCATTTTCACAACTTACTCCTGTTTCCTGTGTCAATAACAGCGCATGACATTTAAGCAAACCTTACCTCCAAATAAAGTAATATAACAGGCAAAGGAAAGGTTGCACAGAGAAGCGAATTTCTTATGTTTTGCAAGCTTTGTGATATTTTAAAAGCATCATGCAGTTAATATTTTCCTTTTTTTTCCTTTTTGATGTTTTTTCTTTAAAATCAGAAATAGGAGTAGAATATCCCATAACATGGGATATTGGTTTTTATGGTTCACCTGTGGATTGGAAAAATCTAGAGCCACTGCACAGAACTCATCAGCTTGAGGTAGAGACGTAACTGCTAGTCATGACAAGTAGTCCTTCTTTGTAGGGCAATGAGACCCTTTACAGAGGAGTTTTAGCTATATTTGCTAATCTGCTAATGGCAGAGGAATGGTGAGACTGACTTACAGATTTTTCTTATTCTTATTCCTGGTGCAACTCCAACAGTTTCTCCACAAGATCAATTCCTTCTGCCCCGTGTTCCCAGCATTTCCTCATTAATGTATTCTATAGCTCTTAGTCCTATCTCAGTGTCTGTTATCCTTTCTTGGATTTCTCACACCAGTCTCCCTTTGCAATTAGTCCAATTTTCTCCTTTTCTAGTCCTCTTGCAATCTGTCCTGCTCCTTCTTTTCCTTCAGCTGCACCGCTGCTCTCTGAGGAAGTGAGGATTTGCATCCCCTGCATCTCCTTCCTGTGGCTGCTGCCTGTACTTCGCTGCCTGTTCTCACTTCAGAGGGTCTTCATCTGCGAAGATGCACCTAGTACATTTTCACACAGTGGGAGTCATTACATTCTCCCTCTGCACTATCTCCTTGCCCACCCAGTCCCGGTTCTTCTCCGGAGTTCGGGACTATCATAAAATCCAGAAACCTTCTATTTTAATTTGCTAACAAATCTGGTCTCTGAAAAAGACTAGTCGCTGGTTTTTAAGTCATCTTTGGCTCATTATCTTAAATTCATCTTCTTGTCTAGTAGCCTTGGCCTCTTGTTCCACTTCCCATCCCAGACCCTGCTTACCTTTTTCAGACCCCGGTCTCGTCTACTCCTTGGCCAGTCCTGCAGAGTAAACAAGACTTGATGAGATTTTACTTGAACTTGTGCAAATGACAATTTTTAGGGGTTTATATCTCAAATGGAAAAGAGAAAAAGTTCATAAGAAAAACAGGAAGCATTCCCTGAAGGAAAATTCTAAAAAAGTTTAGCATATCTTGCTAAACTTCGAATCCCTGCTCTGTAGCATGAAAATATGATCGTGTTGGGCACTTGCTTGATTTTTTTTTTTAAGATTACTGTAATTTTGGCCCAGCTCCATGACATCCCTATCCTGAATCTTGGAAATTGTTTTTGAATTTTGGCTGCTAACAATTACACAGATTTCAAGAAAATACCTTCTTGACGTAGATGTCTGGCACAGAAAATCCCAGCTGGAATAGCTATAAACTAGATTATGTTCTATTTTGTCTGAAAACAAGGCCTCATGACAGAAAGTATCCTGTAAACTTAATGATAAGTGATGCTGACATGGTCCTACCACTAGCCATGGAGAGCGGTGGGGTGGATGCAAGATAATAGGAGCATGGGAGTAGAATGGAAAGCATCAGAGACTACAGAACACGATGGGAAGGAGGAAAGAATGGGAATGGGAAAAATCATGGGGAAGGAGAGGGGGACTGTAACGTTGAGGCAAGTGCAAGGACAGAAGAAATCAGAAGAAATCATTGCTCAGCAGACAGACCATGCTCAGAGAACTCACTCATTTTTCGCACTGCATACAATAACATTTCCTAGTTATTCTGCCACTAGCACTTGCCTCAGCCTTTCTTTCCTTGTTGCCTTTCTTTAGTAGTGTGTTTCCCAATACTCCCCAATGATCTGTTGAGAAGAAGACCACCTCTGGCTCCTGGAAGTTGCTTTCACTCATAAGCCCTGGTCTTCACCCTCTGAGACCACAAACACATCCCTAAGCAGGCACATGGCCCCAGTACCTCCTTGAGAGGTACAATGTCCACGTGCAGATTAGGAAAGAAACTTAGCTCATTCTCACAGGATATCAAAGACACATTCATGCTCTTGCTGTGATTTCTCTTACACATCATGCAACAATGAAATTGAGGAGAAGTGGGATGACCCATTTGTTTGGTTGCCATGACAACATGTTACCAAGCACAGAATGCTGCTTCTAGCAGGCTTGCTGCTTGGCTGCTGGCAGTACTTTAAAAAAATAACGTAAGACAGTTGTCCATTGTCATTACACTGCACCACAGTGACCTCTGTGAGGTGAGAGGGGCAGCTCATCTAAAATAACAGAAATCTGTTGCTCAAAAAGTACTGTTTCTTGGAAAAGAGGTTTTTTTATTATTTTATATTATGTGAACTAGATGGCTATTCAGTTATTTATTTGAAATTTCAAGAGGAATTGTTTAATTTCTAGTGCTATTGTAATGCTGCAAACAAAGTACATAAAGAAAGCCAACGGTATTGCAGACATGGGGGCAGAATTAAATTCATATTGCAGCAGAAATAAAAACATTCTCTTTGGAGTGGAAGCTGCTGACATCTGTGAGTGAGTGTGCATAAGAAACATGTAGAGGTATGCTTGAGGTCTGGTTTAGAATGGTGGCTAAAGATTATTCTGCATGTGACACAGACAAGGGTAGGCAGTGCTTGCTCTGCCTACCATGAACTACCTCTGCTGGAAAAGAAAAATACTTCACCACTAGCTTATTATCCCCCAGAGGTAACTTGGCTTTATTTCCTTAAAGAAGCATTGGCTTCTTAAATTCAGATCACTCAAGATATATGCCCTGAAGTGCTTTATTGATTCCTTACATCTCGCTATGAGATAAAGAACAATTTTATCTCAAAGCTCATGCTTTGCTAAAGATGTTTATGATACTATTGTGATTATTATTATTAATAATGATGAGTATAATAATTTGTATTGCTGTAGAACTTAGGAATTCAAATCAAGAATCTTGCTCTGACATACGGGGTTCTGTATCTACTTGCCTGCTGTTATATAGACTTCTATACTCATTTCTTTCAAAACTCCTGTCTGTGTGCAACAATGTGTCCCCACAGACCAGATGTAATTTCTTCCTATTCTTCGAGAGATGTGGAGACATAGTTGTTCCTGTTACAGGGAAGGATGTGCTTTGCAAATCTGTGTCCTTGACAAAAGCAGCTCTCAGCAACAGGCGATTTCCCTCTTGCAGCGAATCTCTCCCCTCCCTCTGTGTATTTGCTGTTAATTGAACAAGTTTGACTCTGCTTAAAGGGACTGAAAACCAATGTCAAAGCAAAGCGTTGTGTATACATTCAACTCAGAACAATTCACTCATACAAGAGATGAAATGGCTTGCACACAAGTTTCTTCAATGACTTGCATCACAAGTTTTGCTCACCGGTTTTGATTCAAGAATTCAGAGCTTCTCTCCCCATTTTAAGGGAATTATTTCTTAAAAGGATTGTCTGTTTTGCAAACCATGGTAAATGGAAAGGGATAAAAGTGATTTACCAAAAATAGATGATACCAGAAAAAAATCTTTAATGTGATATCTGATTTTATAGACAACCAAAGAGACCAACAGTCTTAATATCAACAAAGCAGTGAAGTTTAGTTAAGTGAAAAAATCGGGAATTAAACTGCAGGGACTGTAATTGGCTCAGAAATTTGTTAAAGAAAAGATGGTGATAGGAAAAGTAGAACGGGAAAGTATCTAGCTGGATGCAGGGAGACTACTGGAGTTCCTTTTGCATATTTTTCCAGATCAACATTTTTAATATTTTCAGTGATGGTCGTGGTACAAAAAATGTGCTGGGGAAATCCCTCATGCTTATCATACTTATCACAATCTGATAAATTCTTCATAAAAGAAGATAGGACATAAGGAAGTGAACAGATTAATAGGAGATTAAATGAGATGGAGTTCAGTTAAATGGAATGTGGATTTGTGTGTTTGAGGACTCAGATAAAGAAATTCTTTATAAAAGCCAGGAGCTCATTCATGGGAAATGCCTAATGAGAAGGACCTGACCACGACATAACAGTGGATCTGTAACAGACTGCTGTTATCAATGAAGCATAGTTGCTTCAAAAACAATCCATTAAACCAGCACTGCAAAGTCTTGTTTATTTGCAGTCCTCCCCAGTCACCACCGCTCTATTTTTTATGGTGTACAGTGTGAACCACCCAGCGAGATGGAATCAAACTGGAAGACATGCAGAGGAAAGGGAACAGAGAGCTCTGGAGAGTACCAGTATAACGAGAGATTATTGACCTCAGCCTAGGCTGAGAACAGCTGCTGTCAATAAATACATCACAGAAGACAGAAAAGAGCTGTCTGTGCAGAGGACAACGTCACAAAAACAAACTGGTTTTAACTGGACATTGATTAAATTTGCCTGGAAATTAGAAGAATGTTTATAAAAAGTAGTGAACAGCCTTTTAGAGAGACTCAAGAGCACACTAACTGAGAAGGGGGCATCCTGGCATTTTTATGGTGAGATCTTATGTTGCAGTTGGTGAAGGTGGTGGGAGTCAGTGGACCACATCTGTCTTTCTACGTTTCTTTTTCCTAATACTGCCATCTAAATTTAACTTCTAGAGGTTCTTCAGATTTCCTTAATATAACTGATACCAACACACTTATCCAGAAATGTATTCAGATATCCAGTGACATTTCCTCCTGCTCTTTAGGAAGAAAGCCACAGTTCTGAAAGTTGCTGGTGCTTGGCCTCTATCCCTGACATGTGATTTGTCCTACAGCTATAAATTTTTCTCCTGATAGCCTTCAAGTGAACGATTAAACTTATATTGCAGATAGTATAATAGGATTCAAGCAAATATGTTGTCTATTCCCATTTTCAGATTGCCTTCTTGTCATTCTGGTAATTATTGAGTCCCTATAGTAGTAGATTCCAAATGTTTAGAAACAAAAAATCTCTTTCACTCTTTTAAAGGCCATTGTAGAAACAATTAATTAATTTGTTTATGTTTGCATGCATAGAATAAGTGAGGGCGGCTTGTATGTATAAATAAATGTCTGAAGGGAAACTGAATCATTTAAATGAGTGTTTCATTTGGACATGAAAATGATAGACTCACAGTTAATTTTGTTTCCAAGAACTGCTTCAAAAACATCATCTCATTTGAGCTCACATATTCATGAACCTCCAAGGTATCAGTTTCATAGGAAACCATCATGAGAGGTCTGTGCAGAAAAAAAGATGATCCACCTGACTTTTAGGCTTCTCCTAGCAGAAGGTTTGCCCTGCTAAAATATTAGAGCTACTACCTCTGAGGTAGATGTAGTCTGGAACTTCTGCTGTCTCCTGTTAATAATGCATTTTAATTTAGCTCTGCAGTATTTGCTTATAAATTAAGCTTTCAGTCTTATAGACATGATGCAGTTTTGGGGTATTCTTCTATAGCTGTGACGTTTTAAAGTTTTTAAATGCTGCACATGAAACATAAGCTGGGAAGTGAAAACACTTGCTGGGTGCAAGGACTGCAGGAACACTGAGCAGCCTCCTGACCTTTCCCAGAACTTCTGAGGGGCAGCTCTCTCTGATGCAGCATCCAAGAGCCTTTTAGAAGCACACTACAAAGCGTGGCTTGTATCTTTTATATATTTTTTGCCTTCTCTGATAAGGACAACTCAAGTCTTAACAAAGTTTTTTGAATCATTTACCTGCTCTACTCCTATTTTAGAGAAGGTAAGGGCACAGAAATTTGTCTGGAACTCTGGGTTACAGTGAAATTTGTAAGGGATGAGTACAATCTACAAGCAATTGCTGCCCCACGGAACAGACATCTAGATAAGATTCCTTGAAAGTGCTTAGAAATAATAATTACCATCTAAATTATCAGTTCCTGAATTGATATTCTTCAAGGTCTGGCATGTAAGAGTTCTTGAAGTATAAATGACAAAATATCCAATCTTTCTCTAGAAATTAAAATGACTTTTACTAAAAAATGTATCTTCATGGTGACATCAGTGGATTATCATCTCATATTGAGCACATTTTATTACTAGTTGCAAAGGAGAGATTTTGATACAAAGCAAAATTTCATTTCAAATGGAACACTGAAAAGAAAATTAACTTTGTTTTATAACTGGAAGGGTTCATGCCTACTGGAGCCAAAATCTAGATATTTTCATTGGCTATCTTTAAAAAGAAAAATAATCTCTTTGCACTTCTATTAACACAAAGCGGTCACTTAAAAGCAAAAAGTGAATAAAGAGTATTTTGTGTAATTCATACATGCCTGTGCAGTTGGATAGCTGCTGTGAAATATCACTTGCTTTTAGTAGGAAGCTACAGGTATTAAACTGATTGGTACAGTATCTTTATGAGCAATATCTGAAAGCTGAGGAATGCTTTTATTTCACTGCAGGCTTGTCCTTTAATTTGAGCAACTGATATACTATGGCTGGAGGAAGAAATAGTGTTCAGCCCACTTTCCTGAGGTACACACAGATGAGCGTATGGATAAAGCAGGCAAAGAAAGGAAAAAGTTGTAATTGCAGTGAGCTGCAGGCTGATTTCTGGCTATCAGAAATTCCGCCTTAGCTCTGCTATTGGAGGAAGCAAGCAAAAGCCAGCGTACCGCCACGTCTGCTGTCCTTCCTAGTAAGGGAGAGCCACCACCAAATCTTGGTTAAGTATCATTCCGTAACCTCAGAATCAGTAAGCCAGCCCTACCCCCTTCCAGCCCTGATCTTCCCCATTATCACCCAGGGATAGGTCTTCAAAGGCTCAAGAGATCATCTGGAACTTTGCTGCGAGAAGCACACAACCAGACAGAAGAAAGAAGAAAGGAAGATAGGTGCTGCCTTGGGGAGGCTGCTGTGAAGGTGCGGGGTTGTAGGGATATATTTTCTTTATGTGATCGAATGCTTTGTTGAGAGGAAGAGGGCTTGCCCTCATGACACCAGATCCTGGGAGGGCACTGACACCACTGGTGTGAATGTTATGCCTAGCGCCCTCCATTGCTCTATTCCTCTTATTCCCAGGTGTGACTAAAGACTGTGAGGTATCTTACCAAAATGACCATGGCATCATTTGTTTGGGTTGGAAGTGAAAGCACCACCAAATCTCACATCCAGGGGGGTGGTGGAGGAACAGAAAGATGCAGAGAGCAGTGCTGTCTTGCTTCGCTGTTACCCACTTGCATGTATGGAGAATTTTAGAAGAATGATTTAGGGCAACTGTAGGCTCCTCTCCATGTACCTGAGATGGCAATGGATCCCTATGTTCTGTGCTGACTTGTAGCTGAATGCAATGAAATATCCTCTGTGAAGTAAAAGCTATTACTGGGAATGTAAAAGTCTGAATAGCCTTCTGCAAAGTAACTGCAGAAATGAAGAGCAGAAACACTAAGAGCTAATGTCTTATTCTTCTGGAAAAAGAGGAACTTTCTACAACAGTAAAAGGTTTGGTGATGCAGAAACTCAATTCTTGGTTCAATCTTTTAGTAAATACACAAAACTGTTGAGGATATAGGCTCTGTTTCCTGAGGAAATCCAGCATGCTTTTAACAACTCCTGTGCATCAGTGAGCAGACATCAAAACTACGTGGCCAAAAGAAGATTAATATCCTTCTCTCTATACATGTAGATGCAACACATAAGCAACTTTTGAAAAGAAGTCTTCTAGGGATGGCTGAGAGTTTCAGCTGAAACGTTTTTAGTGGAAAGAATGAGTTTCTACAAAACAAAAATATATGCTTTCTTGCAAAGTTTCTAGTTTTATTATAAACCTTAAAATGGACCCAAATTAGAGATTTTTTTTCTGCCAAGCTTTGAAATACTTTTTAGTTTTCACGTGTGCTTATTTTTAAAGAAAAACTAAATGGTCTGCAACAACTCTTCAATTTTTCAAACTTTACAATACTTTCATTCGATTTCAGTCATTCTATAGAAATCAATGATTTCAGTTCATTATGCTAATTTGTGGCATTCAAGCCTGAGGTGATATCATCTCATAAATGCAACAAACACGAGTTTCGGAGGAGTATGAGACAATTACAACCCTTTGTGTAAATGTTTTTCATTCTTACCCTTCTTAACACATGCTCTATACAGAATTCCTTGGTGTTTAAAAATGCAACGACTGGCTTACTGCTGGGATAACATCTTTAGTAAAATCGCCTATTATGATTTAACCTCATTCTCTAAAACAATTATACAAGTCTGAAAAAAAAAAAAATCCTAAAACCCCTAAAGGCAATACAAGTTAACTTTATACGTTTCACTAAATCTCACTGAAGTTTGTGGAATATTATAACCACAAGCCTTTAGGGTATTTAAGTTCAAAAATGTTAAGATCCTGTTACAGAAAATAGTTTCCTGCACTATAAATTTACAGATTTTACTGCGTGAAATGCCAGATGCAGTGGCATGTAATGATACACTCAGCTAGGTTTAACAAGCTAAATAACACAGTAGGAAGAGTAGCTCTATGTCAATTCTCTATGGTACCAAAGCTCAGTTAACCTAGTCAGTCTGTCATGAAGGCTTGTCAGGATTTTTGCTGACAGTTATCTTGAGGAGGTCCATGTTGGAGCACCAGAGCAGGATTGAGCAACCAAGCCAGAGAGAAGGCTGCTAAAAGACCGAGGTTTGTTTAAGACAGTCCTATGAACTCATCCAAACACAGAACTCTAAAAATGCTGATTTGGGGCTGAGTGCTAACTGAAAGATTAGCTGAAGAGTTAGCAAGGGAAAACGTTTGTTAGGCCCTCTTTAGTATAGAAACATCACTTTTCATATGCATCCTAAATGAATGCGAAAGCATCAGAGAAACAACTGCCCTCATCCTCATTCTTCTTCTAAAAAGTAATTCTCAATTATTTAACTTTCTGCTACCTATCTAGGGTAAAAGAATACAGGTAAATATAAAGATAGGAATTATGAACAAGGCTCATATTTTTCACTATAATAGGTTGTAAATATCTCTTTCAGTACAAACTGATCTTATGTGTTCTGAATAGCCAGAAGAAATTAACATTACATCATGACACACAAGGCACACAACTTTGTATTACATCCTCTTCATGTTCTGAAACTAGAAAACACTGTAAATACCTTTGATAGTTAACATCTGAAAGATTAATTCCACATGTCCTTAGAGGGGGATGCAGAGGATGGAAAAATTGAATTACTTTATACTTAACATTTTATTTTCTTTCTGAAAAACACAAGTCTTGAAAGTGGGTCAGAAAATTAGCAGACTTCCTACTTTATCTTTCTCTGTGAAGTCTTGTGCTTAATGCAGGCATGGAGTTGTACATGTACGCAACTTATTTCAGGATTTCCTGTTGTCCTCCCCTGTGACTTGGAGCTACTTTGAACTATACAAGGACTGCAGGAGGAAAAGAATCCTAGTGGGGACAACTAATGGCAGGAAGTGAGGGAAGAGAAATACCCAATGGACACATTTCATTCCTTCTTTAGCCTATGACCTAATATACAGTTAGGTGAAGAAAGAACATCCATAATTGTTCAGCTGGGTTATGAAAAAAAAATTAAACCTGTGCCATAGTTTATGCAAGGCCTGGCTGACTTGAACGTCATTACTGTTTACACACAGCTTCCCCAGAGTCAACTCCTACAACTTGGATTAAAGACCAGGCATCTGTAAGACAGATGAGGCAACAATGTTTTAATTGTAGTTTAGGACCATATTACAGCCCCTCCTGAAATCCTCTGTTACAAGTATCTCCTTCCCTCTCTCATTAGTCTGGTTTGAAGATTCAGTTTGACAGTCTGTCCTGTCCTGGGATTTACGAAACCTAGGCCACAATGGAACAAAGGAGCAGTGAAAAGTGATGCAGAACAATTCAAGGGAAGCACTAGGGGGTTGCTGGATTTGATGCTTGCATGCTTACCTGTTTTTAACAGCAGGTTTGATATGATATAAACTATAACTTGAAGAGATCTCATATTCACATCACTTCAGATTCGATATTTGGTCTCAAAATCCTAACATTTTAAAAATCTTAATTACTCTCTTTGACACTACTTCTGGGTTAGATTTCTCAGTAGACACACTGTAGTTCTGGCAGATAACACAGCCTGTGATACTCATTCCTAGTAAATTTCTCATGAGCTTTATTATTAATGAATCTATATCCCATGCTAGACAGTTCTAATTCTTTACGGTATATTGCTATGCTCTGTGCTATTATAAGCACTTTACATCACTCCTGTTCAATGCCTTTGAATTGAATGCTAACTGCATGGATTAAATCTTCCGTGCTTCCTTTTTCCCCTCTCTTTTCCCAACCCCCTTTCCTTTCATATTTCCCACTTACCCCAACTTTCTTCAGGTCTTCTTCCTGTATTCTGTAGTGATTTTTCCATTTCTCAAATATCGTCTGCACCAAAATTTCATTTTTTACTTACCTTCTGGCTAGGCACTTGGGTATTTATGTACTGGAGTGTCCCACTGCCTGTGGGTTATGCTTCTGCTCGTTTCTGCTGAGGCAGCAGTGGGAAGCTCCTGCACAACATACAGAGACACTGAACCTAGCAGCCACAGCTGGAACAAAAACCCTTCTTGATGCTTACATCTGCCTGCTCCTGCCCATACCTTTCCTAGACAATGGGACAGAAAGAAGGAAACATCAACATGTCTGAAACTATGTGCAGAAAACTTCTTTTTTAAATAAAAGACTCACTGGAGGGGAACTGCAGAGATAATAGGAATGGATTACTTCATGCGTCTTTCTGATTCACCTTTTTCTACTAATGAATATTTCTTGTTTTAGGCTTTGAGAATGACAGATTCATTTGCATGCTGGAGCAAGTGACAATAAACTAGCTGCCTAAATCCCTGCTTCCAAGTCAACAGAGAAAATAAGAGACAAGCTCATTAACATTTTATGCAGCCTCTGGATAGAAATGATATATTCACAGTCAACAAGCAACTCTTAAACTTCAGTATTGAACTCTTTAGCTGCCTTAAAATAGTTTCCTCACAGAGCTTGCTAGAAAAATGTCTTGCTACAGCCAGGAATTCCCTCGAGTTCAGTTCACCATAACAGAGTTATTCTCACAGCTACAAACAATTCTTTTAGAGAACTTGCAAACAAACTGAGTTGTGGCCCTGATGGAGTTAAACGTGGCTTCTAGCATACTTATATAGCTTGGCTATAGACAAATCCTAGAGAAACTATTTGGGACATTTCTCTCCCTTTTGTTTTTGTACAACTCTTGGTTATAAACATTACACTGTGTAACGGAAAAAGTCCCAAAACTCTTATAACTACACCATTTGCTTCACCTGGACCTAGGGTCTCAGCTCCTTCCTCGTGCTTCTGCTGCTCCTCCAACTGCTTTTTGATCTCCTCTCTCTCCCAAGCTCCTTTCTGCTCTGCCTGCCTGGCCCTTATCAAAGCCTGGGGCAACCCCATCCCAGGTCCACCCCTTCTGGTCACAGGTGCAAGTGATCTACCAGTATTCCCTGGGCCAGCCATGCCCCTCTATGTGCTCAATCATCAGTTCATGCTGTGATCAACTGTTTCCCTACATGCTATTTCCAGAATGTTTAATAATAGTAATTCTCACTTCAGACCTGATTTTTCCTGACTTCCATTCACTCTTAGCACAAAATTTGAGTATTTGGTCTTCTTTCAAGTTCTTTGGAGCTGCTTTTCACTTTCACTTCCATCTACTGCTCTTCTTTCTACTTCCTTCTGCCAACCATTCCCACCTCTGCCTGCCCATTTGTTTTCAATTTTTCTTTGATGATTTACTTACCCCTGAGGAGTCTCTCCATCTTAGGGTTTGTTTTTGTGGGTTGGTTTTTTTTTTGATCTCCAATAAGATCCCTTGCTGAAAGCACAGCTCTATGAGACTTTTACACAGTCTTGTTGCAAATAAATTGTTTAGACACACACTGTATAATAATTGCTGATTCCAAAAGTAGCTGATTCTATTTCTGACTTCATTTTGCTTTTGCAAAACCATAGGGCCCTACTGGCAGAAAATCCATTGTCCTCTGAAGGAGGTAAAGTTTTTCTACAATAAAAGCTTTTTCTCGCAAGCAACAAATACATATTTTTACCAGAAAAACATGAAAAGCTTTATTTGTGAGTGGAAACAGGTGCAACGTAACCCCCACAGAGCTATAAACAGGAACAATTGTCTTAATATCCATCAAAGTGTCAACCTGCTTCAGCTAACTCCCAGAGTGCACTGGCAGTTAAAATAACCTACTAAGCATTTTGTATTGAAGGTACTGAATGATCTGAATATTCCACAATATAATTGACTAGAACACACTCAAAACTTCTGTCCAAACACTTAGACAAACCTCTGCAAAAGAGATTATATATTCTTTCATCATCAGTGACTAGTACATGCTCTCGATCTTCCTACCTAATATTTTAGATTGTTAATAACCCTGAAAAGATAAAAATATTCATGAATAACAACATGGACATTTATTTTCATGCAATCTGCCCTAAATAGAGCACAAAATAGTTCTCATTGTGTATAGAAAATAGAATTAATTACAGTGTAACTCACAGCAATAGATCTTGAAAAGGCATTTCAAAATGTCTATACAACAAGCATGCTGCAATTTTTTCAGTAGAGAAAAAGTCAGAAAATCTGGCTGTTTTGCCTAATATGTATTTTGGAGTTCCAATATGTGCCTTGTTTGAACACCGCTCTGTAAAATTGTTTGCAGTATAGAAATGCATCTGCAACTAATTCATTATAAAATCACAATGATCAATTAAATCTGTAATCTCATTCAGATTTCACAGACCAGCAGTTGGTAAATATCCAGGCAGGATCTCAGAAATTCATATAATCCATTACTCTGCAACAAACCGGGGACAAGGAAACTTAATCCAATTCTTATAGATGTTTTTTCAATCTGTTCTTAAGAAGCTGTAACCATGGGGAGTGCATGTTCTCTCAAGGTAAGCTATTTCAGTGGTTAATTATCATCACTGTTAGAGAGTTTTCCCTAATGTTTTCCCTAAATCTCCTTTGATCTAGTTTAACCTCATTACTTCTTGTCCTGTTCACTGTAGATACAAGGAACAGATAATTATTTTCTCTTTGCAGCATTGTATTCCATGTATAAGTTTTTCTGCTACAAGGTCGTATTTTCTAAGCCTCTCTGTCTTTTTGTTACAGGTAGTGATTTATCTGAGTACGTGTAAAACAGGCTAGGATAAGACTCTTAAAACAGGCTAGGATAAGACCTTCCCCTGCAAATTTTGAAATCAAGATATAAATCTTTTATGTATTTTTTACTCCAAGTTGGCTGTATAGCAAGTATTAGAAGTGTCTTGTGATTCCTCACAAAACTTTTCCCTAGAACAGAAATAAAAACTTCTAAATATCATACACGTAAGCACATTCCTTCCTAGATGAGTAGAAAGTAGATCTCATGATTATAAAAAATAATACAGCTGTGGTAGTCAGACCAGTCTCCTAGTGATTAAAATTATAATAATGTGATAATTAACTCTTTCGTTACTAAACAATTAGCACTTGCGTGTGGCTGAAAGTGGTTTATGAGGGAACATGGAGCCCTGCAGCCAAGAAGGGAAAAACAGAAGGCAAAGAGTGGTTGAAGCTACAGACATCAGCCATTAGCCAGAGCCCAGGTTCAAGCAACAAACCCAATTCTGCTGCCCTGCTGATAGTCACTGTTTGCCTTCGGTGATCTCCGCTAAACCCTTTTCTTCCTTCCCAGCAGATGAAACTGTTGTCATAGGCTTGCCAAGCTGCCGTGGAGCAAGATTCTCTTCTCTCAGATATTGCCAAAAGAAATATAACAGATTATTGTCATGGCAAAGAACGGGCTGGAGACAGGTTCAGATTACTGCATGAAGTGACAATGTATGCGAAAGATCATGACTGGTACATAATACTGCTCATAGGTTTACCTGTTAGAAAGGGCTGACAAAAGGACCGGTACTTGAGAGTGAAGGCACTACCACCCCGGGAAACCCTGCCCAGTCAATTACAAAATCATCTCTCACAGAAGTAGCAATATTTTCCGCCTATCTTAGATGGAAAGGATGGATGCCACTATTACTTTTGTTCATGGTTCATTCACACTACAATGAGAAGGAAGGTTTCATCACCTGAAAAGGATTAATCTCAGTTTCCCCCATTGTTCAGAAAATACTTTTTTCCTCAAGGTTTGCCAGCAAGTAATGCTGCATAACGTAACAGAAAATATTTCAGGTCAAGGAGCAGTGGAGCTTGACCAGCTTGTTCTAGTGACACATCCAAATAGAGATGGACTGAGAGCAAACAACACAATAATGTAAAATGGCCTTGCATTGTGGATGACCACGCCTGGGCTAAGCTGTGCCTGATCCCTGTGTCAGCCTTTTGACTGCACTTTGCAAGTGGGGCTGTACCCCAAACGGCTGGAGATATCATCAGGCTAATGGCAAGACTAGAGAAATGCTAAGCAGCTAATTGTCCAGATTAAAATCTTATACTCCACTCAGAAAAGGTTTAGATGATACTTAAACTTTCTCTGGAGAGAAAGCATGACTTGTCACACAAAGCAACAAGAGTGTGGGACTGCTCTAAATACAACAGAAAAAAAAAACAGAGTCAAAGGCAAGAAGAATAAGACAGTCACATTTGTCAGTAAGGCAGTGTTCATTAAGGGGTGTTCGATCCTGTTCTTGGACGTTTACAATAATTACAAAGATGAAAAGGTTAAGCTGTTGATCTGCTGAGATCTATCGATGAATACTTTCTTTGTCTTTGAAAGAAGAACTGTTTTGTGGTTTTTGTTTGTTCTTGGACAACCCGATGTGTCCTTTCTCAGGCTTGGGCTACTGCCCCTTGGGCAGCACAGAAAGTGTTGGGCATGTTGGTTATATGGAAACAACATAATTACTCTGATGAGTTACACGGTGGTAACTAAATTGTAAATACAAACTATGTATGTTAATGTGGTATCCACATGCTTAAATCATTTTCAAAATACTCACTTAGGTCAAGGTTAATTTTAACAATGGTCTTGGGAATTTACAAGTACATCCGAAATGCAAAGTGTCCCTATTGTGAAAAACAGGGCAGATCACTGAAAAATAATTACAGATTAAGATATGTGGTGAGTAACATTAAAAACAACAGATTATAATAAAATATAACTATTACATTAAAAATAGGAATTGTTCATGTTTCACTGAACCATCCAATTTAATACTGCTGACCTAATAACATACATTACTTATTATTCATGTTAAGAAAATCACAAAAAAGCATAGAAGGTTTTCATTTGAAACATTTAAGTCAAGAAAATGTCTATCAGCATGTCTGGAGCTGAGGCTGGACCATAAATTAGTCATATAAATTTAGTGGCTAGTTAAAATTGTTAGGATCTTGGAGTTTAAAAAAAATATGTTTTGAATCTTGAAGTCACATCTTCAGCTCTATCTTTACCTTATGATTTTCAGAAGTTGTAAATACATGTGGAATTTAGAAATAGATTTAATGATAATTTATTTGTGTTGAAATTTAACAGTTTTTAACTGTTGCATAAAAATCTGGAGAAAAATTTATTATTTTGTTTAAGCAACAGAAATATAAGCCGAGGATTATCAGAAAGGAACTTGACGTGCACTAAATGTCTTCCAGTTGAGTACATGCTAAGATTACATGTATTGTAATCACATTAATCATGCTCATAAGTATAGCCTTATTACATCTTCATCCTTAGACTAGAGTTACCTTCTTGTCATCTCAAACAAATTTTGCATTCCTCTCATCTGTAAAAGATTGTGCTTTAAAGCTCTCTTACTTCTTAGATGTTCAGAAGGAGAATTTGACCTATTGTTTATCACAGCTCAGCTAGATGTAACTTGTAACCCTTGTCATGACAAGTGGAGAAATCAGTATTTTCGAGACCATAATAGTATCTTTCAGTCAGAGATTTTTCGTTGTGTTTTCATAAGGTTTCATTATTCAGAAGCCGCTTTGGTTATGAAGAAAGGAAGAAAAGCAAATTCTAAAGAACTGAGTTTAGCACCAAACCCTGGTGGAACAGAGACAGAACTTTACCATGCTTAAAAGTCCATTGGTAAAGATAGTGTTTGGAGAGGAGCTTTAAACCTATGGATACGTTTTCTCCATTATCTCCATCATGATGCTTAGTTGAATCTTCAGTGTCAAGTCCTTCTGTTTTACAGCTATGGAATGTAAAAAAAAGCCTCAGACTCTGTGGTAAGTAGCACCAATTTAGCTTTTGATAAAACAGATGCAATGAGCTTTATAGTGAGTACAAGTGTGCCTACTTGGAGTATAACTCAGTCAAAAAAGAACTTTCAATCTTGCATCCTTAAGACACTATGTGAATAGTAAGGACTGATAAATACAGTTAATTTGGCTTTCATCCCAGCATTGGCATTTTGTTGAAGTAAACAATTTGGTAATGAAAGAGTGATTATCATATATTCATTAGACAGCTATTTATACTCCATACCATTTGCTCAACAGCAACATATACTAAAGCGCTTAGCCACTCATAAGATATGTAACAGAAATCAGCTTGACTCCAATGCCCCAACTAAAACACTGTCAATCTTCTGAGATTTCAAGATGTGAATCTACTTTCTGAAGCTGGAATCCCCTGTTAGGAAATAGGTGGCAGGAAGAGAAGGAGGAAAGGAAACAGAATCCAGACAGAACCATTTATTAACTAAACACAACCTGGGCTGCTGCCACTTGCTGAGTTCACTGAGAGGAAGGAGAAGCTCAAGACACCTCCTTTCTTGCATGGTTTATCACAGGGATGGGTCGAATAGACCACACATGAAATTAAAGGCTCGAGCACGTCATGAAACAGGATCAGTTCTCAAAATAGCAGTGAAGTCAGACTTATTGCCCTGGCCAGATATCTGGATAATTAAATTCTTAAAGGCCTGCAGTTTCAGTTGCTTTTGAAGTAGAAGATGCTTCCAGGAGTCATCTTGATGATTAGAAGTAAAAGTTTTCAAATGTAAGAATGGAAAAGGATTTCCCCAGATAAAAAACAAACTATAAAACTACATCATCAAGTTAAAACTAAATACAACTAGGTTGTCAGGGTGACCTCTTCAGTGCTAATAATAGTCACACTGACTCCTCTCTTGAAGTAATCTTCAAGGTTGGATAGTTTTTGAAAATTCTCATATCTCCCATTAGCCTTTGCTTCTACAAAGACGAAAATAAAGGAAACACCTGGACACTTCAACAATAAAGGCAGCTCTCCTGCAGAATTTTCTTCTAATTTCCTGTACAAAAATACTTGTCTGTAAAGTTCCACCATCTGGCTATATTTATCCTACTAAATATTCTGGTTCCCCTAGCATTCGTTTTCACACACATGATTCATTTATTATCTTAAAGAAATGAGAAATATATTGATGAAATATCTGTCCAGTTGAGCTTGTATCTTAGACATCAGAAAAGCTACTTTTCTCCCATTTTCAAATGATAATCTGAATGGGAGTAGAAAACTGTTAGCCATAGTAAAATATGGTTTGATTTCTGCTGGATGAGGTATCTTACAGAAATAAGAGATCATCATTCTCATTTTCACTTTTTCCCCATGCTAGATTGTCTGTTTGGGATAATACTTGTCATCTCTGCCAAGTATAATGGTGACCTGAATCGTGACTGGGCAGCTCTAGGTGATCCTCTTCTGGCAAGACTCTGGAGACAAAAGCTTGGCCTCCAGCTAAAATCAATCATCATTCTACAGAAGTGTTCAAAGAAAAAAGATCCACACCCAGCTGAATAGTTGCAGCAGAGCTCTTCCTAATGCCCTATGAAATTGAGTAAAGGAATAGCATTTTAAGATGGTTTATTACATCTGAGAGTACAGAACATCTTGCTCTTGGAGAAGGTCTATTTATGGGCAGTAAATTATTAACTAGTACATTTTCGTAAGTTTGATATGTTAGCTATCCTTCCTCCAGTTACAGTTTGTACCAATAACATCTGACTCCACAAGGTGCCAATATGAATCATGTCCCTACCTGCCTGATTTGCATGCAAAATCAGATGACTAAAACTGCATTTGGCTGTCTCTTTTAGTTGTTTTCTGTCTGCAAAAAGCTCAGATAAGCTTTGAATGCTGAAATTATTTTTTCAAAAGAAGCCTGCCTTTTGCAATTCATTGGTTTTTACCATATAGGCTTTGGAATGAATTTAGTGAAATAGATCATTTGCTATATGGGAACAACAGTCCAGAAACAACAAATTTGTCTCTTGAATAGTGGTACATGTGATCAACAATTTCTAAATATGGTATGTCTGTCACAGAGCTCTTCCTGAGCACAGAAATGTGAGGCACTGAAATAGTTATAAACTTGCCCAAAGCAACAAATAATTTTCAAAGAGGCAGTTATTACTTGTTTTTCTCTCAGGCTTACCTCAGTATATACACTGTATCTTCTGGATAGAGATTGCTTTTTAATTTTGATCTTAGATGTACAATTATGAGATACCAGAAGCAAAGGAGAAAGTTTTAAATGCAGAAATGATAAAACAATTTTATCTTCAAGTAAAAAAAATCTACATTCTTACTTGTATTGTTTTTCCACAGTCTTTTTTCTATGCCGATGATAAATTCTTGTTGTTAACACCCAACAAAGAAAGAAGAGATAAAGATACAATGTGCATCATCTGTGTTTCTTTTTACCTTAATGTAACTGGGGGTATTTGCGAATCTGGTCACTCCTTCCGTCCCTTTACATTTTTGACTTGCTGTAACTATACCATGAGGTAGCTGATATATGGAAGCACCTACCACCTCTCCTCACCCTTGGGCACCTCAGAGACAGAATGTTTGTGACCAGAATGCTTTTCCTGTTCGAAGAAAAATTATGCTCGTGTCCTAAATTACACTGTGCTATCTGGAATTTCAGGAATAATGTGCTGGAAATTAATTTTGAATATATATTTTTTTAATATAAAATTGCTGTAATAGTATTACTGGGATTTTCAGGGAATTCTTTTCTTACTTGAGTTTTGAACTGGAACAAAAACATACCAGAACAGTAGATTTTTTCTGCCAAGTAGCACCCTCCACTGATCTATGATCTGTGCTTACTCCCTGGCCAGTCCCAAGTATTTAGCTCTTCTGGATAGAGACTGCTTTTTGATTTTGAGATTAGCTGTACCATTTTGAGATGCTTGAAGTAGGTAAGCCTCAAAACATCTCAATACATCAATAGTTAGGAATGTAGAAATAATGACCAGCGACCCATGAGATAAATAAGGTGGAACTAAATTTTCCTGTACTCTGTAGAATGTTGGTTGCTACTTACTTTCTCTGCAGCAAGGGAAGGACAAAAAGTAGTTAAAAGAACATATGACTTTTTAAAGAACCTTTTTATACACCTATCTTTAGGTTATATGAGGACAGATTTTGTGCCTGTCCTAGATTAAAACTTTACAACGGAGAGAATACCTTGAGAACTTGGCCTAAACTTTCCTCATTCCTCATATATCCAAATTTTCTTCCTCCAACAAAAAAAGCCCAACTAACTAACCAATAATAATAAAAAAACAATGCATAACACCAGATATATTTTTATTTTTTTAAGGAAATCATTTTAATTCCAATAGTAAGAACTATATGTCTCATAAAAGTGAGTTTTGTTTCATATGTACCTCTTAAGAGTGAACGTTGTTGCAGAAAAGTCTGTAGACTATATACTGCTGTGGGAACTTTAAAAAGGGTGTGCAAAATTGTCTGCCATAGTTTCAACCCCTTACATTGGCAGAAAATCTAGCTTACTGTGTTTCTGATGTCTCACAGAAAAAATCATTTTTTTTAAAAAAAGACTAACTTTGAAGCCACCGTCTGTCACCTGCAATAAATACTGCACTGTAGGCTTTTTAATTACCATATTTTTTTCTCATTTACTTTTTTTGCACACAACCACAATCTCCAGACAAGATAGGGACAGGGATAATTGACTTTAAGTGCAAATTGTAGCAAGAAGTGAATATTAATTTCTACATGATCTTTGAAGATTTCAAGAGGTTATAACATAGGTGAGTATAAGGAGCACAGAAGAAGAGGTATTATGCCAAATTACTGTTAATTTCAGCGATCATGGAGTAAGGTCCCAAAGATGCACTATTCTGCTGAAGTCAATGAGGCTCTCTTCAGAATAGGTCTAGATCTCTTACAGGTAGGTATCTGTACTTACTCATAGTACTCTGTTATGAAGAAAGGAATAATGCAAACGCAAGGAAATTTATTATGCGGATTATCATGGACTACCGATTATTATCCAGAACAGAACTAATTAGTGTCCTTGCATTTTGCTTATGAAGACAAAGAATGTCACACATTTCAGCCACTGCGAGATAAATTATTGCAAGTGGGATTGTGGTTCCATTCTTCTCTTCTGATATCTACCTTGTTGGGAATTTAAGTACAGTTGGAAGCATTCATAGAATCTACATAATAAAAGACTGTACAAGCTTGATCTTAACTTTTTTTAAAAACTTTTTAATTTAAGACAGTTGACAACTTAAGAAATTCTCAATATTTTTTCTGCATGTTTTAACTTGGCTGAGAAAACAGCTTATTAAAAACTCATATTAGTTCATATGGGTTAGTTCAAAATAAGGAACCCTCAAGAGATGCTGTAAGGCAAGCAACAATAGAGTTATGGTGATCCCCCTTTCCTTTTTTCGTACAAGGTCTGCTCTGTAGACTATAGCAAAAGGAATTTTTCTTTTCTGGGCTGTTAGCTGGGTCTTCAGAATAACAAGCACTAAAAGCAGTTAAGATGAATGTACTAGCTTTTCCTTTCCTTACTGCTCAAGACCTTTCCCCCAAGTGCTGGCTGATGACATCAGCAGCCCAAGATGTAGTCAAATTCAAGGCACTCAGCAAAGCTGGAAAGCTTCTGGGCATTAGCACAGATGCCAGCTAGCAAAAAACTCTACAGAGAGTGTCTGTGTTTGAAAAACACAAACATTTGGTGCCTCACCCTGAAAAGAGTCATTCAGCTGTAACAAACCACTGATATCAAGCTCTTTTATAGTGCCAGTTGGCTCTAGACTGAACTGCCAAGCAGAAGTAGGTTTCCACTCCAAATCTTTGAGAGTCTGAAGTCTGCCATCCATCAGGGAATGTAACAAAGCATGAGCAAGACTGGGAGCCAGTCCAGTCAGTGCTGGAGAGGAAAGCAAGTGACAGCCAGCCTGCCCTGCAGCAGCACTGCTCTCACGAGGACGGTAAGCTTTCATTTGGCTCCTCTGATTAAAACACAGCATCATCCCTCTACATCAGCCAGTGGTTCATCAGTTATCTCAATTTCAATCATAATTTGCCATTGTTTCTCAGTCAGGCATAATCAGATTCATTCCCACTTTCAAAATCAATTTAGCCTCATTATGAAAGCGAGTGAAGGAAGGCTTTTCCACCTTTGTCGTAAATCCAATGTCCTGAGCTGAAACTGTACTCTGAAAACCACGCATATCTCTGTTTATTGAATCTTTTTCTTATAGGAGAAGAAGAAGAAGCTGGAAGATAAGTAACAATATGAACAAAGCAGCAACTTAAGCAGCCTTTTCTTTTCAGTGATTCCTACCCTGGCCCCTGCTAACCTCCACTGAGCTTAGAATAAAGTGCTTTTCCCACCTCCGAGCTCAGAGCAGGAGGAAGACCAAGAATCAAAAAGGTAAAGAAAAAAATCAGACTGCTTTCCATCTCCAGATTTTTTTTTTCCCCCCAAAAAAACCCTATTCTGAATTGGAGCAAAAAGCCAAATTTTACCCTGCTAAAGCACCCAGAAACAATTCATTTGTTGTCACAGCATCGGAAAGGTTTGTCAAGGTACTTTGAATCCACCTGCTAGAGAAAGTACCATGTATCACAGTACTAATGTTCATTTTCCTTGATTATGGCTAAATGTGTTTGCCACTATTTTTATAGCAATACACACAGATGCTGCATGCATTTTTCTCCTGCAAGAGATGTTTATACATCTTTCTGACTCTTAGATATCTGTATCACATGGAGAATTTAAGGTCTCCTATCCTTCTGCCTTTTGCTTGCCTTCCCTTTTCCTGTTTCTGTTATTACCATTATTTTACCTGAATTATTATTGATCAAATCTAAAGTTCAGATGAAAGAGCCAGTGTATGTGCTGGAGTTATCAGCTCCACTTTACACCAGAGAGCAATATGCTGTGCTGCGTAGAGTTGGATTAGCCAACTATGCCTTTGGAGATTAAATTGCTCCAAATGCTCATGAGGCATAGCTGTTTTAATATGTTTTAATTTTCTCTTCAAAATGAGCACATAGCTCATGTTCAATCTTTTGCCAAAATTTTGCCATTTCCACTAATGAAAAAAGATTTAGACAATGCACTAAATTTAGATCAATTTTATTAGTTGTGTGATGACAGATCACTGAAGAAAACAAATATGCAGTAAACAGTGTAATTTTAAAAATCAGTGAAAAAGATTAACTGACAGTACAATGATGCGTAGCATGACAGGATTCTCGCTGTAGACTAGGGCTCCTGAGCATTTACTTTAAAACAGTAAGAAATTTAAATATCTGTGTCCTTTCTGTACTGTCTTCATAACTATGCATTAAATCTAAATTCTTTGTATTTTGTTGGCAAAAAAAAAGAGAATTCCATAAATTTTCAGTTTTTGACAGTTTGCTAGTGGAGTAAACACAATAGAACCATTATGCAACTGCAGTGAATTGTTACTTGTATCTGACAGAATTGTACGAGTGAAGAAAATGATTAATTTTGTAAACTAAATTTTCTAACAGGAAGAAGGGACATGCAGTGAAGATTCAGGTGCTGGAGGGGGCAATTGGAGCATCAGTGATTCCCACATCTGTTGTTGACACTATAGAACACAAAACCTACAGCAATATTTTACACTGCAGACTTTACAAAGGCGTCCGGCTGGATGAGTTTGGACTTTTGTTGGGTAATCAATCTGGATTGCATGTATTTGGGTGGGAGAAAGCCTCATGCCAAAAGCATGGATGACTGTGGCTTGCTTCTTCAGAGAGATCAATGAAAATAACCTTTTTGTTATTTTTGCTTTGTTGGTGTTGATTTTGAGAATTCTGTGCATCTACATAGGCATAAACATTTGCAAAAGCAGTTCTTGTTTGAAGTGAATTGACCTTGTTTCGCTCCACTTACTGTTCTCTGCGTCTTGGAGTACGCAAGCAGCATTCTTTCTGAATGAAACCAAATCAGAAGATGTGCTCCAGCTGCATATGTAATATACTTCTGCCATTGGTGGGAGTTCTGGTTGCCAAAGTGGAATAGGATCAATATGAAGTAAAACCCTCAAATGTGTAAAGATGTGGAAATCTGTTCCCCAAAAATCTTTCTAAAGATTTGCTTAATCACACAGCACCACTGATCAATGTAGATAAATCCTCTTGGATCTTTTTCTGATATAACTTTTGGCTTTTAAACACCTTCTTCCCATGTATCAGTCTTCATAACCGTAGCAATCCATCAACTATATGGCTGATGATAACAGAAGGACAGAGAAAATGAGGACCATGTGAGGTGTCAAGTTTTTTAGCCTCTCATTGTAAATCTTTGCTTTTGTGGGCAAGGTTCCAATTTTATGAGGTTTAGCTACATGATATTGGCTCAGTTTTACTGCGAAACACATTGTCAATCTGTAAATGAACGATCCCACATAGCAGTATCATGCAAGATTTAAAAAAAAAAAAAAAAACAGAAGATGAATGAACAAAACAGCAGCAGCAACAACAAAAAACAACAACAACAAAAAACCAACATAGAATCAAGACAGTTGATTTGGAAATAGTAACTAAAAGTATTGAGATGAACACTGACATGAAAAGGTACAAGAACACGAGAATAATAGGAAAAGGAAAAAGGGAAAAAGAAAAAGGAAAAAGAGGGGTTTGAAAGTAGCAGGTTGGCAAAAGCTAGAATCATCCTGTTCCGAAGAGCAAATTTCTCCCACAATGTCTTCCTAAAATTTACCTGTTCATGCCTGTGGTGACGAGGTAGGGTGAGCATGCTGATGTCTGGCCTAGTAGCATGTTAGTCCCAGCATTTTACCATATCTGTTAAGCAATAAATATTTGTTGTACACTCACAAATTGTATTTAATCCTGTTTTCAAGATTTTCAGGTAATGTCATTCAGAGAAATGAGGGCTATATTTCCTATGATCTGAAGCTGCTTTTAGGCCATCTCTAATTCAGAGTCATCTCAGTTTCCTTTCTTGACAGTTTGCCCTAGAGAGCCAATTAAACTTTTGAGAGTGAAAGCTGGGTTCAAATTCTGCCTTATGCACCACTTATAGTCTTGTTAGCCAAGCTCTAGCTGCTGTATGTCTTCTAATTTTTTTCCAAGCTGATGCATGAGCTGGAAAAAATCCACCTGGGTCTCTAATCCCAGGCCGAGTTTGCAAAATGAAAATAAAAATGCTAATTCCTTTAAAATTGTACAAATTTGTTTTCCAGTTGTCATGTATCTATGATTATAGAAATGTTTATAGACAGCTTTTGCATTCGTTATTGCCCAGCTATAAGAATTTATTCTCTCTTACTGTATTTCTTTCAGGGACTAAGCTGGGTTTGTAGTTATCAGAGCCTCCAGCAATCTTTCCACCGGTGTCAGAAGCTGCCAGGCTGTGTCCCAAAATCAAAGAATTCACACTTGTACTCAGTCTGATGTAAAGTGAGACCTGAATAGTTTATACTCTTATTTTTTCTTCCAAGTTTTAGCTCTCTTAACTTCACGTAAACTCTACATACAAGGAAAGAAACACCGGTTATGTGAAAATAAATCAGATCTGGTAGAGTGCTTTTTACTTTCATGTGGGAATTTAAAGCTTTTCCTTTAATTACTGTGGTAATTCGTCAAAGAAGCTGTTTACTACAAAAAGGGCATTTGACAGTAAGCTTAACCATGCCAGAAAAACCCAACCAACAAACCAAGAAAAAAATAAACAACAACAAAAAACAAAACACCAAACCTAAAAACACATATATAGTCGACAAATTAAAACTCCCTCTTCCTTTCCAGCAGTTTCATTTCTACTTTTACAAATGTTTTTCTCCTGGCACTTTTATGGAGAATTTCATAAACTGCCAGTTCATCACAAGATACTTCTGCAAATTCAAGGATAACAAAATTCCTTCCTGAAGCATTTGAAAAGGGACAGAGCCCCAAGGCTATTCCATCACTCAGTGGGAGCATCATGGAGAGTTCATTTTTCATGGAAATACATTGTCCTATAGAGGGAGGTCAGCTGTCTCAGTAGGACAGTGCTACCCCACTATATCAAGCAGGCTTGGGGACCACAGTCCAAGAGACGCTGTTTCCAGATGGTTTTGGGAGGGGAAGGTAAAGATCCACAGGATTGATCCTGCTGGCCTGAAACATATGTGGAATCCATCAGGAAGTTAATGCAGCATAAATATCATATGGTCAGGGCTCATCTATTGTCATCTTTTAATGGCAGACAACAAAGCAAGCAGCACAGATGGCTGCATTTATGGTCTCATTCAGTACAGACACAAAACCTGCTTTCTGACAATTTTTGAGTGCTACAGAAAATGTCATTTATATTTCCCACTGTAACTCTCAGGGCTCACTTATGACAATGTAGTCACTTCACATGGTTTTTAATGAACCATGAGCAGCACAAGGTCTTCAGCACCAGTACCAAAATGGGTCTCACCTTTCACCTCTGCAGTAAAGGATTTTAATTTCAATGGCTTCGAGCAGAGTACAACATGCAACAGGACTGAGTCCATACACCTTTTTCTAGAGAGCAAGCTCTTTGCACTACCTCCAGGAGCTATTTGAAAGTCTAAAGCCATCTTTCATCCTGACCGTCAATGCGCTGCAGGTAGCATCAATGAAGAGATGAAGATTAATTTTGGCTGGTATGTGTTACTACGAGGCATGGGAGCAAGAGAACTTCACTGGCTATTTTGCAAGTGTTTGATATTTCTGCCTTACTAACTTGTGGGAACCACAGCATCCCACATTGCCTTATTCTGAGACTTATCAGATCTGAAGTCCTACACAACCCCATAGAAGGATAAAGCTGGATAAGAATCTTATGTGATTAATAAGTAACTAAAGGCAGGAAATATAATTAATGTCAATCACCAGGAATTCAATTCAAAGCATCCAGAACCTGTCAGATTTGATATATATATAAGTATAAATATAGTTGGTGAATGCAATAGCTTCAATGTAACAGATTTCAGTAGAGCGTATAGACAAGACAAGAAGTGGTTCTCTGATTAGGAAAGAAGAAGAGGAGAAACCAGGGTGCCAAAGAAATGAATTTAGAATATGCAGTACAGCTGGCACAGAAAATTAATTCCAAATGGGAAGTCATCATCGGATTCCCACTCCAAGAGGTCTCCCATCCTTTCTTTAATTAAATAATGGAAACTGAAGATATTCTGCATCAAATTGAAGTTATTTCAAGCTGTTCTTTCCTTCCTCAACACACTACCATGGATTAGACAGTGCACCACAACTTTTATATTTCTGACAAAATACCAGAAAAAAGTAACAGGTTAGCAAATTACTGATTGCACAGTGATATTGGAACAAAAATGGCCTGCCTGCCACTTGCCAGGCTGTTCTGTGAGACCACACAAAAAATTCTCTGGCATCCCTGATGTGCTGGCATTTTTCAACCATGGACACAGTTTATAGCACTGATGCATGTTATTAGTAGGTCTCTCTTCAGGCTCTGCTACTCCAAATTAACTATCACTTTTGGCTGCTATTGATTTTTCTTTGTCTCAGTATTTAGTGCCTGAACATATGAGTTATTTTTTTTTTTCCCCAAGAGAAAATGTCAATAGCAAGTTTTGCAATCAGTCATTGTGAGCATCGTAAATTGCAAGCTCATTTACCTTTGGTACATCATTTTGTTGTTCTGTCAACTTTCTAGCCCAGGTCTCTTTCACATGCACCTCCGGTGCACACATTTGTAAGAGTTCTTAAAGGAGTATGCTTTTGTTTTATGATTCCAAACATTATTTTCCTCACAGTCTTCCCAGAAACATAAACGACAAAAAAGGATGTAACTAAGTAAGCATGAATTGTGCAAACAGTGGATTTCTCTTGCAATGACCAAAGCAAAGCATGGTTTTATGACCTGCAATAGCCAAAAATGAGGCAAAGAAGATTTTTAGATGAAAGAAGATCCTCAAAACAAGAAAAGAGCACTTTGAGTCAGCTACTTCAGACAGCATTAACCACTGGAAAAAAAAAAGAATCTGTGTTATTTTTGAAATGTAAGATAAAAAACAGTACTTCACCTCAGGAGTATCTAAATTGAAACTAGCTAGTTTTTCAGACCTCTCCTTTTGGGTAAAAGCAGTAGAAAGTAAAAGAGGTCATGTTGTACTGATTATTCAAATCCTGAATACAATTCATATCCATTAATAACAGCAGAGACCTGAAAATTCCTTCCTCCTCCCCACTCTTCCTCCACAAGTGATAACCCTTTTTTGCTACGATACTGTAACATGTAACATGGACTGTAAAACTATTTGCAAAGCAATTCTCCACTGT
Organism: Penelope pileata; assembly: GCA_013396635.1. Classification (NCBI taxonomy): domain Eukaryota; kingdom Metazoa; phylum Chordata; class Aves; order Galliformes; family Cracidae; genus Penelope; species Penelope pileata. The sequence continues at coordinate 38,904 of WBMW01003831.1, read as the reverse complement.
TTTAATGTTTGCCTTCTATAGCTATTAGACATAGCTAACTTCAAAACCAGTGAATAATGATATAAGTACTTAAAATGTTCTATTATTAAATGAAGAACCTGGAAAATTAACCAGAAATTCTTTTTTAAATAAAAAGTAGTGACTAATGACAGATTTGGGGAACAAAGTTGACCAGTTACACAAATAACTCATCTGCATCTGAAAGTTTTCAGAAATGTAATTTAATCTGAAAACTAATAAAAAAGATGGAGGGAAACTAGACTGTGTTTCATGTAACAGTGACAATTCTTTCATATATACGCTATATTTCCACCAGAATTAATCAAGTCATTGATTTGCTGCGAGGAAGTGCATTTTGAAAAGGCTAAATGTACATATTCCTCTAGATCTTGAGAAGAATCTTGCATTTGCATACAGCGCTCACTGAGATGAAGATAATGCAAAATACTAGAACATAACACCTTAATATTAAAAAATGGATTATTCTATCTGCACCAAATACAAATAAAATAATAGTGCTAGTGCCTAATCCACACAGACGAGCACAGTGCCAGATCATTAGCATTTCATTTAGTGAAAGTACTGTCTAAATCTGCAGACCCTCTGGAGAAATCCATCTGTTCTCATTAATCAGGGCATCTGTTTTGGCAACTAGCTATTAACAGGAATTCTGTAGTCCAAAAGTCCTTTGTGAATGTGATATGAGATACCTCGTTGTCTTTAGTGCATTTTTTATAATCCTTTATCTTTTTTCTTGCCCCCTTGCTCTGTCCAATCCACACCTGAAGGTACTTCAGTGAATAGGTACCTGTTTTAGTCACAGTGAAAGTATACGGTATAGGTGATGAGAAGACAGACATTTAAACATCCCTCATCTGAAGCATCAGCCTTGAATTCCTGATCTATGCCTGCATCTGTGAGTGCACTCACACTTCTGCTGTCATGGGGATGAAATATCATCCCTGCAGCTAGGTTTTGAGGGGGAGAATTTGTAGGATTTTCTAAAGTACTCTGAGTTCTTACAATCCAGTGGCTATAATTCTGTGGAGCATTACGTTCTTCTGCATTCAGTATTACATGCAGTGTAGCTGTTGACCCACTAAAGATGGCAACTGAAAATAGAAGCCTAAAGAAAGAGGCACTTTTTTGATACGGATGGAGACATCACTAGGTGTAGCTTATATAAAATTAGAGACATACTTTCAGTGCCAGATCGCTCACTAAGCCCTAAATTCATTTTGTGCAGTCTTTGTTTACCAGATTCATCTCTGCATGAATCATAATAACGTGTCTCTGGTTCAGACTAAATGGTACCCAAAGCTGAGAGAACACGCCCTCATTTTATTTCTCAGCATCCTTTTAGGACCTAGTGATAGAGAAGTACATGTGTTTAAGTGAGTGAGTTTTAAAGTAACAGCTCAGATTGCCTTTTCTCTGTTGTAGCTATCCATCATGTCTGCTCACCATTCTTAAGGAGAATCAGACACTGCAAGCTTTAAAATTTTAAAACAAAAAGCCATCACAGTCTGGTTACATCTGTTGTAGTACATAATTTGAGCTGTGTTATGAGCTCTTCAACACTTCATTTGAAATGATAGCAATCCTACTTCCTCTCCTTTATGTGGGAGCCAAAATTTGACTCATATAGCTGGAAGGTAGAATTGTACTGTTTAAATAAAAATTATCCCTATTAGGAATATTTTGACTAAGATTATCCCAGGTTGGTTGGCCAATGCTATTGTTTTGAAACTGAAACTCTTAATGAGAAAGCATTTATTTTGTTGAAACATTCATAGGGAAATTCAATCCGATCTTGAAATCCACACACAGCACTCACCTGGAAGACTGACTCATCTGACACACTATGATGTACCCAAACAGACGACAACTGGAGAGAAGCCAGTGAAATGAAATAAGAAGGCTCAGCAGTTCACAAATCTTGGACAGTGAGGGAAGGATGAAAAATACTAGAAGACAGTTATACAGCTTCAGATATTTTTTCATCATTGGTTTGCAGCGGATTTCGTATGATGAACATTATAAGAAGAGGTAAGCTGCAACTTTTCTGGAGGTTTGATGAACAGGTTAGATAAAAATAAGCTGAGTGCTTTTAGATATATTTCTTCCTGCCAAAAAGCCGAGAGCAGAGGGAACAACACATTAAACTCCCCTTCATCCTCACTTTTCCATGTCTTTGCCTTCAAGCTTCTAGCTTGTCTGCTAAAGAAGAGCTTGTTAGACAGTGAGCAGAAGCATTCTCATCTAAGGAGTTAAACCAAACTGAATAGGAAGGAAAAGCGTCAAAGTCGTTCTTCAGTTATGCTCTTCACCTTTTAAAACAATGATACTGTGCTATTTTGTTCTGGTTTCAGCAGGCAGGCCTGGAAACCCCACACAGCCTTTCGCTCACCCCCCCCCTCCTCCCAGCTGGGATGGGGGAGAGAATCGAGAAATAAGGTAGAACTCGGGGGTTGAGATAAAAACTATTTACTAACAGAAAGAGGAAAATAGAGTACAATAACAGTAATGATAATTATATACAAAATAAGTGATTGTACAAAGCAATCGCTCACCGACCGCGACCGATGCTCAGCCAATCCCCAAGCAAACGGGCCCTCCCCGCTCACTTCCCTTCCTTATATTACATGATGTCATATGGTATGGAATATCCCTTTTGGTCAGTTTGGGTCAGCTGCCCCATTCTTGTCCCCTCCTAGCTCCCTGCGGCCCCCCCCAGCCTCTTTACTCTCCTGGCAGAGACATACAAATGTCCTTGGTTCTGTTCAGCGCTGCCGGGTGTTATCAGCCATGTTTTCTTTCTAGAACCAAAACACAGCTTTGTAGCAGACACTGAGAGAAAGTTTCAGTTAGAAACTAAGACAAAGCAAAGTTCCTGAAAACACATGATGAATATTCATTATATACAATAAAAGCTACAAGATGGCGAGAAGTGTTGTTCAAAGTCTTTCTTTTCTCTCATGAAATGGGGAAAGCTCAAAGCTGTATATCAAGTACCTGGATTTGTTTGTACAGTATTTTGCAATTAGAGCTGGCCAAACAGCTTCCATCAGAGTATAACTCTGTCAGAAATGAACAAAACCCCAAAATCAAACTACTAATCAAAGTTTGTTCTCCCTCAAAATCTACAAGATCTCATGTGTGGCTGTTTTCCGCATGTCACCTCAGCAGCCAAACTGGAAAGACCTTTTCAAAGCCTCCATCAGTGGAATCAAAGTTTCTTGGATTTCAGGTGGTAGCAGAGCCGAAACTATGTAGAGCAATCAGGGACAGAAGTTCCCAATTAAATAGATGTAATTTCCTTGTACTGCTGAAACATTTTGCCATCTCTGCCATCTTTCAAGGAAAATTCAAGATTTCCAAGTTACTGGAAACTTACAGGTTTTCCACATGGAAACTGATTTGTTTGTCCTCATACCTTTACCCTGAGCAAGTTTGCAGATGATGCCAAGCTGCATGGTGCAGTCGACACGCCAGAGGGAAGGGATGCCATCCAGAGGGACCTGGACAGGCTTGAGAGGTGGGCCCATGCCAACCTCATGAAGTTCAACAAAGCCAAGTGCAAGGTCCTGCACCTGGGTCGGGGCAGTCCCAAGCACCAATACAGGCTGGGTGGAGAATGGCTTGAGAGTAGCTTTGAGGAGAAGGGTTTGGGGGTGGCTGTTGATGAGAAACTCAACATGAGCCAGCAGTGTGTGCTTGCAGCCCAGAAGGCCAACCGCATCCTGGGCTGCATCAAGAGAAG
>WBMW01003831.1:0-35067 GCA_013396635.1 Penelope pileata | reverse complement strand
TCCCTGGAAGTATTCAAAGCCAGGCTGGATGGGGCTTTGGACAACCTGGTCTAGTGGGAGGTGTCCTTGCCCATTGCAAGGGGATTGGAACAAGATGATCTCTAAGGTCCCTTTCAACCTGAACCATTCTATGATCGTATATACGGACTTGAACAACAGACACTACAAAGCAGAGTCATAATGAACATAACAAAATAGTTGCTAAAGTGATCAGCAGTCAACAATATGAGTAACAATATGCAAAACATGAGGGAGTGGTCACACTGTGAAAAAAACGTAAACATGCAATTAAGTAATTTTGTACTTGCACAGGCATCAAGCTGAGCTTCTGAGGCCATCTTGCATTATCTAGGAAGGCAATCTTCCGAAGTGATGGTTTTTTAAAGAAGACTTTGTGCATATCAAACTAATTTTAGTTCACAGCAGCACATCTCATGACTCAATGTGACAAACAGTCAGATGAAGATCACGGTCTCACTGACAGTCTCATTCTTCTCAGTTCTATTTCAGAGCTCACAGCTACTTGAAATAGACTGCTCTGCATTAAAAATAATCTGCTATGAACCACCACATACCTTTGAAAACCTACATCATTTGTAGAAACATAAGTAAAAGATAGAATGGACTGTTGGATAATCCTATTTCTCTTTCAATGTAGTTGTGGCACAATGGTGTCAGCTCAGGCTAGTGTGTGTCAAATGGCTTTGGTTATTTCATCAGGGAGGCCTAGAAGGTCTCACTGTTAGCCAGATTTCCATCCCGCATGAAATTCCACTGGTCAAAAGTGTAAGTTTGATGGGAATTCAAACATCTGTTGTAGGGATACATAATCTGTGCTGTGAACCCTCTACAGCTTGATAAAAACTGCACGTATGCTTCAGGTGCTTCATGTATATTCTTTCTTGAATCTGCCAGAGCTACCTCATAATGCTTTGAGTGGTTCTTGCTGAAAAAATAAACAATGGGGTTTATTTTGAGAAAAACTATATTTTAGAGTGTCCAGTTAGCATTTCCCTTCTCTCCTCTATTTGCTATGTCTATATCAGGAAACTCAAGCATTCCTAGGAACACCTGCTAAACTGCTAGAATGGTCCTTGTCACCTTCTGACATGTTCCAGGTAGAAGCACAGCAGCTATTTAGTCCAAAGACAGCTGTTTGTATTTTTATCCCCCCATGGAAAATTCATGGTTCCATTTATAAATATCCATGATAAGTCACACAAAGAAGATACTTCTTAACATATATAAATCCAAGAGAAAGGCAATAGTCAGAGAAAGACAATTCCTTTTGTCTTCCAAAAAACCGTTATTTTCCGAGTCATCATTTGCCCTAATCCGTAACAGCTGTATATATTAAATTTTATATCTCTTGTCTCCAAGAATTTCATACAGTAAGAAAAACATCTGTCCCCTGTCAAAAGTTCAGATAACTAGATTGTAAAACAGAGATTTGCATCCTTATTCTTTGATTTGTAAAAACTCATAGATCATCTCTAATGTATGGAGCTTAGTTCTCAATTCTTTTTTTTCCATAGATTTGGGTTGTTTTGTTGACTGGTTAATAGACAAAACACAAATACAGTTACAAACTATTACATTAATAGAATGAGTCATCTGATGCAAGGAAGTATCTGCATTTTATGAGATAACTTGATGCAGATCTACGAAATGGGTCCAGTTTGGAAAAAACCTACAGACCCAAGTAATACTGAACTCTACTTGCATAGACAGGAATTGAAATATTTGACAAGATAAACTTTCTTAACTTGAGTGTACAAAGTATCTGGCAGAACAACTCTAGCAAATAATTTGTTACGAATGTGTAACCCACTTACTTGCTTTCTTCCTCCTCAGACCACACAGGCAGTACCATTCAGCAGAGTTGGGACCATTCTATGCAGTTTTGCAAACACGAAGACAAATCCTTTCTGTCCAGGCAAACACAGGTTCAGGAGCTGAAATTTGCAATGTGTTTTAGAAGAAAATCTGCCTTTTCTCTTCAATACCGCTGTGATCTTTGGAGCTACAGTTCCTTTTTGCAGTATATTCAGGACATTTGGCCCATTTCTTCAGATGTGTAATGTTTATAGAAGCAATTAACACAACACAGTTGAAGGTGAGATTAAATTCATCAGGGTAGAAAGAACCAGTGAGCTTCAATTTGATGGTCAGGTAACTTGGCTTCCACCTATCTCACATCAAGAATGGGATATTGTGTCTGCCTTTCTGACTTTATCAGCAGCTAGTAAACCTAAGGCACACGCACAAAAAAGTGTGTTTTTTGCTAGGATCCTGTTGGAGGAGTCTCCTGTCACAGCATATACTTCATACCAAGAAGTCTTAGCGCTTGACTCACTTTAGCACTCTTTATCCTCTATTCTTAGTTGTTTCATATGGCTATGCCTCTGGAAAGTGAGCAGGAGGCGTTTCTCCTTCATGGGGCCATTCTTTGTTCTTTCCATAGAAGTGACAGGAAAGGGTTTGCAAAAAATATCTTCACCAGCACTCTGCAGTTCAATCACAGTTTCTGGTAGTAAGACCTCCACTGTGGAAGCTGATCTCAGTCTACTACATTTCTAGGGAGAAATTGTATATGCTTCGACTAGAATTAAACTGAGTTCAGAAATACTCAGGACAAGCAAAAGGACATACTCAAGAATACTACTTCATATGTACAGAATTATTAAAGTTCATCACTATTAGCCAGAATATTGAATCCTGATTCTGAAATACTTGTGAAACGTTCATGAAGAATTTGAAGGAAAGACATTAACAAGTACTTTGATTAAGACCTAAGTTGTTATTCATTTTTAGAAGTACGCAGGAAACATCTGAATTTTGAAGTATTTCTTTATACAGAGTGCATTTAGGATGAGCAGTTCTGAGGTTTTTGTCTTTTTTTGCTGTTGATGGAGACGACTAACTATATCTTTTATTGAAAGCAGCAGTTGAGCTCAATGTATTCTACTTTCTGTAGATGATCATAGCTAGCCAAGTAGCAATTTGTGAAGGCCATTAGCATATTACATCATACTGTAAACATTATGGATGAGATTATTAAAGCATTTTGGATTCTTGTGCAAAAATCAAGTAAACCTGAAGGTTTATCTGTAACATGACACTGAAAAGAAGGGAGAGAGATGTAGATGAAAGACACAGGGATTGTAATGGTGTAAGGGTTCCAGACATGAACGTCAGCCTATTACAGCTGTATTCCTATATCCTCCTTTTCCAACCAGGCACAATTGTAAATTATCTAGCACACATTGCCTTTTAAAAAGTCCAGAATTTGGTATCGTCAATATGTAAAACTCAAATATACATGTGTCCTAGGTTCCGTAACGAACGGAACCCGGAAAAACCACCAACCAATCACATGATGTTATATGGGATGGAATAGCTCCTTGGCCAATTTGGGTCAGCTGCCCTGGTCCTGTCCCCTCCCAGTTCCCAGTTCCTTATGCCCCCCTTAACTATTTCACTGGCAGAGGAATGCGGAAGTGAGTTATGTTCTCGGCTCCGCTCAACACTGCCAGGATGTTATCAGTATCTCGGAGGTACAAGATAAATTCATACTAGACACTACGAGACGTGTAGCTTCTGTTAGAAACTAGGACAACATGCAAGACGCATGCTTAAAAATGCAAGTTGAGTGGATGCATGGGAAAGATACTGCTGCAGAGGCTCCAAGGATAGGGATCTGAGGAAGGCTGACCTTGTAGGGAGAGAAGCTCTGAGTAGGAGTGGAAAAATGGGATGAATCTTGGGGTACAGCTACTTCTAGGACAAAAGGAGGGAGAGTGCGACTGCATAGAGACTTGCAGAGTGATTGAGATGAGCTAAATCTCCTTGGAACAGAGGAGCTGAGTACTGAGGTGTTCATCACATGCCCTGTACACCATACAGATTAGCTTCCATCTTACACTGCTCATCCAGCATCAACATTTCTACATTAACCCCAGCCTCCTGCTGCACATTCTTTGCATTTTGAAATTTAGCAGTCCCACAGGTCATTTGTAGATTTTGTTACAGTAAAGACAAAATGAAACTCCCACTTCAAGGACATAGTATTGCTGCATTAACTTGATAAGAGACTAGTTTAACATATCTATGAATGGTATCCTTTTAAATGTTTTGAATAAAAGTGTACATCATTCTTGAAGAGAGAATCATCAAAATTTGAGCGTAGATACAAATCCGTAATACTGGAATTCTGTTATTTTTGTATTATTTTTTTTCTGATTGAAAAACTTGCATATGGATCTGATTTATATCTCTCTTTTTTTCCCCTTTCTTTTTAAGTGTTCAGTTTTTAGTTTAAAGCCAGCTGTTGATTTCTGTCATTTTCTAAATAATAGAATTACACTGAAGATGGTAGAGAGTAGGGGCAGAGAAGAAAAGGTTAAATAAATATCTGAGGATGAGTATAACTAATTAAAATATTAATCTAACAAATATGTATAAATAACTAGAGGGGAGAAAAGAAAACCATAGAAGTCACAAAATTGGGAAAAGGGAAAAAAGATCACATCACACACAGCTCCTTTAGGAATCCTGAATATGAATAGAAGGACAATAGTAAAAAAAAAAACCTTAAATTTTAACATTCTTATTTCTTGACTCTCTGCCAATAGAAATTCAGCGACATGAACCCACCATCTTGCAGAGATCTCTAGAGATGAAAAGACTATAAATGTGCATAAAGTGGCCTAGATTAATATGATGACACTTCAAAAGCACAAGTTGAAATATTTCCCATTTCATCTTGAGCTGTGAATAATTCATCATTTTAGAAGAGTTTTTAAAACTTAGATGCAGACTCAGATGCATAATTATTAAATTTCCTTTGATCCACATTGTTTGTTTAATCAGTTACCTAACATTAGGAAGTGTGCCTTGTAATTATTGTAATTTCAGTTATCTTATATAATAGAAAAGAAGAAAAAAAAGACTTGAATGCTATACTAAAGCATTGAAAGGCATTTGACAAATCTTTTCAGCAATTCTGAGTGTAAAATCTTTGTGTTTACTTCTAAGAGGAGAAATAGATAAAGGTTAGGTATTGATGATTCATTTCAGTGTAGCATTCTAACTTTGATTATAAGTTTATCTGGAAGTTCAAAAACTATAAACACCAGAGAAAATGCACAAGTATCACATAAAGTACCAGTATCTATTTTTGTATAGTATATCATAACAGTTTAACTTGTTCTAATTTTTCTAATTAGACTAAACATTTACTCTTATCTCTATGCTTGAAGTATTTAATATACTATTTAAGTCAATGAAATCTTGTAACTAATTCTTTTGTGTTATTATCCCACACTGCTCCTGTCAGCCATACAACAGAAGATGGATTTTAGCCCAGATAAACTATTTACAGTAACAGTGGCTTTAAGTAGGTTCAATTACAAACAAAAATTTATTAATTCTCCCAAACAGATTGATTTCACAATACAGATGATCACAGCTCACTGTCTTTAGGTATAAAGCAAAATTAAGGCTTGGAGAAATTGTCTACCACTGAGTACAAAACAAAGCTATCTTTGAAACCTTTCCAGCACTCAACAGGAGCCCAGCAACAGCAGCTCCACACAACAGGGAGCAGCATTCACAGCTCTGCTTTCCAAGCTGCCTGCTGGCTATAGGAGAGATGGCTATAATCCTGTATCTTTCTGTATCTCAGTCAGCTAACACACAAGGGATGGTAGCTCAGGAGGCCTACTTGTTTAAACGCGCATATAAAGTCCACAATTAGGCCTGGAGAACAACAGAGTCAGAATAAGCCAAAGGAAAATATGCCTATGCAGTACTTGAGTACCTTAAATAAATACTAATCATTCTCTGTGCCATAATATTTTCTCCCACTAGATCTACCTCTGAAATCAGCTGAAGAAGATTCTACACATGCTTGAGTGCAGAAGAGCTATTCTACCTTTGCTCAATCAAGGTGGTAATTTGTTTTGGGGAGATTTAATTACCTAAGAATGTCTGAAACAATATTCTTGACACAAGACTGTCTCTGAAAGGGATGAAGCTATCCTGAGGAATGCATCTGCAGTGATCTCAGGTGTTGGCAAACGTGTCTTCATTTCCTTTCCTTTGTATAAATGTGCAATCTATTACTCCCCAATGCATAAAAACCTCTTGGTTCAAACTCAGCCAACTTAATAGACACTTTCCTCTTATACTTTAGACATACTAGGAAACTCTGAAATTCTGCCACTGTTGACATCCATCCGTTTTTTACAAAGCTTGTAAGAGAACTGAAAATTTATCTGAGGTATCAGTACAGAACACTTTGAGTGAATGCAGTCTCTTCACTGACTTCAGTGTTTGGAGTTAGATCTACAATACTACAAACATTGTTCTAGGAGCAACGCATGATCCTCAACAGGCTAAATAAACCTGAAACAAGTTTTTACTAGTCAATATTAGAATAGTTATCTTCTGCAATCTTTGCATAGAACAGAAGGTAATAACATGGCAAGCATGCAGTGGAACACCCTTTCATATCCTCTAAAACAGAAACCAGCATCTCTGTCTCATTACACCAGCCTACTTGGGTTTTCCTTCCATCAGCATATGTAACAGCTTTTTGAACACAACTAAACTACTGGCATCCACAGTATCCTGCAGAGTTGCAGTGGGAGTTGCATGGAAAAAAAGTATTTCCTGGCCTTTGTTTTCAGCTTGATATTTGAGCATTTTATTTGCTATTCCCTTGTTACAGTGCGCTGAGAAAGTGAGTAATATTCCCTACCCATCTCCTGGGTGACAGTCACTGTAACATCTAGACCTCTCTCTTCCATCAACTATTTTCAAGCAAAAGATCCTAATGCAATTAGTCTCTCCTTGCACAGAAGCTTCCCATCACCGTTGCTGCCTATCATTATTGCTTTTTATTTCCCCTGTGAACTATCTGAGTGGGAGCAACTGCAAAGCTGCGCATATTGTTCAAGACACAGGTGCATTGTGGATTTGAATAGTGGAATAACCACGTTTCCTGCTTTCTTCCTTACTCCTTTCCTTGTACTTCCTAACACCCCATTTTCTATTTTTCACTTTTACTACAATTGAGTGTTATGGTGATGTTTCCAGGGCACTATCTGCAATCAGTTCCAGATTTCTCCCTTTAATGGTGAGAGCCAATTTACAGATATTTAGAGTCTAAGTATATTTAGGGTTACTCCCTCCTGAAGGCTCAACTGTTTTTTTTTTGTTTTTTTTTTTAATCATCATCGTATTTCCTCTGTCATTTTATTGCCCAGACACTTACTGATTTAAGATTCTTCTTTCACAGCTGGATTTCTGTTTGACTACAGTGGAATAATTTTCACTCATAAGCAAGTTTTGCCACCTCGCTTTTCACCTTTTTTCCAGAACACTGACAGACATGCAGAGCAGCACAATCCCCACATGAATCCCTTTGGGGTGCCACTGATGTCTTCCCTTCAAATTTATTCTAAGCCTTTGCTTCCTACCAATAAACCAGTTATGAAGCCAGAAAAGGAACTTGTCTCTCAGTCTACGATCAATTTTGTTTCCAAAAGAGCATTTAATGAAGAATTTTAGTCAAAACCATTTTGAAGTCCTAAATATTTATATACATAAAATTTTTGCATATCAGCTGATTCTTATTAACTTACTCCATCAAACTAATATATTCACATCAAAAGGCTTCTTTTACAATAGCTGTGCTAACCACTCCTCTATATACCTAAAAATACAGCTGTAAAATTTAACCTTTATACTATAATTTTATTTTTTTAAACAATAGTTTGCCTGGTATGGATGTCAGATTTACTGTTACATTGTTCCTTATGTAGTTTTTAAAGTGGTACCACTTTTACCCTTTGCTATTCCTCAACATCAAGACCTTGGCATCTGCCTGCCTGTGCTGCTTGCCATGCTACAGATAAACCCATCGCTTCCTGTGCCAGCAGCAAGGCAGTTGATAATTTGTAGTATTTGACTGAGAGGAAAACCATGATTCCTCCAGCTCTGGCAGACATTCCCATTGGTGACAAAGTTTTGCCGCAGGAGGATGCCCTCTTACTGAGGACACTGTATGGTTCAACATCCTCATGCTGCCTCTTCGCTCCCCATCCCCCAGGAATTTTGGCTCAAAACCTCCTCCAGAGAACTGGCTTAAATTCCTGACTCCTAACGATGGCATTGTGCTTTATCCAAACAGACATAAACAGGATAAACCTCAACCAGTTAGTACAGAAGCTGCTGAGACCTTCAGGCAACATTCATGTTCCTGGCATCTGATTCTGTTACATAAAACAATAAAAAAAAATTCCAAAGCAATACAGGAATGCCAGGCCATGCTGCACCCTCACCCTGGCCTGCTGGTGTCATTCCTTCCCCTTACAGCCAGTCATCCCCAAATCTTGGCATCACCAACCTCAGGAGTCCACCACCATTTCATAGCACCCCAAAGGCTGACTCTTGAAGTCAGGAACCACAAGAGGATCCTGACTGAGCTGATATTCTGCTGACACAGTTCAGTTCCAAAGGTGAGATATTGCATATTCCTGACCATGGTGTTTAGCAGTGTGAATGTATAAAAAGACTGTGAAAAAGTAAGTATCAGATCATATAGATGTGAATTGAACCAAATGAAAAATATTCTTGTTTGGAATCAGCTCCTGTGTAACACAGATTGCACAAACAATCTCCTGCATGATTTCAAGGCTTTACGCTAAATATTGTTTTGTCAGTTAAGAGAAAAAAACAGATTGATAAAGTATTTGTGAAAACTATACAGCCTCTGATGTTCTTCAAATAGGATGGGGAAGAGATTCAAGTCCTGTTGAGAAAACAAGCTCATGCTGCTTAGAAAGAAGCTTTACTATTAAGAGTTTTAGCTCTGGAAATCAGGCTTCAGGAACAAAGATCCCTAGGAAAACATTCAAAGCCTTGCTTGGAAGAGATGTTCATTACTCTTACTAGCTTCTGTAAGGATCAGCTCAGACAAACAGATCTTTTCCACCAGATTACAACTGGACATGAAATAGAGAAAAGCACTGAGGTAAATCACACTGCCTCAAGTCAACCAACAGGCAACATCTGCTCAGTTGTTTTCTTCCTGTCCAGCTTTCAATTCGCTGTTCAATATCCAAATGCATGAAAATATGCTCTCTACAAATGCATGTGGCATACCTTTTTAAAAAATTATTATTAAGAAATTACCAAGCATCTATGAAAAACATTTTATAAATAACGAGCAGATTTAATGTTCAGTAACTCGTATTTAAGATCAAGAGACATGCACAGTAGTTGTTACAGGGAACAGCTTCAAAAACAAGGAAAAAATACAAATTAAAAAGCAGGGAGAACAGAAAATAATCTCAGTAATACAACAGCCAAAGACAGATAAACAAGAACAGCCATCACAGTGTGATATACAAGATGCTCATTACTCATGACTATGAGCAATAGCAGATAGTTTTGCATGTTTATTAATTCTTGTATTACAATGCTGGCAATAAAGTGTGGTCGTTGTCATGAAGTGTTAGATATAAAAAAAAGCAGGTAGAATAAATTAGTTCAGGCTCAGTACATGACTAGAAACAGTGTAGCATCAATAAATAAATTAGTGCTTGAGGGACATTATTTTCATGCACAATTTTCTGTTGTGCTTATGTCACATTAATTCTTCATTTGGACAGGTGAGTATCTGGAGCTCTGAAGGAAATGCAAAACCCCCAAGGTCACGTATATCAGGGTGTACACTGATGAGCAGAAAAGATTTAAGCAAATATTTACTTTCTGCATCCCCTGAAACCATATCATAGAACAAATTATTTTCAGGATATTGAGGCTGCGATGATGTACAAGCATGGGTCTCTGATGTCTAATCACACCATTCTAATATTCCCCTCCAGCCTCATCTCTACATGAAAAACCCCTGGTAACTCTTCTCTATAAAATTTTAGCTTAGAGACAGATCAGGTGAAATATACATCTCAAGCATCAACAAAAGGGGCCATTGCACAATATGCACCAAAATGCACAGCTGCTTAAAACTCAACTCCTTGATGATTTGGTACATGATTGTGCCATTTCTCTATGCTCACATACTGGCTTGCCTTTCTTTGGAGTTTTGTACCACCTCCTCTTTTGGAGGAGATGGAAAGTTGTCCTTTTAACTCGTATCCCTTTCTGCCTTTGCAGATAGCTACATGTCAAGCAATCAGCCATATCCAAAATTTTGTCATGCCAGCATTGTACCAGCATATCAGTACAGCTCAGTTCATGTGCTCTTTGTACAGTCCATGCATTCACTGCACACTAATCTTCCTCAGTTCAAGATAAGAAGTATTTAACACCTTCTTATAGCCTCAGTAGGGGAAGTCTGTAATTAACCAGCCGAATTAATAAAATTCTGATGGGAGGTCAAAGTTGAATATCACATTCAGTGAGTTACAGTAGTTTAATATGTCTGAGTTATAAGTGAGGCACACTCCTGCTACAGTTATACTGATACTCCCAGGCAAGATATTCCTTGCCAACCCTGGCCTGCACTGAGTCCAGTCTTTGGAGTGACTTCTTGTCATGACATTTTTCTGTTGAGGTAAACTCAATCATGCAAGTGGAAACAGGAACAGTGGTACCCAGAGTAGCAGAAATAAGAGGAGACTTCAATTTCCATATCAAAGCGGGCACAGGGAAGCCATCTGATTGGAGACCTGAGCTGAAAATTGGGAGAACTGCTCTCTACTGAACCTGATTGTGACACAAATAACTCCTGTGGTCTTGGACAAGCTGTCAAGTAATTCTTCCACTTATGTTTTCCCGTTGTTTCCCAAGTTACACAGAGCTCTATGACTCTACCAGACTCAATACAATGTGTTTGGAGGAGGAATGGTTTGGGTGTGAGAACACAATTTTGTGCGATGCTACTCTGAGACTACTATGCAGTGGAGACACCTTTTAAATGCCCACGAAATTTCAGTTTGATCACAAACAGGCCAAAGTGGAGTCTGTAGGGAGATCCGACCTCCCTTTTCTGTAAGATTAGGTCAAGTCAGACTGACCTCTGCAAGGTTTTAATTCTGAAAGATTCAGAATAAACAGTTAATGCCATGCTACAAGAGATGCAGAGAAAATCATTTGTGATTCCAAGTATGAATGCTTTTTTCCCAACCGCTTTTCACAAAGGAAAAAAATCCTACTCCACAAACCAGATGGTTCCAACCTTGTGACTTACCAAGTTGTACCCTGTATGTCACCAATTGTGCTGAAATATGGATTTAAAAAATATATATATTTTAAATCCAGATCATTGTTCATATCATTCTTGTCACAAAAAACACTTCAGGGACAACAGCCTGTGCTTGGATGAGCAACAATTCAGTATTTGTACATCCTAGCCTGGCATGGGACTGAAAAGCCTTGCTGGCAGCCAGGAAAGGTCTAGTAAAACATAGAATACTGGGAACTTTGCTTTCAGCAACCGCTTTACCCAAGCTCTCAAGCAAGCACTGAGTCCTATTTTCCAGTGATTTGAGGCTCTTAGCCTAAATACCCTGTAATAGAAATACAGCATCTAGAGAAAATAGAGAGGAAGACAACAGCTTCTCTTACTCTAAGTTGAAAAAACAGACAAAATAATGCTGCGTCAATTTTTTTAAAAATTGTCTAATCCTATTACCATTTAAATTTTTTTCCAAAATATGTTTTTCTAAAACACAAAAACCACTTTACCTCCTATCTGACTACTGTCAGATGAAGAACTTGTAAGCACAGCTGGCTGTGGGTGGCAGCAGGAGGCTGAACTGGCAACAAATTTCTGGCTGAATACAATTACTAGCAAAGAAAACTTTCCAAGGCTATTAGTAGCTGTTTCACATTTTCAAGGGAAATTTCCTTCCCAATTTTGTTTATGAAAGTGAATAATCTAATTCAGCAACAGTTAAATGAGCTACTGATCATATCTTCCTCTCACCTAAGCAACTACAAAGGGCTGAGCATTACCACCACTCACATAAGCAAGATCTACACGATTAGAGCCTGAGTAAACTTTTACTCATAATTAGAGTTGTTTCTAAACAGCATCCACTCAAGAAGCAATATTTCCTGCATATGAAATTCTTTATGTAGTAGCTGTAACAATTCTCCCTCTCTCCTCACTCCACTGCCACTGATTGAAATTTTCAATTACCACATTTGTATTTTCAAAATTAACAGATATGGCATATTGGCAGCAAAACCTGTGAAAGGCAGCTGGCAGAAATATATTCATAAGTTTCATATGTGAACACCTCATGGTTGTTTTTCTAGAAGCTACTCTACGCATTAAATATTTCATAGTTCAAAGCCTCGAACTTTCTAATGAGTCAGTGATTGAGTGCAAATGAGGTAGATTACCTGTTGCTTGGCTTGCTTTTAAAGAAAAAGGGCGTGTAAGCATTGTTGAGTTATTACAAAGTTATTTGAGGACAAATAGAATGCAAATACAATTCTCCTAAACTTATTTTGTAAGTAACCAATAGATGAAGGTATTTTTCTAAGTACAGGTAACACTACAACCACAACTTAGAGCTATGTGCACGGTGTTTAGCACTGTGCATTTTTATACAGCTAGTTACCTTACAGCTTGCTGTATCTGCATGTTTTTCTCTTTGATATTTTATATAGTGAAATACTGCACCTGCAGAAATATAATATAGTAAAACTAGTTTGACCTTCTATATAGTTTAAAATTGTAAAAGAGAAAGGCACATTCTCACCTATCCATTTATACTTGTACACACACTTGTACACATATGCAAAGAAGCACTTAGATGTTTCATTTTTAACATGAATTTTCATATGTCTATAACTAGAAAAAAAATCATCTTTATTCTCGATAGCTCTTCATGTTATTGAAAATGGACATTGGATCCTACTGTGCTTTTTACAATACCAGTGCCTGGTCTTTACACATCAATACACATCTACTACAATGCACTGGGCTCCCCAGTACAAAAAAGACAGAGATCTCTTTGAAAGAGTTCAGCAGAGGGCAACAAAGATGATGAAGGGCCTGAAACATCTCTCTTATGAGGAAAGGCTGACAGACCTGGGTCTGTTCAGCCTGGAGAAGAGAGGACTGAGAGGGGATCTGATCAATGTTTATAAATATCTAAAGTGCAAGAGGCAAAGGTATCGGGCCATGCTCTTCTCGGTGCTGTGCAGAGGTAGGACAAGGGGCAAGGGCCATAAACATAGGAAGTTCTGCATCAACATGCGTAAGAACTTCTTCATGGAGCGGGTGACAGAGCACTGGAACAGGCTGCGCAGGGAGGTTGTGGAGTTTCCTTCCATAGAGATATTCAAGGCCTGTCTGGATGCCTGTGCGACCTGCTGTAGGGAATCTGCTTTGGCAGGGAGGTTGGGCTCGATGATCTCTAGAGGTCTCTTCTAACGCCTGCAATTCTTTGATTCTGTAAAGGGAATAGGGAAAGACTCATTACAGCCACGAATGCCTGTGCCCTATAGTGATGGATCACACCTCCCCTCTCTGGATACATAACTCCCCCAGATCAGACCTACAGCTTCAGTGCCCAAGCAGCAGCTTCTGCTTGGGAGCGTACATGAAGACAGCATGGGCTTCATTCACTGCAGTGAGGAAACACCACTCAGATATTGCTTGTTTTGCTCTCCACCCCAGCGCCATCCAGGCACCCAATTTCAGAGCCATGCCTCACTCTGCATTGAGTCTAGCACAAAGAGGATCTGGAGATCCTGGAAGAGCTGGTGCAACTGTCAAAGAAGCCAGTAGAATTCTTGCCACTCATTACAGGAAAATGGATCAGAACTTTACTCCTGTGGTAGGACTGGGAATAAAACCATCTCTTAATCACAAGACTGGTGCTAACAACTTCACCTCCTACTCCCCAGTACTGGAAAGAATAAAATTATCACAGTAGCTAAATGCTAACTCCATTGTTCTGATAGGCCAAGAAGAAGATACGTACTGAAGAAAGAAATGCATGCAGGTAGGGTTATTGCTGAGACCAGATACCTAGATTCAGATTGAAAGAAAGGACATTGGCACATCACAGTCAGTACAAAGCATGCTTGATTAGGAATGGTAACTACTCCAGCATGTGGAATTCAACATTGAATGATATGAACCTGACCCATTTCTGAAGCTGTGATAAAAGATTGAAGTTATTTAAGTATCTGCATTAAACTTTTTCAGTCTGAAAAAGTATACTCTTTTAACACTTTTGTCTGTGCAAAATGACTTCATTTTCCCCATCATTCATATTTCATTGGCATAAGATGAAAATGTTTCCATAGAAACAGCAGAGATATATAATTTCTAAATAATTGCTTCTCCACAAAGTACCCAAAAATCATTTTCAGATTACAATGGAAAATCTCCAAATGGAGTTCACCTTCTAGTAGTACAGAGAAAATATATGTAAAGACTTTGAGCTTTAAATTGTAGCTTTAAATTGTTAACAATAAATTGGGTAGTTTAATATTTAAATAATAGAAAAGAAAAACAGATGAATTCAAAGACTACATTAAGTGTAATTTCATTATCTTCAATAAT
This sequence comes from Penelope pileata, assembly GCA_013396635.1. NCBI lineage: Eukaryota > Metazoa > Chordata > Aves > Galliformes > Cracidae > Penelope > Penelope pileata. The sequence goes on along the minus strand of WBMW01003831.1, from coordinate 20,507 downwards.
CAAAGTCAATATATTAAGCTGTCATACTTTTCACTGACATTCATTCTTATATATTCAGATCACGCTGAATATTTCTTTTTATCTTTTGACTGTTAAGTGTTTTATGTCCATATCTTATGTCTATAGTCTCAATACTACGATGAGAAGATGCACTAAATAAAATTGGCAGCTTCTCCGTCACCCATTCACTTGGGCAGCACCCCTAGCAAAGTGCTAACAGCTACTAACTTGGGTAGGGTACCCTGAAGTAGCACAGACTATCTACTAAAAACTATGCACAGGGGGCTAGAAGCTAAGACCACAGGTTCCCAAAGGGACTTAGGGTTACTGTTACAGGGAACAACTGTTATCAGAAGCTTGCTTTGAGTATAAATAAAAATAAGGGTGCTACTTACGTTAAAAAGCTTTCTTGCACATTTGCTTGAACAGGCCCAGCAGTTGTGCCTGTGAGAAAAGAGCATGAAGTGGATCCAGCACATGGCTTCTGGGTATGAAGAATTCACAGGGCATCCTGATCCCCCTCAAGTTCTCTGTGTGTGCAATGTTGTGGCACGTGCCACCCTCACGCTCCTACCTGGCCCAATGAAAAATAACAACTAACTGCTATAAATAACTATGTTTCCCTGGAGATAGTAGGTGCAGTATTGGGGCTCAGACTTTTCCTGTCATCTCTCCTTAGGTTTAAAAATTAAAAATAAAAAAAATCACGTGCAAAGATTTTGTTTTCTTAAGCAGTGACAAAGTCTGTATTTCCAGACCAATGCCTCTTTCGCAAACTACATTCATCATGAGTTTTCTTGGTTTAATGACGCAGTTTACACTTCATCCCAGATCCCTAACAAAGGCAGTGAAAATTGAACTATGTAGGTTAAAGCTATATGTGCCCAGGATGTCGATCTTGAGAACAAAACCATTCAAAGTGTATAATTAAATCCACCAGGACTTATTCTGTGAAACAACAGCCTGTCAGCAGATATCTCCCCAATTATTAATAAAGTATGTGATCCTAAAACATAAGAGCTATTATCCACCATATCGTTCAGTCTTTTTAAAAACTAAGGTTTAAATTCTTTCAGAGGAAACCAAATGGCAACATTTATCAAGATATATTTAAAGTCATAAGGTGACAGGTCAAGTCAGTAAGTTACAGCATGCATCCTCCTGCACTTTTCAACATACCCTCTGTCTAAATCCACATTCATCTCCAGTTTTGTGAGAAATGAGTTCAATACTCATCGAGGCTCTATAAAAAGGAAGAAAGTTCTCTGCTAGCGTTGGGTACGCGCATGACTCCACTGATACCAAATGGCTTTTACTGGGCAATGCTCCCAGAGCTTTCATCATGATTCAAGCTAACTGGCATTGGCTTTTCAACCTAAGCAGCGACGATGCTTCCACTTGGGTCAGGATGAGCAATTTCTCTCATCCTTGTCATTCTGCGGTTCTTGGAGAGTGTAGCTAATTGCAGTGATGACAAACTCAGAGATCTACGGATTCAGCTAGTTACATCTCAGATGACAATATCTTCATAAAGCAGCACTTATCCTAAATCACTATGCCCCACTTTCCCACCTTCATACACTGGTGGAAGGCAATTTTGGTTCTATTGCAGTAGGACCTTTAGTACACAAACGTTTTCGCTTTCTTTATTTCTAAGAAAATGAAGCTAACATTCCAGAGTACTAAAATGTAATTTTTTCTTTTTTCTGTGGCATTGGTGATTTTTGCAGGCAATAACCATCAGTGAATGTGCAAGTTTTAATTACATATTGAAGCATATTACATCAACACCTCATACGCAATAAAATGGCTGAAGACAGAATATTGATAATCTGTCCTTCCAGGCCTGATGAAATTGTTTCCACACATTTTGGAATTTTTTTCCTCCTGGCAGAACAGTTGTCTAGCACAATAAGTTATGATTAAGTATATGCAGCTGGAATGTTTACTGCATGTTTGCACGCGCATGTTGAGTAATAAGACCCAAGAGATTTGATAAACCCACAAAAATCCCACAAAAGGAAAAGTGGACAGTAGATTGGAGAACAGTCTGCAAAAGGGGGTATGACTACACAATTGTTTTTTAAAAGGGAGTTCAGAACCATGTGGACATTAAGTGATGGCCTAAATATGAATACGCATTTATTTCTGTCAGTCTGTATTTATACCTCACATATTATTTAAACATGAAGTAAAAAATTGTTTTTCTGTTTCTTGTTAGCAAGAAGTCTTCCAAAGATTACTGAAAGTGCATATTATTATCCTGGAGCACTATAACATCCATATTAATGGAGCTCTAGGGAGGACTATTTTATCGTTACATAAGATGGCTTTGAATATTTTTACAAGATATTAGTTTCAGCTTTGCCCATTGCTTTCATTATTAAGTCCTCAAGAATTAGTGAATCTCTTATTGACATGGTTTTGAATAAAACTTGAGTATTTCCTGAATGACAAAGCAGAGTAAAATACATTTAGTCAGAGAAAAATTGTTTCACAATGCATTTATAGTGAAAGCTGTATAAAATGCATTAGAATACCACAGCTCTCTCTTAAGTATAAAGATAATCAGAAGGGAAAAAAAATCAAACAAAAAAAATCTCCACCCAAACAGTACATTTTACCTTACGATGAGGACTTAGCAAACCACTTCACTACATGAAGTTAGTAACCAGATGGAGGAGCCAAGAGTCCATTCTTTTAACTGGCAGACAAAAAGCTACCAACGTTTCTACAGCTATGGGAATAAAGTAGGAGCACCAAGTAATCTGAATGTATTGTCCTTCCCTGTGCTTTGATATTCAAGACCAAATTAATATTCTGTTCAGGTTCTGAGAGTCTAAGTCACTCTGCAGCAAGGCACTGAGCAATTCCTGATAAAACCCTTAAAACTTATTATTGAAGATGGCTATTTTGGACCATTATTCCCAAGAAAGCTATGCTTCATAGTGAGACTACAAATATAATAATTGAATTCTGAGTTCAGTTTGAAAGACTAAGTGTATGAATACACTGCAGTAAAATCAGTACTGTGTAAACATCAAGCTAATGAGTGCAGGTTGTTTTTTATGCTTTTAGACTTACTAAAAGCATCTGTATTGAGGCCAATGTGATTGCATTTGCTAATGAAAAATTTTACACTTGACAACAGTTTGAAGTATTCCTACAATTCACCACATGCATTTGATTGATGACAGCAAACGACAGTTGTTGCGCTCTGCCAGGTAGGGATGAGGACAACACTTTGCTAATAAGGAGATATTTTCCATCAGGGGCACACTGCATACACCTTGCAAGCACTGGTAAAGATGGCTTAACCATAGGCAGCGCTGAAGGTCCCCCTAAACTGCACCTCTTTTACTGTGTCGCTGACAGCATAAAACTTGCTGATCTCCTTTCCCTGCCTCCATCCTCAGAATCTCCTTGCTGCTTCAGCAACTCCACTGTTAATCCAGAAACTGACTTAGGCTCTTCTTTCTGCCTTTTTCCTTTCATCTCTTGAGTATGTTACCTCCAGAGGCAGCCACAGTACTCTGTCACATCCAGCTCTTCCCATTAACCCTTATCTCCATTTTCCTGGATTCCTGCTGCATGCAGGAAAGTTAGTTCAACTGGGCCACATTTAACAAAGTTATAAGGAACTCAAAACTCCTTCCTACAATCAGAAGTGGCTGATAATTGTGAGAGGCACTACATATAGCTATTCCACTGACTGCAAGGAAACAAGTGCATCAGGAAAGGGAGGTTACTTCTGAGAGACTACTTAAGATAGCTTTTGCAAGGTAAATAAAGAGGACACCATTACAGCTGTTGACTGAATTTGGACACCTGGGGCTTGTTGGCAATTTCCCCCCACGCCTCAAATGAATTTCTCTTAGAAGGTGTGAATTTGCTTCATTTGTAATTTGAACTTCTATTTGAAACTGTCTGCTATTTTTTTCTTTGTTACAATTCTCTAATCCTTAAGCAATATAATCATCTTTTTTACTTAAAATGAAATTTTGCTATCTTAAGTATATATGCTTATACATATATATGTATGCCTTATATTACTATTCTCTCCATACTGAGAAGCCTAGAACAAGTAAGAAGTCAGACAATACCTAAAAACACCAGTTGGAAGTGGTGCTAAAATTAAGCTGAAATTATGCTTAGGTAGTAGGCAGGTCTTTTGTCTGGGAGACTGGATTCCCCCAGACATACACCCTAACTGAAATTACACAGAAAAATATGCATAACATTTGCACAACAGATTTTAATGCTTTCCTTAAAAGTAGAACTATACACAAATATGGATAGAAGCCACTCTGTAGATCTGTTTGTCTGTCTGTCTGTCCTGGCTCCCTTCAATATCCAGAGATCTCTCTGCTTGAAAGAGTGGGTGTAAGCTGGCCCCTTGTGTCCTCAGTCACATATTCCAAAGTCATGCCTACCAGTGCTATCATCTGACAGAGGATCAGCACCCTTTTCCGTGCCTTTTCCTCCCTGCTCATGGACCACTGTTGCTCTTGAGAAAATCAGCTCTAATTATTCCCCAATATTTAGCTAAGCTGTATTTAAGTAATAAATACATATATGTATATAAATATACACCTGTATTTAAGTAATAAGGAGAAACATAAATATAGAAAAGAGCTGTGGGCAAAATCCATAGAGAGATATGGACTTTAGAACAGGCCCCTGTAATTGTTTTTGACTTTGCACATCTGCAAAACCCAGTAGTGACCAACTCCCCCTGGTGTGGTAAAGCATTTCAAAGTCATTTTGAACAGATGTGTCATTATTACCTTAATTGCCATGGCCATGCAGTACACCTATTTCCAAATTGCTCTTGAGCTAATATCCTTCGTTCTAGTCAGGCGTATTAGCATTACAATTTCCACACCCTGGGAAGCTTTTGCTCTTTTAAGGGTCTTTTATTCCCAGCTTCAAGTTTAAATCAATCACAGATGTTGTTCTGATATAGATTCTTCAAACAGAATGGGCCAAACTGCAAAATTATTTCCTTATATTTTAATACAGTAAATGTATTCATATTTCCTTATAATTAATTTCATTGAGGCCGTTGTAAGTGCTTGCACTAGAGAAAATCTTCAGGTGTATAGGGAGATTATGGCCATGCAGTTAGAGTAAGTGCACAGCTAACCACCTTGTGCTGCAGATACCCACAAATGAATGTACAGCCAATGTATGGATTTCTGATACAGGTGACTGACATTAGCTTTAATGCAACATGATGTCCCTGAAATCAACTGAATCAGACTAGAGATGGAGTACTTCAACCCATATATGGAATACTTTACAAAACCAATGAAGAATATAGAGTTTGGTTGGGGTTCCTCTTGTAAGTCCAGATTTTACCCTGAACATTGCTTTTTCATATTCTTTTGCTCACATAGTGTTAAGTTTGTGCATGAGGTTTTTGTATAAATGAAACAAGATTTTGCTTTAATTAGAAAAATATAATAAAGAAAAAGCAATTTGCTTGCCTGTACAAAGAATAATTTCACAAAAGTGCCATTATGGGGCCCTGACTGAAATTATTCTCAGCTTACACAATTGTAAATGAGAATGTGATTTTATCACCTGTGAAAACTGCCCACAGAGGATGCATAGACAGAGGCATCTCAACTTCACATGTGTGATGTTTCCACTATCAACGGGAGAGCGGGTAAACAACAACCACTTTAGTTCTCTTTAAGGAGTTCTGCTACCATCTTTTTTGGTCTGATGCCTCTGGAAGTAATTAGCAAGCCCTCATAAATGTTGTTTATAATATATAAGTGCTGACAAACCCTGAAGTATACAGTAAGACTTTATAAAAAAAATACATAATGAATGATGATCACCTACACTACAAATTATAGATTCTGCACAAGTTATTCTGGTTCATGATTATGCAGTGCTTAAGGGTCTGCTGCTACATTTACATTTTTACCATGAGCCTTTTTGGTTTGTATCATCTTGAAATATAGATTAAAACTCCAGTCAGATGATTAATTAAGTTTAAAAATCCTGCCTGCCTGATCTTCATGTTCTGAAAATAAATGCAATGCAGTTTTCACCCAAGATGAATATCCAGCTCTGAATTTCAGTGAGACCCTCACACTTTAGAGCTGAAGCTTTTATTTCTGCAAAGAGCAGACTTCCTAGAACATCAGTTTTATAATATATTTTCCAGGGTGAGAGGAAAAATGATATGAAGTTAGTATGTTTCACAAATTCTTCAGATGCGTTCTATCACCTTGAAAATAAAGAGCAAGTTGTGGATGGCTTAGTGGAAGACTCAACAGAGGAGTGGAGACTAGCCACAAAAATAAACAAATCTGTGCTCCAAATGTGTGGTACTAAAAACTCACACCCAGAAATTAAAAAAAAATTGAATTGGTATCTGGGTTGTCTGACTGCAGAACAATGGGAATAGTTCCATAAACTGAATAACGTGTCTGACTGGTGACACAATATGTTTTCACAATACCTTGTTGTACAGAGAAAATCTCTCTTACAATAAATTATCTAAAACATACTGCTAACCTATTTAAGTGTGAAAGCGTATACTATAATCAAAAACCATTTTTCTTTGCTCTTTGAACAGCCAGGCAGTAACTCTGGCATTCTCTGAAATGCACTAAACAATGAGTGAAGATAACTGTGCCCAGTGAAACATTCTGAGCAGCAAATCTTTCACAATCCTGGGGCAGTGTGTCAAATATAGAAATTTTGGAGCAGTGTGTCCCTAAATATAGAAAAGTCTATATAAGTATATCTTGCAGAAAGAATTTAAAAATGCTTCTCACTTCTGCAAGTGTTTGCAATACAACTTTAAGCATGACAGTTGGCCCATTCATATCAAAGGGTTAATGAAATCTATTCCATACTTTATCAAGATAAAAGATTTTTCTCTAAGCACATACTTACCACTTCAGCTGAACTATTTAGATAGCCTGCCTTTCAACCTGGAAGATTAAATAAGCTGCAGCATTTTGCAATTCAATTTATGGCATATTTTCCAGCTTCTTCCTGCTTGTTTCATTCTTAGGAGAATCAAAAATTAACATAAAAATCTTGTGATCGATGTTCTGTAATGTGTTATTATATCCTTAGCCATTGTCAAGGTGTCCCAGAAAGGGTCCCAAAAACTCTTACAGCTACACCATTTGATCTTCTCTCTCCCAGACTTCTTTCCAATCTTTTCTCTCTCTCTCAGGCTACTTTCCACTCCTCTCTCTTTCTCAAACTACTTTTCAATCCTACCTCAAGCTCCTTTCCAATCCTCTCTTTCTCTCAAGCTACTTTCTTCTCCGCCTGGCTGGCCTTTATCTAAGCCTGGGGCAACCCTGCCTCAGGTCCACCCCCTTCCAGTCACAGGTGCAAGTGGTATACTGGTATTCCCCAGGCCAGCCACACCCCTCTACCATGTACTCAATCATCAGTTCATGCTGTGATCAATTGTCTCCCTACACAAGGAAATAGTACTAAACTTAGAAGCAATTGCAGTGTTCCAGTATTTGCACTAGAAACAATTACAGTATCAGTAATTAGCATTAAAGCACAATAATATGCTTAATTAAGACAGCCTCTAAACCACTTTATCTATTATATACGTTACAGAATATTAGACTAAAATTGGAATTTCCTCTTACAGTGAGATGTTTCTTTGGTTTTGGTTTTGAAATATTCAAAATGATATTAATTATGTGGTAAATGGATTAAACGCATGTTTTGTATTTACATCCACAAAAAGGTTCTGTAAAATACATTATTCAATTTTACCAGGCCCAGAACCTTCAATGATGTGTTTTGAGCCTTCAGTAATGTACTTTGGGTTATCTCTTGCATTTGTTTAGACAAGTATTTAAGTGAATGATAGGTGTTCCATGTTCCAGACACATTAAGAAGGGTAATATCTGAAAGATAACAATTCATATATTTCCTAAGAAAAGAGATAACAGACAGCATATGAAGAAAGACATACTGTCCTGCTTGAATTAAATAAGATGTTTGTTCTTGAATTTACCTGTCAACATTTCAGTAGTGGCCCAGAGGTTTTGGCAGAATCTCTTCCAAAAGCTCATTAATACTTACTGTCACTGCAGAATCAAGTACAAAATAATTAAGAACAGCTATGCAAATCCAGGCCACTACAGAGCAGTCTTAAATGTCATACTTACACTGTTTTTTTTCAGAACAATTACTTATACCAGTATGACTACAGTGTACTTCTACTAATTTAAGTAAAAGTGCTCTGGCTACAGGATGCTCCCTCAGAGAGTTGTGGTCAGCAGAGCAGAGTCTAGTTTGGGGCCTGTAACTAGCAGCATTCCCCAGAGGTCAGTACTGGGTCCGGTCTAGTTCAACATCTTCATCTATGACCTGGATGAAGGGATAGGTTTCATCTTCAGCAAGTTTGCTGATGATAAGGAGCTGGGAGGAGTGGCTGACACATCAGAAGGCTGTGCTGCCATTCAGCAAGACCTGGACAGACTGGAGAGCTGAGCAGAGAGCAGCCTTATGAGGTTCAACAAGGGCAAGTGTAGAGTCTTGTACTGGGGGAGGAATAAACACACACCATCAGTACAGGATAGGTGCCGACCTGCTGGAGAGGAGCTCTGCAGAGAAGGACCTGGGGGACAACAGGTTGGCCATGAACCAGCAGTGTGCCCTGGTGGCCAAGAAGGCCAGCGATATCCTGTGATGCATCAAAAAGAGCATGGCCAGCAGGCTGAGGGAGGTGATCCTGCCCCTCTACTCTGCCCTGGTTAGGCCACATCTAAAGTACTGTGTCCAGTTCTGGGCTCATGAGTTCAAGAAAGACAGGGAACTTCTAGAGAGAGTTCAGTGGAGAGCCAAATAGATGATTAGGGCCTGGAGCACCTCCCATACGAGGTAAGGCTGAGAGACTTGAGGCTGTTCAGCGTGAAGAAAGGACTGAGGGGAGATCTTATCAATGCTTATAAATATCGAATGGGTGGAAGTCAAGTGGATGGGGCCAGGTTCTTCTTGGTGGTACCCAGCAACATAACAAGGGGCAATGAACACAAACTGGAATGTAGGAAGTTCCATATGAATGAACATGAGGAAAAACTTCTTTACTTTGAGGATGACAGAGAACTGAAACAGGCTGCCCAGATAGGTGGTGGAGTCTCCTTCTCTGGAGATATTCACAACCTATCTGGATGTGTTCGTGTGCAACCTGCTGTGGAGAACTTGCATTAGCAGGGCGTTGTACTGGATGACTTCCAGAGGTCCCTTCCAACCCCTCCAATTCTATGATTCTGTGATGCATGTGGGGTAGATATGGGAACTTACATGACGTGAGACGGGAGTTCCCAGCCAGAGCAAGGACCATTTTCACTCACTGAGTTCAGCCTACCCTACTTCCTCTGGAGTTTCATGTAGACAGAGAAGGTGCCAAACTGAAGATGCTCAAGCAACTTCTTTGCTGGAGTTCCTAACAACATGCGTATGTGTGTATGTGCATTTTCCAAATTCAGCAATGTAACTTCATGTTCACCTTTTCAGTGTCACTCTCTGGCTTTTAAAAGCTAGAGCCCCAGATGCCATAATCTAGGACTGTACTGACATTGGCGTGATTCAACAGAAGGGCTTGAACCTTCTGCTGCACTCAGGAGATTTTAGTCATTTTAGCTAATGGAATAATGGATAGCAATCTTAGGTTGTCATTCTCAGTGTGAACGGGTGCTGGAGAGGAATGGACACTTAACTAGCTTTTTTTCGTGGTTATTTGTGACAGCAGAGAAATGATGATTCCCAGTTCATTTCCATGCACTTGATTGTAGAGTGCTCTCTTAAAAGCTTCAATTTCCCTGCTGATTTCCTGTTCTCCCCTCTCTCTCCAGGCTGTCTTTCACAGCCTTGTACCTTAGCTGTCCTATTGTCCTCATTTCACGCTCCTCTCCTCTCAGACCTGACCTTTGTTCGGGAAATCCCAGTTCACATTATCTACAGATTACATCTGAACTGCAGATTTTTCAGAGTTCTGTACGCAAACCAAATTTTGACAGATAGCCAGAGACCAAGCATAAAACAAGCAACATAGCAAGTTTCAGGAAGTTTGCATATAGTTACTTTTTCTTCTCTCCACAGGGGCAAAACTTTTTATTTTCCTTAGCTTTACAGTTAGTTTTAAGTGAAATTTGTCAGAGACATTTAAATGATCCAGACTTATTTAAACATCTTATAGAATTATCATTCCAAGCAATGATTGCTAGCAAGGCTTGAGGCAAGTGAAAAAATGGATTTACTAGAGAGAATAATTAGCATGGCTTCTTAAAACTTGCCACTGATTTCTATGTTAAGAGAAAATGCAAAACAAACTGAACTAAACAAGCAAACAAACCGGTCAAAGATACATACATGAATGAATTTGCTCAAGCAGAAAGTTGTGGAGCTTTCTTAGTAAATATTTTTTGTAAATTTTTTTCGATAATATTTATTTCCATTCATCCATGAAGGTATAAATCCTATAAATATCTAGGGTTTTTTTGGATATCTTACAGGAAAATAAAAAAAATATAATGTTGATCAGGCCAATGATACTTGTTCTATTTTTAACAAAGGTTATCAATCATAAGATACAAAACAATCATTAATTATATAATTAATAATATTTTATATTTTATAATATTAATTATTTTTTCTGTGTATGTTACTTCCAGAATTGATACAGCTATCAACCATAAGATGCATGTGTTAATTATAAGATGAGATGATCTCCATGATTCCTTCATAACCTACTTAAATCTCTGTTNAATTATTTTTATATTTTTTCTGAATTTATATGTTTTTCTGAAAGCATTCTGAGTTGCAAACTTTCCTGGACAGAAATCATATCCTATTGCTTTGAGCAGTATCTATGCAACTTTCAGGTGAATAAATTCATGTTTTTCTGAAATCTGCACTTCAGTAGCAAAGGTTATAATTAGACAAATAATAATAGAAAGACAGATTGCAGATCCCTTTTTCTCAGTGCTGAGCTATTACTCATGTGAGCTGTATCATGAAATCACTCACCAACTGCATGACTCGTATGAAAAATTGAGCAGTTACGACTCCAATCTGGTCCATTATCTAATGTTGTGCATTTGTGTAAATAGTTCTAATTCAGAGGTCTCTTCGGTGCAAATGCTTCTTTGAATAGACTCAGCTGTAGTAATAGATTAACTTCCAAACTGGAACTCCGCAGCAGGAGACAGTGCAGCAGCTTGTATGAGGGGATGTATACAGCATCTAATTAATCCTGAAGTTTTTCTAAGCTTAATCATGCAGGTCATCAAACATCCAAATATTCAGCCTTTTCTATGATTTAAACATGACAAATAGCAACTTGAGTGTTTTGGTCTTTACAAATTACATATGTTCTCTCTTTCAAGTAATACTTCTCCAAGCTTTTCCTCTAAAACTGGAGTTTTGCCGAGCAAGTATTTGTTCCCCATTTCCAAATAGGGAACAAATGTGTCTGTATATTTGCTCTATCTGTTGACTGCTAAGAAGTGCATCCTCCCTCCTTGGCACTGAATAGAGACGTCACAAGGGAAAAAGGTTCCTATTCAATGTTAACAGTTTAAACAAAATGGCATGATTAGTGCCCAGATAAAGAAATACTGAATGAGTGGCCAGCCTTACATGTGTGTAGGCATGAACTTGTGCTCAGTACAACTGAGGTTCCTAAGTTAACATTTGGGGATTCAGGCTTATGATATTTTTACACAATTTTTGTTCTATTGATATCCACCTCTTTGTTTTTACTTGAATCTCGGTCATATGGACAGTCGTCTTCTGAATAAAGAAATCTTTCCTCCCTGTTGATCCCCAACCAGAGTTCTGTGGGAGAATTTCTGCACAACAACGGACATGTGAGCAATCCAGCAACTGTGGACAATGTACAAATCTAAACAGAGATGACTGGTATGAACACAATGCTGGGGTGCGTGTGAAGATGAAGTTTAGTTCCGAGGTATGTGTCGAAGACAAGGTCAGAAGACAGCCAAAACAACAAGAACATCCTGAGAAAAGAATGACTCCCGTGTGAAAACAAGAACTGTTTTCTCGATAACATTTCACTTCCCAACAGCTGTCAATAACCAATTAGAATTAGACTGCTAACGTGTGTTTTACTGTCTTTAACCAATCACTAATAGCCGTGTGTCTCTGGCAAGATAGCAAATAGTTATAAAAGAATCTGTGTGAGCTCAATAAATTGGCATTCACTTGATCATATTGATCGTATAGTGTTTGTTCGAGCCTTCGCGTCGCAACAGAGTTCCATTATCTATTTTGATACTCCAATTCCTTCTTTCTGCTTCTCAGCATCCTAATGTTAATCTCATCTCTGTTATGTTCTTACCTGTGTGCCTCACACAGCTGTTCTCTGAGTGTCTAATTAATTAGTGGCACCACAACAGCTTCCCTATGTCTGCTCCCTCCTTGTGCCCATTTCCCTTCTTTTATGTAACTCTTTCTGTGGCTTCTTCTATGCCATTCCCAAAAGACAGCCATCATGCTGTCACAGCATGCTAAGAAGGCTGATGCTGTTCAAAGGTGTTCACGTGTTCCTGGGAGAGAAGCTAGCATACTGGATGGAAACATCATGTAGGCTGGCTTAGGACATGAGTTGAATGACAGTAACTTAGACTATCCATTCTGATACTCTCACTTAATTAGACAGACAGGTTTTCTCTCCTATGCTGTTTGAGCCCCTTCTGACCCTGGTACTTCTAAGTCCATGGTGGCAATCCTTCCTGTCCTGCTCTGAGAGATCAATGACGGAGCTCCCAGCTATGGTCATCATCCTTAAAGTTTACTTTGCTGTGTTTTTCCTGGCCATAAATATTCTTCCTCAAATGCTGCTGATGCATCAGTATTTTTGTAAGTTTGAAAATAGCATGAATATATTTAAAAAAAAAGAAGTTTATTTCCAAACAGGAAATAGCAGATCTAATTAATCCAACATGATGAATGAATGAATTTGCATTAAGTTTCAATAAACAATTATTCATGTTAGAAATTTGTAATCACTGATTCTATTACTTTATTTTGTTCCATTTTATTTTATTTCATTTTTAAGAAATATCTACTTTAAAGTAATTTTTTTATCTGTCACATGCTTTTTTGGAGAGAATCAGTGAGTCAGAGCATGGAGGGATTTTTCAAGAGGAGCCTGATCTGCTGGGTGGCTTTTGAGGCACTGATTCATTCTTACTCACACAGTGCAGAACAAGAACAGCTCATCATTTGGGGCTATCAATTTTACTACAGGTAAAAGGTTGCTGAATCTGTTTTACACTTTCTTATAATGTTGAATATCCTAACAGAAATAGAACCATTGCCATATCAATACAGTGCAAATGCCCATGTGTGCCTGATTGAGAGACAGTGAAAAATTGCCAGGGGGGAGGTATTACTGTGGAAATGGTGAGTTTTCATTTTTAAATAATGATTTTTTTTTTTTCTGCTGAAACAGTCACTAATACAGGATTCTTTTTTGGTTGGATTCTTTGGGATTTTCTCTGTTCTCCTTTCTTTCGCATTTTTACTAAGTGAATGCAATTAACTAAACTGCTTCCAACATATTTTCCTTAAAACTTTTCCTTTCCTCATTTTGATAGTTTTAAAATAAATGTTACCCTTGATCAACTGAATACTTCAAGTTTTGCTGAAGATTTAGAAAATGAGAGTATAGGGGGAAAAAAAGACAACACACTTCCCCAAATCCCTTCTCCTATTATAATATGTTTGACAAATTTCAAGAGCAAAAGAGTAAGAAAAATGGAAAGAAAAACACCCCAGAGTTGAAAAGGCATCGGCTGGCAGATTTGTTGATTTAGGATTTCAAAATGGAAACAAATATTTAAACAGATCTCTAATAACTTGATTCACGTTCACAGGGCTTGGTTCCAGTGCTATCTTCCAGGCATGTCAAACAACACCATGAGATGGAAATTACATGTACCTAGTCAGCTACACATCTAAAACCGCACAGCATGTTCCCAAATTGGGTAATATGAAAAAAAAAAAAAAAAAAAGCAGTCAGAAGTGTCTTCCCCTAAAAAATATCTTGAGAAATTTTCAAACCAAAGGAAATTCTTTTTACAATAAATCTTTTTTGAAGACATGTCACAGATAATTAAATTGATTTTACAGTCAGCATTTGCTTTCTTGGCAGTGGCATGACATGAAAAAATGTATTACTTATTTTTCCTAACACTTGCCTTGTGTTGGCCTTGGAGTCATCTTGCAGCTGGGAGGATGATCTAATCACTTTTCTTGTACAGGTGACAACTGAGTCACTGGGACAATTTGTAGTTACACTGGCTTAAGACAGCCCCGAAATTTATGGTGAGATCTGGAATAGAGTTGAAAAGTTAGTGACACAGAGAATAAAAGTGCACTCTGAAATGATTTGCACCTAGTGCAAACGTGTGTCAGGGTAAAGCCTCCATTGATTCCCAATAAAAAATCAGAGCAATGGAGAACATGACCATTCCAGGTTAGAAACTCAGGAGATGGCCAAGTGTTTGGGAACACATCTAGAAGAAAGGACAGAGGATATTTGTGTCACATACTTAAACTGTTACAAGTCCATGGGTCCAGCTGGGATCCATAATAATACCTGTATGGTACAGTCAGCAGTCTCAAGCTCTACAGATTTCTAAAGCTCACTTGCCAGTAGCTTCTCTTTCTGTGTTCCTTGTGAAAAATGACATTTAGTCAGAAAATATACAGTTAAACTAATATGCTTTATAGTGCATGTACATTGTTAAACATTTCTAATATTTTAAGGAATAAATAAGAAGATTGTTATCTTTAAATATTCTGATCAATCCTTTGATTCTTTTTCATATCAAGGATATAAAGTAGTGATCACTCAACAGATCTCTTTGCCCATAACAATATAATAAAAATTATATTGACTAGTACAAAAAAGCTGGATAAATGAACATTGTAGTTGGATTCACTGAAAAAGAGGAATGGCAGATATGTCTGGAAATCTCTTTAGTATACTTTATCAGCCTTAACAGATACCTGCAGTGCACATGCACAGCAAATACACTGTGAACAGGTAATTAATGATCTGCAGCACAGAGGCCTGCAGTGCAGAAGAAAAGGAGGCAGAGGTTACTGGTGCTGTTGCAGCAATCAGAAAAGAAACAAACGGCTAAGATTTGGGGTGAAACATGTTCTATTCTTAAACTTTCTCAAGCAGGCATACTGAAGGTAGTGAAAGAAGGAGTAAAATGCAATCCTCTCTCCTTTTCATCTGTACACAAAAGATGACAATCACATCAGCAGAGAACACTCACAGTTGATTCAGCTCATTCATCAGCCCTTGTTTGGGCTTAGACCCAACTCTCAGGCATCTCAAAGAGGTCTGGCAGGGCTGCTACTACTTTCCTGATGCACCTGGAGAAAGGCCACAATAAAATGGCAAGTGCTTATCCTTCACAAACATGCAGCATCATCTACTATACTTCACATAAAATGATGTAATTCTCTTTCAGCTATCTGCAGGAGAGCAATGAGGCAGAGCTCTCTGGTGGCTGCCAGGAGCAGAAATTGAGGGGGTACTTTTTTTTTTTTAAACAGTACTCTGCATTTAAGATAATTATTTGTAAAGCTGTGCTTCTTAGAATAAATCCAAGAAGTAGTTTCTCTTGCACAATACTCCTTTTAAAAATGACTCTAAATACTATCTGTTTTCCCATTGAAGCACACTAAAAGTTCATTGCCACAAAGTACTCACAAAGCTCCTCTCACTGCACAATTGAGATGCTCCCTGGCCTTACACAGGTATGGGTAATAGCTTTCCTCAGCCATTTTGCTACAACAATGCATGAGGGGACTCCTACTCTCCCCACCAATCCCAGCCCATATAGCAACAAAAGAAAAAGTGGTTAAGGCATTCATACATGTGGTGGTCTGTAACTTACTTTTCTTCTGCGAAGTTAACATACTGTATGTGGAATTCTTCTCTTTGGCAAAAATAAATAAATATGTGTTAAGAAAAATGTTACTTTTTCTTAAACAAAGCTTCTATTTTTATTTTTTTTCCATCTGTGCAGACAGCAATCCTAAATCACTCTCCTATCTGTTCCTGTTCAAAGGTTTTCATATGCATCAGGGTATTACACCTATCAAGGTGCCAGCGGAGACTTGCAGATAGTACCCTGTCCATTAACCTTTAAAACGTGACAGTCACATTGTGCAAATTGAAATCCATAATTTTAAATTGCTGTAAGATTGTTCCTAACTGATACAAAACTCTCTTCTCTACTCTCTGGCTTCACTTAGTTCTGACAACGTGCCCTTTAAGATCCCCTCCAGAAACCAGCTATATATTTACAACTACCTTGACCCTATTCATTCCTTTCATTTTCTGTGGTTTACAGCAAATCTAGTGCAATTATCTATTTTTCTCTGCTCACACTTATGTCATCTCCAATCTCATATGTGACATAGGGAGCTTTTCTCTGTGGCCCTTCTCTCTCCGCAGCTGCTAAAAAAAATGGTAACTAAAGGCATGGTTTTCTCATGCTCTTAACCTTTTGTTATACCAGCATGATGCAAATATCATCATGGATAGGTTGGCAAGGAAGTTGTCAATTTTCTGCCCTGTTTTTAACCTGAAGAGACCAATGGAAGAGAGAATGGATTGTCCTAAATGATGCATTTAATTAGGTTTCCATGATTCAATTTAATATCATAATTTTACAGATTCACAGGGAAGGCAACAACAAAAGTGAGTTTGCCAGTGCTATCTTAGACAAATAATGCTGTGGAATCTGACTCAGAAATTGAATTAGCAATGATACAGAACAGACTGATGTTCAACAACCACGACAATTAACGGTTTGGAGACCATTATGGCCAGTAGCCATAATAGTGGGAAAAATCAAATAAACAAAACAAAACAAAACAAAAAAACCCCATACATACACTGGCAGAGGACCACTGAAGATTTGTACATAAGTGAGAACTTCAGGATGAAATTGGCCAATGAGCTGCCTTTTATGTTCATTGCTTGACCGCAGCTTGTGTGTATGGTTGAAGTCAAAGACATTTGAATGCCTATGAATGAGGCTGAAGAAACTGAGACTTGCAATTGAATGTCAGTCCTACAGCAGACACAGGGGTTGGGGAAATACATGACGTTAAAAAGCCTGAAATACTGCTTCTCAATTTATTCCCTTTCGCTTTAAGAACCAGTGCAAAAGCTTCTGTGATTTGGAAGACATGGAAAGCCTGAGAGTGACGATAGCTTGTCACAGCAATAGCTTCAGTTTTTCAGGAAAAAATATTCCCTGCCCAAAAAGAATTGTTACATTGCTATACTTTTGAAACGGGCAGTGATGAACTATTCAAAACTTGTTTGCTGCTGTTCGAACAAAAGTAGAATTGTTTGGGCTTTCTATACAGTTGCTTAGTTGAACTTTACCATTTGTATTTGTTATGCTGTTTTATTTAGGAGATTTTATTAAGAATGTCATTCTAAATTCTATCAGGACAATTGACCATACAGTAGTATAGTAAGTTGAGTAATTCCTGTTGAAACTGGAGAGTATGTATATCTACTTCTGAGTTTGATAAAGATATGAAACAATTAAAAATTAACAGTTAACTATCTGCAGACAAAATGCTGAGGTAATAACAATCTTGTGCTGATCCCTCACCTCACAAGCTATTACTTTTAACATAGAAAATATGCAATCAGAAGCAAGATGGACTACACTGAATTTTGTATTCACAAAGGATATATGCAAGAAAGGAAGTAAGAAACACCAAGAGAGACAAAAAGCAAATTGTCAAGGTAATATCAAGGAACATAGTCCTTAGAAAAGTCTTGTGAGAATAGCAAAGCAGGTGAAGGAAAGAGAGCAAAGGGACACTTCTCTTTTAAAGCCGTATCTGTTTAGGAGAAAGGTATCTATATAATAAACATAATGAGATCAAAGATGACTGCCAAACCACGTATGGATTCACTATAACTGCAAACAAATACATTTCTCTTAGGTGGATCTCAGTGACTGGCAGCATGAACCATAATTACATGTGATGAGCCTCTCTACAAAGACTCTATAAATGACTAGGCCCATCACTAGCTTAGTGTAGGCAAGTCTAGTTCACCCATTAGGTTATTAGATAAGGTCCCAAAAGATGAATACAAAGAGAGAAGCTCAAAGATGTTTCCACATCCTTACTATTCATGACAGTGCATCAGTGCATGTCCTGTAATGGCAAGTACTGCCCCCCAGGATCCAGGACGTACATCAAAAAAGACTGAGTAAATGGTCCAAACTAAAGGAAATACTTTAAATATATTTCTGAAGCATTTTTCTAAATGCAGATAGATTTAACATGGTGCTGGGTAGTTTTCTGAATCAAGCTATGTTCTTATCTTTCTTGAGTCAACTTGATCCCAGAAGCTCGGTGTATTTTAGTTTTCACTCAACTCAGTGAGGGGAGGTACTCCTGCCTGTAAACAATTTCTGAGACAGCAATTCAAAACTTGGATCTTACACTGTAACACTGTTAAGTTGTGGTAGAGTTAATACACTGGATGTGAGAAGCTGAACTGTCACCTGAGTTAATGTATACAATGTCCGATGCTGTTCCACATTCTTGACTTACCCCTCTGCTGAGCACAGAATTCTTGTTTCAAGGAAGGCCTGCAGATCTCTGAAGTTTGTTTTGAGATAGAAATGAAAATTCACCATTCCAAAATTATCCATACGTAAATGACTGAATGCATTTTGTTTTGGGCTATCAGAGATTTTCAATGAAGTTTCTTTTTTTTCATTTTACTTTTAATATTATAAAATCACTTCTTACAAAACACCAATATATAGCAAAATAAAATAAAATATAAGCATTTTCTTAAAATGTTCAAATACATTTTTTTACTCACCTGAACTACACCCTGAGATTTCTGTTTCAAAATAATATCTGATTAAGTGTAATAGGAGAATAAAATTTGCATAGAAAAATTTATTAGCCAGCTGTTTCAGTGAATAATCACGCAAATTTGACAGAATTTTTTTTAAAAGGGTGTTAAATGCCTTCAGATCTGTAACAATAGAATCATGTCAGAACAGTCTTTCATTTAATCTAATATTATCAAATCTATCACGTTTATATTTTAAGTCAGACAGCAGGAACTCTTTTAAAGAACTTCTTTTAGCTATTGTGCTCCTATATAGGGGGTGACCCTTCATTTTGCTGGCATCACTCAGCTGTCATGTTTAACGGAGATGCTTACATTGAAGAAAATCACTGGAATGGCAATTTTCCAAGAGTTGTTCTCACCAGGTGAGGGCAGTCATATTCCTTAATGAAAAGCAAGCAGCTGTCACCTTGGGAGAAAACCAGATTGGCCGCCCACACATATAGCCAGAGGGATCCTGCTTGACCTGAGCTTTGTGTATAATAGAGGAAGAGAAAAATCAGAAATAAGGAAAAGGAAGAGAATATTTCATGAGTGTAATTTATTTGTGGTTTTTATCTTGCATAGCCTGTCCTATTTGAACATCAATTGCTATCATTATGGAGGAAGCGGGGGCACTGTGATAATATACATATTTATGTGCAAAACAGACATGGTAATGCAGTCATCTTTGTCCTGATGCAGTGAAAGACTCTAACATCTGCATATCAATAGCCACAAATTTGATGCAGTTCTTAGTAGTATCGCTTCAGAGAAACTCAAGGGGCGGAGAAAGGGGAGTTTGTAACTCCTTTTTCCTATGGTTGCTTGCTTTATTCCTGTTTGCAATCCGATGCCTGAACTCAGCAGAATAGATGAGGATGAGGCCCAAGTGTGTACACTCTACACCAGAAAACCTCACTACACTCAGAATGAGGGAAGAGAATGTCACGTTTGGCCCTGCTGGAGGAGTGAGAAGATTTACTTTTTATGGTACATTCATGAGAATTTAAAGGCAGCTGTTGCATCCTGTTAGCTAGGTTAGCTTCTCTGCAGGCAGCACTGAGCCAGTCTACGTCCATGGGGAATGGGAGGAATGAGATCACGTGGAATAGCTGCTTGCTGCAAACTGAGTGTGATAACACACAAGACCTCCTCCCTGAAATTCCTTGGGCTTGTCGCTCCTGAAGAACGTGCACCTCTAATGACTGTCCAGGTCCTCACCTTCTTCAGAATGAATTCAGTATTAATTTTGGAAGAAACCCAATATCTGAGAGTTATATATCCTGTTCTTTTTTAAACATCAGCATTTGGTAGCTGTCAGAGTTGTAAGAAGAGCCAGACGATCAATGGCTCTTTCTTCCTTTTGGTTCCTTCAGCAAACCTGCAAAAGAAAAAACTGGTGCACCAGAAAACCGGTAATGGGCTGACAAATGTCTTAGGTGTTTGCAAAATACAGGAAAATATCTACTTCCAGGGCTGCTAGTGAAATGCCTATTATCCATGTAAAATGAAGTACCACAGATGCTACAATGCTCAAAGGAAGATCATGAGCTAGTGGAGTTCA
>WBMW01003830.1:2633820-2647618 GCA_013396635.1 Penelope pileata | reverse complement strand
GCAGGGGCTCCTGGGACATGTAGTCCTTCAGCTGAGGGCAACGAGGGTCGCGAGCTATGCGAGGGGTGACCGAGGGATTTTCCTCTACTTTAACGTTTAAGAAACAAGTTTTTTCTTCTGTTTCACCAGAAGCACTATTACCGATGTGAAAGGAAGGAGAAAAACAGAAAAATTCATCCATTTCCCCTCCCCCAGCCTGTCTCTGAGTCCTTCCTCAACAGCACAGAAAGGAGCACACAAGCAGCCCAACCCTCCGTAGGAGATGCACGCAGCAGATGCACAGCCTATATATAACGTCCCCGCAGACACCACTTGGAGCATCTCCCACAGCCTGCTTACCCCACTCAGCGTGGCACCACCGGGCCCCATGGTGTGTGTGCTGCAGGGCGTTCCGCCATCCTCAGCCCCTCCTGCCATCCCCTTGGCTCTACCCCGCTCAAGAGGTGCCTTGGCTGCAGGGGTGGCGGCGCCTGATACAGGAAACCCAACCTGAGAAACAAGGCTGGAGCAGGCCCTCATCACTTAAACAAGAGAAATAATCATTTTTTCTGCATTTCACAGAACCAAAGGGGTGAAAGGGACCTCTGTATATTTGCTCTGCTCACACCCATGCAGGAGAGAATCTACCACCAGCCACACCAAGGATGGTGAATGACACTCTTTCCCAAAAGGCAATCTAGAATATACAGAAACCAATGTGAACACAAGAAAACAGTAGGTTTGTATTGATTTTATGGAGCTCAAGGTGTCCTTCTGTAACACACTCTGGCAGAGAAGTTTTAACCATTGTTATTTTGAGAGACCACATTAGCTGCCAATATGAAATAACCGATCTCTCTCTGGTGTCAATCCCTGCACTGAGATTTAAGTCAGGATTACACAGTGCAGGATTACACAGGAGAAGCTGTACCTCATAACATAGAAGGAGCTGTACCTGATAACAGAACCCAGCCTTACACTACCTCTGGCTCAGGAGACCAACAGCTGACCCAGACAAAGCATGGCAGTGGTTATTTTCCAGTCATGGTGCAGACATCCTTAAGCAAGTGATAAAAAAGAAAGCAAGACATAAAAGCAGATCTTGTTTAACAGACTCGATTTACTATTAACAATATCAATGAGTTTCTCTATAGATCTGTTCAATAAAACAAACTATACTTTGTATAATAGATAACTTCATTGAAGGTATTGCACAGGCTATATTCATCTGGCCACCGTGGAAAAAAGTAGCAGGAGGCTACTGTCCTTTTTAATATATCATTAAGCAGAATTAGACCCAGCATAAGAGCATACTAACCATTTAAAATGGGTAATGTTATTTGAATATCCACAGCCATCTGATTTCAGCTCTACTGGATTAGGGAATCCAGTGTATTAGTACTGGGCAGGGCGTAGGTAAGGACTCCTCTCTGCAACACGCTCCCCTTGGCTACTGGCCTCCAAAGGCATTCAGCGGGTCATCAAACGTGCTCAAGGCCTTGCTTTCAGATTTCGCTTCCGAGGCTGCCTGGGAAGATCTGCTTTTGGGAGTGGGTGTCTTGATTTGGCTGCCAGAGAAGATATCATCTAGAGGGGGGAAAAAAAAAGGATAGCTTTAATGGGAAGTGACTTCTAAACAGAAGTAACATTGTACAGAAAAATCTCCAGCTTACAATAGTGACTGCCAAGGACATTCTGTGATAAACAAATGTTTTCCTGCTGCTTGCAACTCTAGGTGTGTTTGTAAGGACATACGTGGGAGCTGTTAGTTGTCAGGCAAATCAAGAATATTTTTTCTTCTCAGTAAAGCTGAATAATACTTGTATTTTATAATATATTCAATCTCTCAGAAGAATTTGAGAAGTATTAATCAGTTAAACCTCTGCAATAAATTTCATCTTGCAAGTTCCAGATAACCTCCCACCTATCTAGAACATTCGTATTTGAGGAACTTGAGACACACTGTGAGTTGTTGAGATTGATACCAAAGAGAACCATAAGGAAAAAGTCATAGTGACTGTTGTGACATCTGCTAGCCATAAGAGAGCCTTTAACCTACAGCACAATAAAAGCACAGCATACATCACTGGAAACAGGACACAGCCAAGGTACAAGGAGGCAGATGGCTCTGACCACCATCCTGCTCAGTACTCAGAAAGTCCATCCACAGTCCTGAATTAAGACCTCCCACCACCTTCTTCATGTAAGCGTTTCTGTAATGAGTAAACAGGACCGCAAAGTAGAAAAATCTAACGTTGCTACTAAGACGAGTTCTCTCCCACAGGAGAGCAATATTAACAATAGGTAACAGGAAGCCCTCCAACAGACACCCTATACCAAGAGCAGAGCCCACAGACCTGCAGTTCTTGCTGTGGCTAGTGCTTAGACAGCATTCACGGAAGATGACAGTTTCTACTGTATGAGAACTGAAGTGTTGCCATGATGTTTTCCAGGGACTGTAAAGGGGAATATTACTATTTATTTACTTTACAAGGCAGAGGTATCTGGATTGCTAGCAATTCAGAAGGCTCTTGCATAGCTGGTCACAAGCTATTTAGAAAACACATCTTATGCAGATTCTTAGCTATTTACTGGTCCAGAATACGAAAACTAGTATTCCAACCATCAACATATATCCTAACCTTGAGCAGAGACCAGGAAAGAACTGGCCTATCACAATGTGCTTTCCTTTCTCTTTGTGCTTCTCCTTCCCCTCCAGCACATTTGCTGCTGTGCTGATCGTAAGGATTACACAGGAATAATCCAGGACAGCATCTCAGCACAAGAGCAGTTTGGAAAAGCAGCAAAAGAGAGTAATCCCCTACTGGCGTCACTCCAGAGCAAAAAGCTGTCACATGTGGCTTTACAGCAGCTAGGAAGTACAGTGAATGCCATCAGCAGTAGAGGTATCACTCATGTTTTATTACAATGGTTAGGAAAGAGGAAAGAGTTTTGGCCATGGAAAACAGCATTTGTCAATGCACAAGAAAGCTTACTCTCCATTTTCCTCACTCTTCCAGATGGGCACAGATGACATCAAGATGTTTGCATCATCAGCCATAAGGTCACTGAGGAGGCTAGAAGAATAGAGAGCTACAAGGGAATTTTTCCTAATACTGCCACCGCAAGCTTACCACAAATGTACTAAATAATGACTCAAAACTGGTAGAACAAAGAAAGCAAGCAGCTTGCAGCCTCCACACAGCTGAATTGCATCCAGTAAGTGTTTTATTTGCAGCAGAAAGGATCTCATAGTTGAGCAAAAGACAGGTTCTGTTGTGATTTATTTTCCAAGCTATTTTCAAGTGACACTCTCCAATTGTTTTTTCAACATGAGATTCTGGATGTTTGTACAGTAGTATTTAGAAGAGGCAGTGGTTTGAAAAGATCTTTCATTTGCCATACACTACATGGAAAAAAGTAAACAATTAGAATAAAATATTTCTATTGATCCAGTATATATTTCAAGAATCTTGCCTGCAAATCTGCAAGCCTTTCTTTTTTTTTTTTTTTTTATATCAATTGATAATGTTTTGGAATCTTAATATTTTCATTCTCTGGCAAGTGTAACAGCTTTACAGACTTCAGCCAGGTCATTCCATAAGGCTGGAGCGCTTAACAGGAACACAAATAAAACAGTGATAAATTTGATTTGAATAGGCTGAACAGAATGAAGACTGATGGGAATCAAAGCTAGAGGAGAAGGGACTTTTTCTTTTCTTGAAGAAAAGAAGTTTGTGCCATCCCAAAGGAGAGCTAAAAACATGAAGAGCCTGAGAACAGATGCAGTCAGAGATGAAATGACTTTATACCTCCACTGATAGAGCAAGAAAGGAGCATGCTTTGCATCATTTCAAGTTACTGTATGCTGCTTTTTCAACTAATTATACAGGGCAAACTTTGCTTTCAGGTGTAGCATTTCCAAATTGCTCTGGGTATACACAAATATAAACAAAATCTTATGGGCTCCAAGATAGTCAACACAGCTGGGGTGGGGACAGATTTCTCCACATCACCAGGATACAAGCAGCTCTGCAAATTTAAACAAAGAACTTCTCTCTTAGCACTGTGACAGCATGAAATTAGTCTCTTATTCCAGACAAGAAATTTTCTAAATTTCCACAGATGAAAAGATCCCTACAGGAATTAAACTATTCCTCCTCTCAGAAGGGTTTTATACACTTTCCCAAAGCATTTAAATTCTGTGCTATTTCTACAGATCTAGGAGGTTCTCATGCAAGATTAAAATCTTGCATATCCAGAGACTTCAACTAGTTATTAGTTAAGGAAAGCAAAGGTTTCTAAAACATCTCTGATAAACACATTTGGAGACATTAATAGCAAGATGTTAGACACTTACCCATATCATCGTCAAATATGGATTTCTGTTCCACCTTTTTCTTGGTCTTCTTTTCTTTTGGTTTTACAGTGAGATCCGCAAAGATATCAATGTTATCATCAAACAGGTTAGTCTCTGGCATTTTCTCTTTAGCTTTGTTCATTGGTTTAATTGCCTCAGTAGCAAATATATCATCCTTGGAGCAAAGCAGAGACAGAACATCAATACACAGTACGCTTCAAGACAATAGTCATTACCTGTACACAGTAGCTAAGGTGTTTAGAAGACTGACGGCCAACTTGGGCTTCTCAAACTTGAGAAGTCTCCCCAAGTAGAGGTGCCCTAGCGAGGAATTTTGCACAGGTCAAGTGCAGAGATGCTTGTACCAGCTATCCAGCCTGTCAACTTTATTCCTTTCTACTTATATCCACTTGAGCAACTGTGCACTGAACAGGCAGGTAATAGGAAAGAACCAAATATTTTATTACTCTGAAAAAGGTCATAATCGTAGGTATGCCTTCACAGCACATTCACTGATGTGTCTACTCTGTGTTAAGGCCCCGTCTTTTAATCCACACTTGCTAATAAGCAAAAGAACATCCAAAGTAAGAGTTTCTGTTGCCCAGTAGAAGAGTATTATTGACACTTTACTTCATTAACTGTCCTGCACAACCCCCTTCCTACAGCAGCCTCCATTCAGCCTGCATTTAAGTAGAAGCATCTCCATAAGGTCCTGGGGATCAAAAAGACCAAGGTGGCAGGCTTTCCCTCCCAACTCCTTCCAGCGAGCTTCAACCATTACCTCAAAGATATCTTGTGCTGCAGGGTCAGCAGCTTGCTGGACAGCAGATTTCAACTCCTTCTTTCCAGTTTTCTGACTGGTGAAAAGAGAATCTTCTTCCTCCTCCAAAAAATGTATAGGGCTGCTTTTTGATGAATTTTTTTTCTGTACAGACTGGAAAAGATCACTGCTGTCGTCATTACCCAGAATGGACAGATCAGGCTTTTTCTCCCTGCCCTTCATGGGCTTGTTAGCCACACTGTCTGGCATTTCCTCCTTCAGCTTTGATTGTGCAGCTTTTCTGGACACTGAACTGCTTGCAAAAAGATCTTCTGATTCAAATAGATCATCTTCTTGGTCTGCAGATTCTGGAGGAAGGGGTTTGTTCGTCCCAGCAGACAGAATGCTGCCATGAGCCAGTAGTGACAAGCCAGAGAGAAAGCCGTTTTCTCTGGACTCTGCTTCTGTAACAACAGGCTCCTTTGCATTCTCTACTGCTGCTCTCTGTTTCAGTGCTGAGAACTTTGGTTCTTTAGCACTGTCCACCTCCTCACTCTCACCAGACTCTTGGGCAGTTAGACGGCGGGCCATTCTGCTAGGAGGTCTTCGTTTTCCTGTAACCTTGATTCTGGTCTGCAAGAAAACAGTAAGAGCAGAGGAGGGTTACATAGAAGGGAAAAACAAAAACCCTACACTTTATGGAGACAGGTTAGGATTCATGTTTTGTTCCCATATCACACTTAGCTTTTGTAACACTGCAAATTAACATGCATTACCCATTTCACACTAGCACACTGAAACTAAATTAAGTCCAAGTTTTGTTTAAGTTACTTAAACCAGAGTTATAAGCAGCCACCTGTACATTTAAGCAAATGTTCAGCTGTGAATCCTGAGCAAGGAATGATAAGCAGACACTGATTTAGCTTCAGAGGGAGAAGCAGCAGGAACCACCATCATTATCTCAGCATTATCTATTCTCTCCGTTGTGCAGAAAGGAGAAAGATAGACAAGTGGGACATTGAAGTTTGGAGTACCTTGCAGCAAGGTTCAAAAAGTATCTCAGGACTTGGTCATTCCACAGCAGGTAGAATTGGGGGTACAAAAGCAGCAGCACTTGCAAGTAGCCAGTCACAACACAGGTCAGCAAGCTACTCTAACTCCTCAACTTTAGGTACTACTTTAGTTAATTTGACCGTTTGCTAATTCAGGCACTTTTGTAGTGCAGTTCATCTCAGGACTAATTACATTTTCCATTTAACTTCACTACTTAAAAACAACCCCTCCCCCAGGTCTGCAAGTTTCCATTATAGCCTCTACCATATCCCACATAGGCAAGAGTATGCACACAGGGATGTAACCAGATCAGTACAACCTCATCTTCCCTGTTATTAATTGCAGTGCTGGAATTGATGGACAATCTGGATGGATATGCTATAAACATAGCTTAGAGGAGCCATGTGCCTTCAGGGCATGGGGCTGTAATCTATCACAGCACGGCTGAAAACCAGGAAAATTATGATGGAAAGGAGGTGCACTTAGAAGAATGGTCCCTGATTTACGCATCATTCTTTGAAAGGAGAAACAGGATGCTGGATGGGTTGCTTTGATTCAGCCTTTGGGAAGAAAGTGTGTTTGGCTGCATATATTTACAGCTTAAACACAAAACTGAAATCGATGAGATAACAAAACGTAGCCTGAGCCACAAAAAAATTATTCATTCTAGTTATGAGATGTTTCTTAGGTTACTTCTATAAGCAAACATGCATCATCACTGTGCTAAAATGAACATTCAAGGTTGACCATATGCAGCTACAGAAGCGCTATCCTTTTGCAAGCCTATTTATTTAAAAGTACCACGACAGAGGGTTTTGTCTGCTGTGCAAGACACACTGCTATTGGAAACTGCTATTCCTACATGGCAGCATATCAGTTTGATGTACAAGCTCCACACCCATTTGACATTAAGGGGCCACGGTAGCCATTATGGTGATAGCTGCTACATCTTCCCGAGTCATCCCTGCTTCTCAACTAGTAATGAACAGCCTCAGAAGTACTAAGGAAAGGAAGAATCAACCAACGTTAAGATACTAAGCTTCTGCAAGAGAATAGAGATTGTGTTTTTAAGTCCCTTTTCTCTCCTGTTGAAGACCAAGGTTACCTTATTGGCGCTGTGCAAGGTATCCGCTTGCATGGGCTGATCAAAGCTTACACCTAGCTCTTTGTTGTTCCCCACAGCAGGGAAGGCTTCACTGTTCTGTACATCATTGGGCTCATGCAGTGGAGTGTCCAAAACCGGCAAGGGGGACTTTACACTGGAGACCTTAGGCATTGCACCAGGAAGTAAGGCTGCAGGGTTAATAGCTAAGTTAGCCTACAAAACAGAAAACAAACATACACACACAAAGATATTATGTTAATACTGCTCCAGAGAAGCAGCAAGAACTAGTGTGTCTAAGCATTTAAATTCTACTCCTAGAAGTACCTGACCCCTCTCACATCTACTCACTTCTGCATCTCCCATGTCCTCTGTCTCACTAAATCTCTGGAGTGTTCAATGCTATTAACGCTGTGTAAGAGCTTCAAGAAGAGCACGGCCATGCCACATCAGTCAAAAGCCTGTGTAGCTCAGTATCCTGTCTGAGGACAAGACTGGTTCTGACATTGGAGCGATACTGTTAACAGACAGTTATTAGATTTTTCATATTAGGATAAGGAAATAACTAAAACTCAAAACCCCTAAGAGTATCTGAGTATACTTAAAATATTGCTAAGAAGAATTGCAGGCCAAAAAGCAGCCCACCCTCTGCCCCCAAATAGAATTAAATAGCACTGCTCATAGTCAGGTCTGAAAGGTGCGGGGGGAAATAATGTTAAACATGCAATACAGAAAAATTAACAATAGAGAATGTCATCTGAAAAAAAAAAACTGCAAGAGTAAGGTAGGGAAGTAAAAAGATTTTGTTTCAGGAAGAGCCATCAGTGAGGCAAGGAAGATTTTTATTATTTTTTTTTTGAAAGCCAGAATGCCAGTAAAGTAATTACTTGTAACTTTCCAATCCGAGATGAGGGCTGTTTGGTTTTAATGGGAACAGGACCTGTAGATTTCTGCACAAAATTACACCGGATTAAACAACAGCTGGAGAAGTTGATATCAACATCTTCAACCAGACCACAGCTTGCATTTTAAAACATCTATAGAAAGAAACCAGCTCACTGCTTACCAGCTTCTTCTGGAGATATCTTGTTCACAACACACATTCTACTACCAGAACTACAGTCATTTAATTTTCAGCTTCTCAGTTCCTCACGTCATAGCCACATCTTCATTAAAACATTTTCATTCCACCTTCTTTCTATCCAATATCATACTTTGCTATATTAACTCCACAACTTCCAGCTTCCACAGGTCACACATGACACTAGTCTAATCCAAGTGTGACAGACACCCTCCCTCTTGGCTTACCCCCTCCCCTAAGATCTGGTCATGCTGCCAGATGTTGTAATGGACTTTGCTCTCTGTGACTGGCGATACTAGGGCCACAGACTCTAATGAAGCCCACACAGAAGCCAAAGGGTTACAAAACTGGATCTCTCAGCCTGCAAGGCTTTTGAGAAGGGAGTGTTCCTCTATAGAGAGCAGGCCATTGGTACCAGAAATAAAACCAGCAGGCTAAATGAGCAGGAGCAGCTGTGTGGCCTGAAGACTTGGTTCAATTCTAGGGCTTAGGGACGAGCCAACTCAACAAAGGTGTTCATCCAGGGCTTGGTCTCCATGGGCATCTGATCTATCACGGTTCTATGAGCTGGGCTGTACAGTGGTTAGTGTGACTGGGCAGTCACTGGGTGTTTGGAAACTGTTTTGGAGGCCTTGATGGCATGGCAGAGGAATTCTGCTGCCTGAGATCATTCACCACTTAAACGCACAAGAGATTTGGCTGAACCTCACAGAGGTCTAGATCATTCCAGTATATCAGTAGCTACAAAAGAATGAAGACAAATGCGGTTCTCTGCATTAAAGAGTACTTGACCAAAAGGGAAGATAGGCTAGTTACTAGCCCTACAAACTTACTCTGTGTTTCCAGGTCCAGGAGACAAAAGCAACCTCCCCCCAACCCCACTTCCATGCCCCCTGCAAATGAAAAGCTCATCTCCTATAGCTGGAAATCAAACATGCAGCTCTGATGAGGCGTGAGCCACAATTCAGATCAGACTCCCTCTCTGTGAGAGAGGAGTGCTTGGTTCTGTAAGATTAAGATAAGGAGCAGGAGTCTTGTTTGCTCATCATAAAAGCCTTCAAGAAAAGATCCTCAGGTGCCACAGATTTGCACTGTGTGCCATGATCTCTCTTTTGAGAAAGCCTACCTATATTTTAAAGAATGAGCAAGCGATCAAGTCACACCATCAAACCGCATCTGAAGTTCTTCACTGCCATGCATTTTGTCCTCGTAAGCATGACAACAGCGATTAAAACATCAACAATAGCATTTAAATTTCTTGCTAGTAACAGTGCACCTGCTGATAAGCAGAGCCAAATATGGCCATGCATTACTGCATTTCGGCAGCTTTGCAGCCAATGTATCCAGGCATTAGTTTTTGCCCTTTTCAGGAGATCTATTTAAAACATCTTTTCCTATGCATGCTGTCCAAGGCACAAGACTTTGGTACTTGCCTCTGTAGCTACTGTCTTCAAAACTTCATCTTGTTTGGCACTTAAAGCATTTTCTGGAAGACCACAGCTCTCCAAGAAAGTGGGAGAACTGGCCTTAACTGTTTTCTTCTCCACTATTTTCTGAAAGCATTAAGAGCATAAATCAACATGAATTGGTAAAAAACATAACCTGCAGAACAAGAAAACAAGTAAAGCTTTTTAGGTTCTCATTTCCATTTGCAAATAAAACTGCCCACGTCTTTTAAGCCTGCAACACACAGGCATTGACTTTTGGTCTGCAATGAGAAGGGCCTTCCTCTCCCCTGTATTTTTAACCCACTCAAACCTTTGTTGTCTGTGCTAATGGAAAATAAGTTACCGCTACCTGTTAAATCAGTCAGACCTTGAATAATACAAAAGCAACTCTACTATTCTGACTTTTGCTCAGGTATGTTCTCTAACATCTAAGTACATCCCAGTGGTACACAAAGAGGAAAATAATCCAACCACATCCCAGCTTTGGGGGCTCTACTGCATCTGTTTGTTCCATATGTCTTCAGGGTCACAAGAGCCATTTCTATTCTCTCAAAAAGAGTTTTTAAAATCATTTCATGTTCTTTTGGGAACACATATGGAAAAAATCTCTTCTGTACACTTCTTTCCAAGGTCTTTTGCAGAAGCCACGTATAGTAGAGGACCAGATACCAGAGGGTTTGTTTTAGCAGCACTGAAGAGATCATCCTCATCATCATCCCCAAAAAGCCCTCCTCCAGATGATGGTTTCAGGATACGGTTTGTAGACTGAAGAGATAAAGGATAAAAAAAAAAAAAAAGCGTCACAGATAAAAAGCACATCGTCTGCCCACGATGCCTTAACCGATGCCTTAACTGATTTCAGCACTTGGCTTTCCCTAGCGACCAGGGACTTTTAAGTTGTGTTCAACCAAGGAACACTAGAAGGCTGCACACTACAAACACTGTTTTTAAGCAGGTTCAGAGGAGGGCTTTGGACTCACCATTGACTTCTTGGGACTGGCAAAGAGATCAACATCTGGATCGTTGTCCTTCTGAAGTTTATGACTGAAAAGAAGCTCTTCATCTTGAAAGACACCAGTGCTTTTGGGACGAGTGCTTTTCTCAGAAGGCTGAATGAAGAGGAGAAAAATCCACACAATAATTAAAAAACCCAACTTACAAAGGGCATCTACTTCAGGGGTTTGCTTGCCAAGTGATAAGGCAAGCTACAAATCACCTGAGGCTACGCTACAGCCCTAGCAACAGAAATTTAACTTGAACTACCAGTTGTAATTTTCCCCTTGACTGAGTTTGCAAAACCTACAATGTAAATATTTGTATTAACAGTTCATTTTGACAGAAAGACATTAACCAAAATGCATCTGTCTGCAACCTGAAAACCAGTTTTATTTACTTGTTATGCTTCCCTAGGAGGAAGAAGAAAAAGTTTTCCAGTATGGTATCATGACTGTATATTAAGATTTATATTTTAGGAAGCCACTTTTATGCCTTGAATTTTTCATGTGACCGTACAGAACAGAAGTGAGAGGAGAATCTGGTTAACTAACTTCCTGAGCTACCTTAAAAAGACAAAGTTGAAGCTCTGTAAAGCTGTTATTGTTGATAAAGTCTTAATCTTCCTCTCCTAAAAGCAAAAGCACCCCCCCCATAATGAACAGAACACTCTGTTTGCCTTTGGTAAAAACATGTATTTTCAACTTAGCTGTTGAGGGAAGGCTGACAGTCAAACACGTCACCTCATCTGCCCTCCACGATCTGGCAAACCAACAGATATAATTTGCTTTCTATAGCTATCTTCCAGCATACCATTTTTTGGTCCACTTTTTTTGTTAATATTTTTTTACTGCTCCACTCTCAGCCTCTTCATGCACCTGCTTTAACTTTATGTCAAAAGCTGGGTCAAATTTTTGGAGCAGTAGAGCAGCTGTGTATGCATAAATGCATGTAGACCTGATGTACATCTAGTAGCATCCATGAAACATGAAACACATACTAAACTGAGACATGCACTCAAAATTGCAGCACCTTTCAGATTTCCATGTCAAAAAGATTAGGTTCCTAAATAATCTCTTGAGATTTTTGCTCGGTTATCATTTCAGTGCCTTAATCACTCCATGACTGTTATACGCTGACTGCTTCCTAGGGAAGCTGTAAAAGGACTTGGATTTTCCCAGCCACTCTCCACAAAAAAGAAAAAACAAAAATCATTCACAATAGGCAAGTAAGTGTTCAACTAACTCAGAGGCAGCTATAAACAGGGACTTTTGTCTAAGAGCCATCTCTTACATTCAGCTCCAGGGACTTACAAATAGAGGTGGAGAGCCTTTAGTTTTGAAAATTTACAAGATTACAATAAGATGACAAAAATCTGTAGTATACTCTAGTATGTACTTTCAGATGTGACTTCAAGTTTACTGAACAAATTTTGGTACAGCTGCATCAAGCATCAAGTAGAAATATGAACATTGCCATAAATTCAAGGATACCACTGCTTAAGATGGAAAGCCCACATCTTGATGGCATAGGCTATATCAGGAAAGCCAGACAGCAAGAATATGGCAATGACAGGCTTCTTGAAGCGAACACATGCTTGAAAAACAGAATTAAACAGCTTCAGCTAGAGTCATCTTAATTCTAAGTCTGCTGGCACATACACAGTAAGCAGATTGTACCATTATGAAAAGAGGGATAAACTACAAAGCTTCAAACTCCATATCCCCCTACTTTCTAGTACCTCCCACTATGAGGGGGTAACTGAGGAATCAGTTCTTTAGAGCAGACATCAAGTAGCTGCACCAAAACATCTGTAAATAATTTTTTTATTTTATTTTTTTTAAGTAGCATACAGCAAGATGTTTTGAGTTAACTGGATAGAAAAATTTGCACAGGGATTCAGGGCCATCGTAAGTGCAGGGATCATTTCTCATCCAAGAATGTGTAAGTCCAGAAATTGAGAAAGATTAACCTACTCAAAGAGGAGGGAGGTTAAGGAAACCCTACAAATTAGCTTAGAACAGGAGCAGTAGAGAGTCAAAAGTATTATCTCCCAGTGTTCAAGAACTGCCCCAGACTCACCATAACACTGTCTTTGTGTGCATTTTTAATGCCATAATCTTCCAGCCTTTCCTCTTCTTCCTCATCAAACAAGCTTAACACTTTCCTGTCTTGGGTCTTCACATCTTTCTCCAGAGTTGGTGGTGATGTTGCAAACAGATCTGAATTGACTGGCTCCGAAGACGTTGCTGTAAAAGGCTCTTTCAAAATAAATAAATAAATAAATAAGCAAACACATCACACTGTTATTTAGTTCAGGTTTGCCCCCAGGCCCACCAAGTTTGGTGAAATGCCAGCAGTGGTCACAATTCTGCAATCTGGTACGACAGCAGACAATTATATTCAATTCATTTTTCCTAAGCAGACAGGACAGTAACACGCAGATTACCAAGATACACATCAGTAGATACAGAAAACACTTTATAGCTCTGAAATGAATGTTGTTTTCCTCCTGTATTCTACATCACAGCCCTGTTGATAACCAGCTTTCTGAATATCATTTCCTCTCCAGCTATGTCTGGTTACGCCTGCTCCACAAGGCTTCATTCAGCTGTTTTGACATTACCTACAAAGTGTCAAGCAATTTGGGATTCCTGGGAGCGGGCAGCACCACCTGAACACCGAAGGTGCTCAGAAAAGTACAAAGCACAATAACAGTACCCTGGAAACCCATCGGCTGGCAATTCCCCAACAACGACTTGGTAGGAGAATGCCCAAGAGTAAGTTCTGCTGAAGCTTCTTCAATAATGCACTCAAATCTCATTCTGTAAACTACTGCTCATGAGAAATTCACAATCCTAGGAGCCACAGCCCTACAGCTATCAACATCATTTATAATTCATCAGACAGTATGCTCAAAATTACTGAGCTTTACAAAACCTATGCACTAGTATAGGCTGTCTTTTTTTTTTTTTCTGGTTTAAAAAAAAAAAAAAAAAAAGAGCCTTGCACCTTTTCCTGG
>WBMW01003830.1:2531856-2633801 GCA_013396635.1 Penelope pileata | reverse complement strand
CCCCATGGAAGGGTTTTTTTTTTTTTTTTTTTTTGTTTAAAAAAAAAAAAAAAAAAAAGAGCTCTGCACATGTTCCTGAGTTGCTGCCCTCAGCCTGGAGACAAAAAAAAAAAAAAGACCTTTTGTGGATGCCAGTTGGGAAATGAATTCAAATACCATTTAATCAATTGGCTGTATGTTTGACCAACAAGTAATCTCGCTAAAGTAAGATTGAGTTATTCTCTCAAGTAATAGCAGATACAGTCCAGAAAAGGAATTCTGTCCCAGAGCAGCACTCTTACATTTTTAAATGAAATCTTTGCCAAGCTTCAGATTAATGTAAGAAAATCTCTCACTTTTTCCTTGGTCTCCTGCCTTGCAAAATCTGTTCTTCTAGGCACAGGAACTGCTCCAGGCTCTTTTAAAGACCACAGTTTATCTTCCGCCTGGTTAGACTTTGCTGTATCTGGCAGATCATCCTTTTCCTCCTTTTCTTCTTCATTAAACAAAGGCGGTACTTGTGCTGGCTTTATTTTCTCCTGCAGAATTATGAGAATGTCATTGACACAAAATTGCCTGGTATATAGGAAGAACATACTGCCAAGGGATAGCAAACTGAGAGTCTGCTATCCAAAGGAATCTAACATGGACAATGGCAACATGCTTGACGTCTCCTACTTCCCTCACATGGGACATTCCAGTTTACGACTTTTGATTTCTAGTATTAAAGGCTCTTAAGAGTGAATGAAGAGTACCAGGAAGCAGTTGCAAGCTTAGAGCAGATGCTGTGGGAATCCTGTTCAATTCCAGGATTTGCAATGGTTCCCAAGACTGCCAACAGCCAGACTGTGGCTTGCCTGTTTATTTCTCTACTCCCAAGCCTGCACTTAACCCAACCTGAAAAAGGTAAAGCCAGAAAACACGTTTTTCGTTGTAACTAGAAAGGGAAGATTGGGGGGGTAGGGTCACACATGCAGCGAGTCCTACTGATACTGCTGGACTAAATTTTTGAAATTTCTACTTCCAGTTCCAAAGCACAACATGGGTTAAGCTCACAAGACATGGGATAGCTTGAGCGCCCTCCACTGAAGGCCAGTCAACTGAGGCTGAGATAGCCCAACAGATAAAATTCTAGCTTCACAGTCAGCAGTAAGCCATCTGTTCCTGTTAATGGTACTTCATGGCTGAGAGCTCTTAAAACACCCTCAGGAAGAGCTTTCAGCATAAACTGAACAAGTTTAGGGTTGATGATAACGAAATTTTGAGATCTTAGGCTGATAATAGTAAGAAATTTTACACGTAAGAATTCAGTCTGATCCCATTCCAAGTTTGCTACAATTACTACTGTCTAAAAGAAATTGGGCTTACATAACCTAAAAAGAAAGATATCACATGTAAACACTGGGCAAGTGTTCTGGATTTTTTTGACTTTTATTTTTTTAAAGTGTTATTTTTAAAATAAAGGGAAGGTACCATTGAAGCAGCTGAAGGAAGTAGTGTTGATTGGGAGCTGAAGAGTGATTCTCCATTAACAGCATCATCTTCAAATAGCAGTGATACTTTCTGTGGCTTTTTTTGGCTGCAGCGAGGAAGAGAAGAAAAGTGGAAGATCGTTGCACAATTTTCAAGGTCCATATACTATACATCTTTAATAAATGTAACTTCATTCACAGGGTCTTGTCCCAGACACAAAACTTGGTTTCCTCACTATCTCAGCAATTCTAGCACCATCCTATCTCACATGCACAGATTTCTGCAGAGGTGAAGATGAAAGAGATGAAAAAGGTATCAGAGGCAGGGAAATGGAGAGTCCAGTTCAGTGGAGAAAAACAATCCATCATAGACACAAAAAAGATGCAAACGCCCAGCGAAGCCCAACCCACCCCACTCACGCATCTCTGCTTTGCCCTCAGCAGCATTAACAAGAGACAACACTCACAACGTGCCTCTGTCAGGTTTTGAGGGCAGTGCTGGACTGGTCTGAAAAAGATTCCCCCAAAAGGATTTTCACCTCTCTTTAGTGATTGCAAACAAATCCTCCTCATCATCTTCCTCGAAGAGGCTCGTCTTCTTCACAGCTCTAGCCTGACTGATGGCGCTAGTTGATTTTGCAGGGTCCTCTTTTCGGCTGTCTTCTGAAGGAAGTTTAGGCGGCTTGGAGACATTCCAATGTTCCTTAAAAATAAGGAACTCTTAAGTTTCTTTTGTGTTGGCCAAAGCCACTTCCACACCTTCTCTATAAGCAGAAATAGTTCAGCATCTTGGCAGTCTTTTCATCTCTCTACTGATTTCTTTTCTGCCTTTTTGTGTGAGCGGCTCTAATCTGACATTGATCAGAGGCTTTTCAGAGGGCCTGGACACCTTTCGACATACATTTGCCAGCAGAACAGTGTGCACATACTTTCCTATTACAGCTGCTCTCAAGAACTAGGGTCAGTGTAAACTTTCTAGACAAGTTACTTAATGCCTTTGAGCTTCAACTAAGATGTAGGACTATACCTGATCTATCTCCAATAGAGTGTCAAGTCCCTAGGACGTTTCATCCTTATGTTTCATTTTTCCCACCTCCAGATTTCAAAAACAAAGAAAAAACCCAAACAACAATCCAGAACTGTTAGATTTTCCTCACAAACATTAAAGACGAAAAAATATTTTTTTTTTGCTCAGTATTTTTAAGTCAGATTGGGTGGCAGCAGCATCCTCTATTTGTTATCAATCTTTCTATATAGTGCTATGAAAATACTACACTGAAAGTATTATCTCTTCCACGTAATTTCCGTTGCCAAGATCCTGAGTTAATTTGAGCCAAGAATCAGCTTCCTCAGCTGCAAACTAGTCACAGCAACAAGGCAGGCAAATCAAGTGGACACAGCAGAGTTTGACTGTAGTTCCTTTCTCAACAGTTTTATGGTTTGTCCAGTAATAAAAGCCCATAACCCATTTCAAATAAGTCATGCTCTTCAGTACCTCCTCATCACTGCTGAACAACAAGCTGGAGGCTTTCTTGAGTGGCTCTGGCTGTTTTGCTTTCTCTTCCAGGGGCTTTTCCTGTTGCTTCTTGGCAGGTACCGCACCAAAGAGATCCTTAAGACAAAAAATACAATAAAATGAAAATCCAAAGCCACAAGGAAAGCTCACTGAGAAGTCATCAGCATGCGAGACACTATTGCCACCTATTTCTCAGATGAGTAGGATAAAGAAGCATTTTTTGTGAACCCTTTCTGAAGGTGTTCTCAAGTGTGACACAGTACTGTGGGGTACAGGGAATTCCAGAATTCCATACACACAGCATTTGATAGATCAGAAACTTGGAAGCACACAGACTGATTTTGGCCTACAGATACTCCAAAAACCACCATAAAGCAATTCTGTTGCACAATGACTGAAAAAAAAGAAGGGGCACATCTTCTACATCTATGCACTTGAACTTCATAACATAACCTGCCAGGAAGATACCAGAGATTTACCACATTACAAGATGTTTCACTATCTTATCAGTTACTTCTGTGAACAATCCATATTCAGAAATGGGGTGAGGTCAAGCAGCCCCTTCCTGAAAAGGAGATCATCTTGAGTTTGCAGAAATTCACAGTCTTCCAGCTCTGAACAGGCCTCCCATCTCACATTAAAACTATAGGGTAACTTAACTCACCATGAAGGCTACAGGCCCGGAGTTGAAAGCTCTTTGGAGGGTGTTTAGCAGAGAGAGGAGGTTACAAAGATAAGAAAAGCACATACTAACCTAGGTTTGTAAAGCTTCTTGCACAAATTGTGCTTTGATCTCACACTCTGCACTAGCAGCCACAATTTTTACATACAGAAAAACAAGAAAAAAAATTCACCAGCCATGACACAGGAGAAGCAAGAAGTCACTTATGTGGCTATCTAGCACAGGCCAGGATAAAGCAGCTTTTCCAAGCTCAGATCAGTTCTATATCTCAGTGTATGAGAGGGACAATGTCCTTAGTGTTTAGCTCTAGAGATGATAAGCACTGCCTAGAACACTGAAAAGATATCAAGAGCGCACAAGAATAATATCTTCAAATCTCCTCTATGATGCTGTCTACGTGCACAGAACTGTTATACAATGTAAGAACAATTTGGTGCTCTAAGGTTAGCATTCCATGTATGAGCTCAGATTTTTAAATGTGAGTATTTCCTGCTGCATTTGCAAGAGGCTGGGCAGGAGGATTCCTATGAACAGGCAGGATCAGGAAGCGGTACTTACCTCTTCATCATCATCAAACAAGGAGAGCGGAGCTTTCGTCATGGACTTGCTGGTGGGGACAGATGTAGCTTTTGATATCACAGTTTTACTTGATGAAAACAAGTCCTGCACAAACCAAAGAAATGTCACTTTGCAAAGCAATGATACACACTTAAGAACTCTAAAAGGGACATTCATGTTTTTCCCTTAAAAATTGTTTAGTATGTCTGTGAATTCAGGATAGTCTGTCTTTCAGATACGCCAAGCACTTAAAACTTCAAGGTGGTTTCCCTCAGCCTTGTAGGTTAACTGCTAGCTGGAAGTCAAGAACAAGATTAAACTCTTTCAGTCCTTTGTGATTCTTGCTCTTGATTTGTTGCTCTTTCCCTCCCCTTCAGACTTTTCATCTATGCCTGTGTGTACCACACAAGTTCAGGTTTCTAGCACTGGGGAAGAAGTTGTCAAAGATTTCGCTCTCAGAGCAAGGAGTTGTCAGAAAGGCTGGGAACAGATGCATGTTCATCAGAGTTCCCAACCCCACAGACAAATAAGGAGTCCCCAGATACCAGTGGACTGGGATCAGAGTGACCCCAAAGATTTTTGCAGCAATTTATTTCAGAGATACTCACTTCAGAATCTTCCTCATCTGAGAAGAGGCCCCTCTGCTTCCTTTGAGGCGTTTCAGATAAAGGCTTGAAATCATCACCTGAAGATAGCTGACTCTTTAGGACAAAGAAAAGCACTGTGTCAGCACCTACTTAAGAGTCAGTAAGGCCAGGCACAGTGACACCTTTTAAGGGGCATGCTGCTGGCAGCATCCCAGCAGTCAAAGAACAGGACACATGCTTGCCATCCATGAGCTGAAGTCCCACGTGCTATGTGAGCAACTCTTATGCAGCCAGAGCTATGCAAAGGTGACTAGCAGACCCTGACACAGGCCTCCTCTCCCATCAACTTCTTTCTCAGTAGAAAATTCTCAGTAGAAAATGTGTGCAGCAAGTCATATCAGGCCTCATTCTGAGTTAAAGGAAAATAATTTTTAAGCCATATTTAAACATAAGGGCTGTTTGTATCAGCCATCATTCCCTGTATTAGCACAGCATGGCCCAAGCCTGCCACCAGCTATATTGCCATTAAAGTTAGAATGATTCCAGACCCAAACACTACAATTAGGAATCACAGAATCACAGAATCACAGAATTGCAGGGGTTGGAAGGGACCTCAAGAGATCATCGAGTCCAACCCCCCTGCCAGAGCAGGTTCCCTACAGCAGGTTGCACAGCCTAGGGTATGAAATAGCCTTCACTTTCTGACAGAACAGGAGCGGTGCTGCTGAATCAGTTCTCATCCTTTCTTCCAGAAAAGGCAAGTGCTATGCAATCTGAGCAATGGTACCGATGTTCTCCCATTACCACTCCTGCTTTTGCAGCGCATCAGGATCAGAAGCTGCCTTTGGGCTCAAGTGTTTTTCGTAAGCCTATATGGAGAGAGTCCTCCAGCAATTTGCATTATACGTCCCCAGCACTGTATGCTTCTCAGTGTGGAGAGGAGAAGATTCACTGTAGCTCATTATGTTCATATACTGCTTAGCGAGTATTTATACAATGAACACATACAGTCTCTGTTACAGAAACAAAGAGCATTACCACTTTCCCCAAGATACTGCTCTGGAAAGTAAAATGGAGTATGCATTAGGAAGGTCTCCTAACTTTATACATATCTCCTTAGGACAGCATTTAAAGTTTTCTATAACTCCAACAGTTTTCAGTTGAAAAGCAGTTTTTTAAATGCTCAGAGTTTTGTATATGCTAAGGTAGAAATGCGACAGCCACAGTCCTATCCTAAAATATATGTAAGTAACACATTACCAGTAATGTTCCTATCAGTGGTCTGTGTAAGTGCAAACAGTCTCTGCAGCACAGAACCATGACACTTAAGGTTCTTAAGTCAGGCTGGCTTCCTTCTGGCCACGAATTTTAAACATTTTTTTTTTTTTGTTTGTTTAAACTAACAGACTTGTCATTTTGCTCCCAGTTCTGTCCTGCTCCAATAAGATTCCTCTAATCATTACCCACAAACAAAAAAGACTTGAATAAACCCAAAGTTAGAGAAGCAAAAGATATTTAAGGACTCCTAAAGCATTTAAGGACTTCTGGTCAATTAAGACCCTCTGAATTCAGTTCTGCTTCACAAATACGGCAGTTCCATATTGTTCTACATGGAAAGATGACCTCAGCCACAACAACTTTTTCCTAAAACCTTGGCCACACAATCTATATTCGATTACCTTTTTTGCTATGGCTGTCTCCTTTTGATTCTCTGTTTCTTTAATTGTGCTAGCAGCCACAGGAGGAATGGCAGATTTTTCTTTGAATAAGTCACCTTCATCATCATCATTAAATAGGTCAGCTGTGGATTTGACTGCATTAAGAGACAAAACAAAAAGGGAATGAACAGAACAGCACAGCCACTACTGAATAAGAGGA
This sequence comes from Penelope pileata, assembly GCA_013396635.1. NCBI lineage: Eukaryota > Metazoa > Chordata > Aves > Galliformes > Cracidae > Penelope > Penelope pileata. The sequence goes on along the minus strand of WBMW01003830.1, from coordinate 2,627,129 downwards.
GATAGCGATCACAAGAGATACCCTTTATAAAGCTGACCAGTACCAGAGATCTTTAAGAGAAAAAATGAGACAAGGTCTTGAAGTGAAACAAGTGAACCTGAGAATACTGGTGACAGACAATGCAGCCAACAAGCATTGAGCTGGAGTCTCATCGATTGGGTTCTTCTAAATCCCTGAACAGTTCTTTGCATTAGTCTAAAAGACTGGAGCCCGTCAATAGGTGGTGCTGAGCAGAGAGACTCAAGGCTGTGTGGACTAAGTTTGTATCATTTCCCTGCTTTAAGTCTAGATACTGCCTTTGAAGTGGAAGTGACATCCAAAGAGGCAGGTCAGTGGAGAGCATGTACAAATAAACCAGTCCCATATCACTCTGAGGAAAAAAGTTGCTAATAAAATAAAAATTAAAACAAACAAACAAAAACAAAAAAATAGGCACAACCAGCAGCAAAGCAGGTGTAATTTTTGTAACTCACTGGTTCCTACCAATTTGAGCTTTGATGACCTTTTACTTCTAAACTGCCACTACATACATACAGAGGTACCTGGATCTGGAGGCTTTTTAGTTGCTCCTGCAAAGAAGTCATCGTCATCATCATCAAACAGAATGACTTTCCCAGGCTGCTTAGGAGCTTTCTCTGTGCTCCTTGCTGCAGGTTTCTTGTCTTTTTCCACAATTACAGAGGAACTGAAGACATCATTCCCTCCTGCAGGTCAGACAGGGGAAAAGAATTCACAGTTACAGTAGCCAGAGTTGGAAGTTGAATCAGGCATAGCAACTTTTAATGCACTCCTGCAACAATGTTGCATCAAAAGCACAAGGTTCTGCTAACCTAAGGAAACACGAGCAAAACTGAAAGATGAAAATGCATTTCTTTCTCAGAGTATAGATTAAAGGCGTGACTGTGTGCACTGCAGACTTAAACAGTATGTGAATAGTTACAGTAATACACATCCTGAGGAGTAAACTAGCCTAACTCTAGAAGCTGACAGCTGCTGCTGTCTACCTCTCATCATTGACACCTACCTTCAGAACTCTTGCAGAACCTTGATAAAACATAAAGCATGCTGCAAGTTAGGCTTAGCATGGTAGAAGCGCCTATGTTTGTCATTAAGCACATGATCAAGCAATGCAGTGCTGCTTTGTTTTCATAGCTTTTTTTTTTTTTTTTTTTAAAGCTCCCCAGTATGGTTTAAAGAAAAGAGCATTTTGTGCATGAAGCAATTTGCTATTGAATGAATCATACCTGGGAACAGAGACACTGCACCTGCAGGAACTTTCTTTAAGGGCTTTGTAGAGGGTGCTGAAATCACAGGAAGTACAATACAAATGGGATGCACTTGCTTTATCTGTCAAAGCTTTTAGAACTCTACTACATAAACAGGAATCTGAGAAGTCTTCTGAACTCCACTTTTTGCTCAACAGCGCAGAAGTCTTTAGACATTCTCTTTGAACTTCTTTTTGCAGATGCACGTAAGAACAGTCTAGCTTTTGTGATCCATTAACACTTGCCTATGAAATTGAAGCTTACAAATGTGACACACACCTATATGCATTACTTACAAAGGCTCATATTCACATATTTGAAACCACTTTGATACAACGCAACCAAAACAAAAAGGCTTTATCTCCCAACTCATATCTGAAAATTCAGTAAGTGCAATGTTTCAATAACTGCTGCAGTACAGAATGCATGCTCAGACTCCGTAAGAGCCTGGACATACTGTTAATGCAAAACTTACATGTTCAAACTGTGAGGAGCAATCTTGACCCCGCTCAAACACACCACTGGATCCTGCAAAGTACTCTTTAGCAACAGGAACTCAGGGTATACAGTGAGCTCTGCCAACATCAGTAAGGATGTCTTTCCAGCTCCAGGAAAACAGGTGTGTGCAAGCGATCATAGTGAATAAATACATAAAATTCAAAGAAAATAAAGCTCCTCTCTATCAAGATTGGGGAAAATAAGAGATTTGAAAACAATTAGTACTTCGACTTCCTAGATTGTTAAAAAAAATAAAAAAATAAAATAAAAAAATGCTCTAGCTGCCGCCTGTGATAAATTATAGCATAGACAGGACTACAGAGATGAAAGTTGGTTCTTACCTTCATTGCTAAGATCTTGCTCCTCTTGTTCTTTCGAGTCTTCCTTTGGTGCTTCAGCAAAAAGATCACTCTGGTAGTAGACAAAAATGCAAAGGGGTAGGGGGGTGAAGTAGTGAATTTGTGTTTTGTAGGAATTTGTCTTTCCCATGTAGAATACTCAATTCTAAGCCGAGACAGAGGAGGAAACTACCACTCCCTTTTCAAAGTTGTCTGCATACACAGGCTTAAACCTAGCTACATCAGAGATCACCTTAGTGCAAATGTTCAAAAGAGTAGTTTTCTGTCTATTCTAGAGTTTAAATTACACTATAGTTCACTCTGATAATCAGTCTATTTACTGCAGAGAAGGAATGACCTTTTATTTGCACATCTTCAAGGACTTACACTAATTAAACTACAGCTGTTTAGGCCCTGGTTACATTCCCCAAATCTCTTCTATTGAAGCATATACAGGAAGGTTCAAATGAAGAATTCAGGTCAGGGCAAAGCATAAAAACCCTCCCGAATTTTACATGCATAAGATGAATATTTTGTTGCCAAGGAAACTCCAAAACACTAGTATGTTGCAGAGATACACATTATAGCTCATGAGCATTGCAAGACACTCCCACAAGAGAGAGAGCCCTTGAGGAATTACATAGATTAATAGGTCCCCCCCTCTTTACTCCCCATCCCAAGGCAGCAAACTCTTACAGCACACAGAACAGCAGTTAAACTGATTCAAAACCATTTTTAGCGCATCCAAGACAATAAGAAATCGCTCCCCATGTTTTGTGTCCAGACTGCAGTTGTCCTATGCTGATCACACAGCCGAACCCCACACCAAGAATCACAGCCTAGATTTCCAGGAAGCTGCCAAATCTTGTTAGTACTGACCACTTCTGTAAGAGAGAGGCTTTCAAGGTTACAAATTGCCTCCCTGAATAGCCAAAACTTCCTATAAAACTTTGGGGAAAGAGGGCAAAAATTGTCAGGAAAGGATACAGGAGGCCAGGTATGTCAGTGAGTTACTGCACGTTTGTCAATCACTATCTGCCTGTTGACCTACTGTGGCTGCCATCCAGTACGGTAAGGCCTCCTCCATTGTTTAGGGTAAATGAAAATAAGTTACCCTTCCTGAATGATCATTCTTCAGGAAATAGAATAAGTATATGCGGATAAGAATAAGTATATGCAGGCAGGCAACACTCACAGACAAACCTGCTTGGCTGTTCTGTATCTAGTAGGATGAGGCAAGCAATCTTGGTAATAAGCAAGCAAGAGGATTTAAATGATAGCTTCGTGTGAACTTGCACTGACACAAAGTTGGCTTGCAGTATGAGATTTTAATTTTCTATTTTTTAAAGCTGTTAGTTGACACTAAAAAAGAAAGCCCGCTAGTATTTTTTCCAGTAAAAGCTATATTTGAGTTTCATGTGATGCTTTCCACTATCTTCTTCCTTTCACACAATGCCCTTGTCTGCTGCTCGCTGGATACATTCCAGCAAATTGGCATGGTAAGCTTGAGGCCAGCTGTACATGAGCTCTCCTTCCAAATTCCAGTTCAATAGCCAGCTTGCCTCCAAGGAACACGGGACTTTTGCTCCTTAAGTTATAAGTAGGAACAGTACATCCTGCAAAGGGGATGGTTTGGCTACTGTTCTGGACTAAGCCGGACTTTTCCCAGCATGATAAAAGTTCCCTGCATGATAAAATCAGAGGCAACTACGTTTTATATAACTTCACTGTCAGATCCTTAAACCTTATTAATTTTTAATTGAAATCAGTTTTAAAATGAACAGACTATATGGTATTTAGCTTATCTTCACAGACAAAAGTGAGTACTGAGTACACTCTGCTGGAATCAGAGCCTCTCTAATGCCAAGACCACACTTCTCTATCAGCACTGCTGCAGCAAAGAGGGCTTTGTGCCAAGGGGAGCACAAGTACCTCACTTACGTAGCTTTGTTTCTCCACTGGAAAGACGCACTGTCCCATCGCACTTGGATGTTATCAAGCAACAAAACAGTGTTTCTTCTCTCTGCCTTCCAGAGTTGGGAATTAGTGGGTACATGGGGTTGATTTTTTGTTTTTGTTTTGTTTTGCCTTAAAAGGGACACATACACATCTCCATTTGTACTCTCTCTAGCATTCTCACCTCCTCATCATCAAAGAGACCTGTCCCACCACTGAAGAGACCACCCCTAGAACCAAACGGTGTGAAATCTTCATCAGTCAGCTTAGGAGGCTTGAAGATGTCATCTTCATCATCTAGAAAGCACAAGAGACAAGAGCTGTGACTGAGTTTCAGGAAAGGGGATAATGGGACAGTCAAAACAAAAACTGATTTGATTCCATCCCCTCTCTCTATTTTTGTAAAGATGATATGTACAGAGGAGCTGCTATAGATGGGTCTGGTTGTGTGTGGATGATTCACATTGTCACATTTAAGGAAAAACTCTCACTAGACTTTTTTCTAGCCCTGTTTTGCACACACAGCACAACCTAGACTTGTATACACACTCACCCTGAAGGATGTGCACTGACATCCCACACAGTTTCTAGAGTAGAAACCACATTTTCTTAAGCAGTATCTTACAATTCTGCCTGTGATTGAAAAATAAGAGAGATGAAAATCCTACCGTCTGATGGAACTCTAACTTCTTTCTTCTCTGTCAGGGTTTTCCTTGGTTTGGTTTCTGGTGACAGGGCTTAAAGAAGAAAAGTTGAAAGCGTAAGCGAAATAGTTTCTCTCTACTTGTAATCTGCACTCGACTTATGATAAAAAGAATCTGAAAAAATAATTTAAACAAGCTGAACTATATGTTTTATATTTATCAGCTCATTGAAGCAATTCTACGTAGTACACACTCTAAAAATTGCACTTAAAATTGTAATGGCATAATTCCATCAGACCGCAGGGGTTCAACATGGTTGTTCACATACTGACTAGAGTCACCTGAGACAGCAGAGAGCAACACAGCATTACAGGATCGTACAGATCCCACACAGGGCATGCAGAACCTCTGAGCACCTCAGACAGCTCCAGCCATATGTTATGCCTTGATTCAGGTACTTAAGACAAAGCCAAAGTTTTACTCCCTCTCTGTCTCATCTCTCCACAAGGTTACTTCAATGAACAGAAGATTTGCCTGTAGCTGAATAACAAGTTAAGCTGGTAGGTTTTATATTCCAATATACAAAATTCTAGATTGAATGTTTGAACAAGCAAGAACAAATGTTCTGTTTTTCTGTTCATGCTCCCAATGTTACAAGCCAAAAGCAGGCTCACGAGCACTTTACAACACAATTTCAGTTTGCTACATTCAACAGCTGCTTTGCTGCAAGAATAACTAGAAGTGGCCTCTCCATTTGAAATTAAGGCAAAAGTAAATGCAGTACTTATTCTAAAATATCACTGAAAACGGCAGCATGGACAAGTTCCTCAAAACACAGTATATTTAAACCACAAATGGGGGGAAAAATAAACAAAATCACATCCCATGAAAGCAAACTATTGCTTGAAGGATTTTCCACTGTAGATCCCTAAGAAAGACTACAGCAACCAGTGCTTCCACAAACTTAGCTTAAGCAGGGGGAAGTGCATGTGGTCAAACGTGCAGCTTTACATGCCAACAGAGAATTGGATTGAAGATAATAATACGTGCACCTGAGAAGTGACCTGTAATGACTAAAATGTTTCTCAGAGCACAAAGCAGTTATAACACCGTCTTTAATTCTTCCTATTAGGACTTCATCTAATATGTGCTCAAATAATAGAATTCTGTAATTTCAAATACTGTTACACAAGATCTCCTGCCCAGCATTCTCAGGAGTTCCCCACTATCTCATAGTCATATATCAAAACTTAACCGTTAACTTACACGAACAGTCTTCACCCTGTTTGACCGGTACTTCTCCTTTGATTCGGGCTGCAAGCTCATCAGCAAATGATGTCAGTCTCTTCTTTTTCTGAGGGGCAGGGAAAAATAACCATATTTGTTATACTCAATCTTGTTACCAGTTCGACACAGTTGAAATTGTGCAATTATAAATACAGTATTCCACAGCCTCATTTATGCAATTTCCTACCTAGACTCTGACTGAAGCACTCATAAGAGGCAATGCAGTTTTCTATTAAAAAAGCAATTAAGAGATTACGTGTACATCAAAGAAAAGCCATTTCTAGTCCTCTAGGATTATAAAACTTTTAATGTCATCTGATTTGGGGAACATAACAAGCAAGAAGTATTTACCAAACAGAAGTGCAACAATTTCTTAATGACATTTAAGGTTAGCTTCGATGCCAGTTTAGGGTTCAGAATTCCCCTAATTTAAAGGGACATAGCATGAGCAATCATGCTGTAAGACTACACAGAGTTCTCATAGGCCCTCTCTACAAGATCTCATCTCCAGTAACCAAGAGCTAACATTATAATCACACCCCAGGACAGACTTTTCACAAAAGAAGTCACAAACCTATACCCACAGAGAGGTATTAATTACTTACAGGCTTTGTGCTTTCCTCTAAGTCTCCATCCTCATCATCATCTTTTTCAGAGTCAAAGAGATCACAACCATCAGAATCATCTTCATCGCTCATCTGTACTGTCCTCTAAGAAAAAATAATACCGTTGTGTTCTCTTGAAGTTGGCATACAAAAGCACAAACACAAAGTTCCACCTGCTTAGCTGAAACATTCAGAGCAAACTTAATAAAAGGATGGAAACATTCAGCCAGTTTGGGGTACTTCACAACTTTGGAGTGGTAAGGAGAGAGTACCTCTAAACGTAAGCAACTTGCTGTACTCTCTAGTACACCCCTGTGCTGTGTCACCAAACATTTCTGGATCAGAAACAACTGAGGATACTATAGCTCTCCTCACAAGGAGCATGCTGCTACCATACACAAGCCTGAACTGCTCTGTCTGCCCAGCTTCCCTTAATTTACTAACTGCTCTCCAGCAAAGATCTAGTAACCAAGTCCTAACTCTGGAATGTTAAGATCAGCTGGTACAAAATATTATCATTTTGAGCCATTGCAAGCATAGAAAGCAGAATGACAGATAATACGTGCCCATATCTTGGTTTTAGTCACGTCACTCACAACAGAGGAATAAAAAACGTGAATTGTGAGTTGGAGGCTGGCACATACAAGGGTTTAGAAGTGAACTAAGACATAAACAACCTTAAGATAGTTGCTCATGTTAAAAATACATCAAGTATACGACGTAAGGTATCTAGTAGGTAAGGGTAAAGGTAAGGTTCCTTTCCCTAGCAAGGTAGCTACCTATTACCAACAGCAGAAATTAGACTTGAATTTTTTCAACCTAAGCATTCATTTTCCTGTTTTTATTTGTTAACCAAATAGTCATACTTTTCAAGTTTTTCATACTGTTCTCATCTTTGATTTCATGTCATACCCAGACTGCACTGTTCCTTACTTCCTGCACTGCGAATTTAGAATTGTAATTAGATATAATAATCCCTCAGAAGTCTAGTTCTCCTGGGATTGATTCTTTCAACTGTCATGGCTCCGAAGTTGTTCCTGAGGAAAACACACATCATGCATTGGCATTGCACATATGCTTTGCATCTAATGACAGCTTGCAAGTATGTTTTTAAGCCCAACACAGGTTCAATTGCACAATACAGTGCCATCTGGTCAGGATAACCTACCCATACAAAGTTATACAACTCAGGTTTAACCAAAGCTTTTAATAGTTAATTGTCTAAAGCTCTGATCTCTTCTTTCTTGCATTCTCACTGTGTCTCAAGCAGGAAGTCTTTCAGGTTGTACCAGGACATATAATCATACCGTCTTTTGGTCATCTTCACTAGGGTTTCCAAATTCATCATCTGATTCCTGGAACACAAGAGACCCAAAGACAAGTATCACACATTGCTTTGTCCAGTGGTTAAAGACAAGGGCTCAGAAGCTCTGGACTTGCTTAAGTTTGGACATTTACATCTCCTTACCACAACCAGACCACATTATCGTTTGACCACTACTGAACATCTTTATGAAAGTTGTTCACTGAAGTTTCATTAACTTAGCCAAGTGAGCAAGCTCCGTCTGAACTTGTAACTCAAAAAGGATTTAATTTTAACTGAGCAAAGATATCAGAAGTAAACACCTGAGGATAAAGCAAGCACTTCCATAGCACAGTTACAAACAAGAGACATTCCAGCCAAGACAGACAAAACATATCAGAAATTAATAGTCCAATGCACTGGATTCATGAGGCAAAGTCTGGAGGTGCGTCACTGAAGCCTGTTTAAACTTGTTCCTGTTAGTTTCCATCTTGTTCTTTGCCACTATAACTTTCAACAAATTTGTTCTCTATAAATGCAATTCTTGATTGCAAAAGCATCAAGTTGGTTTTGCTTCAAAAAGTGAAACTGGACTGGAATAAAACATTTCAGTTTGCAATATTCTGCTGAAGAAGTAGTTAGAGCCAGTATCACTTTACAGCTCTTCTGAAAGGCTGCAGAGAAAACTACTGCATAATAATAGTAACAAAAAAGCACATTCACCACAACTGGCAAAGGGAGCAGACACAGCAATATTGTCTTGAGATTCCACACGAAAAAGCAAGGCAGCCAATGGCCTCACATGTAAATAAGGACTCATGAACACTTATGCGAAGTAGCTAGCATTCTGTTGCTCACCTCTTCATCCTTCTCTTCACTGTCAATTACACTTCCACGATCACTATCAACTGATCCTTCTATTTTAAATGAAAACAGAAAAGTTGAGATCAGACATGACATTTGTACACAGAGCTGGCTGATCACCAGACATATCTACTGCAATAATTAAAGGCTTTGTGATGAGAACTAAAAATCAGGTGGAAAAGAGTGGCTTGAAAGAGCTCTGCAGGCTGCTGAAATTCTTGCATTTTGTGTTTCTAATACACAGGGCACAAGTTACTGAAAACTTGCTTACACATTGAAAAGGTGGTCGTTACAGTATAGTGTACATTTTTCTGCCGCTAACTGCAGTATGCATTTAAACAGGCAAAAACAACTATGCAGCGTAACACACGCTATTCAGTTAAAACCAAAGACCAAAGTCTCAGATTAGGAACTAGTTACTCCCATAGGAATAAAAGGTTGTGCCAGCATTTACCTTCACTAGTCAGATCTCCAAGGCCAACATCATCTTGTTCCATGAACTGCTGAGAGCCAATCAAGTAAGGTAAAGGCCTATCGATATAGAGATCCTAGGAAGAGACAACATTAAGTCTTCTAGACATCTAGGAACAGCTCTACACTGCGGCTGAAGACAAAAGCCTCACAACCCTTGTTTTAACAAAAGGAAGATACAAGCTTGTTTCAAATGAGTTCCACCAGAAACATTCTTCAAGTGGGGTGAGCCAGCTGAGATACATTCCTTCTTAACACTGTCAAAGAACATGAATTACTTCTGTTTGCATTGTCTCAATACATTTTCTAGATGATATCTAACACAAAAACATCCTTGCAAATTCTACCTCTAGGGTTCTTAATTACTGTGACAGTAAAAACAATGAAAATATCATTTGTACCTATAAAGCATGACATGTAAAGGGCCTGTTCCACCCGAGCTCAGGCTTCCCTTTCCAAGTTCACTACCATTCAACTAAATCCTTTTAGGGTGCCATTCATTAATGGTAGCCCCACTGCAAGACAAGCAGGCTATCCAAGAAATAGCTCAGCAAGGAGCATTTCCGCTTTAGATATAGTCACCAAATCCTCTTTTTAGGTAAATAACATAATTTTGCATCAACACATTGATACTGCTGACTGAAGTGAAGAGCAAGTCCAATAAAGACAAACAGATCCAATGCTCCCAACAAGAACAGGTCTCTGTACCTTTGGCTCAAGTATCAGTTCTACCCTCTCATTACTTTCTTCCTCTTCTGAGTCAGAGTTGCCTGCTTTGATGTCTAGCTGTTCAAATGCACTGTCCAGAACTTGCAAGCCATAGTTCACTGCTTCTTGGATTTTGGGGATCAGATCAGCTTCTTTCTGTTCCCGTGTCTTTTCCTTCAAAAGGAAAAAGCATACTGTCATTGCATTTTACTCAAAACCTCCCTGCAACCAGCATGCAAAAATTTAACTTCAAATTATTTTTTTCACTACATGCAAGAAAAAGACCTTCAGAATTTTTTGTTTTGTTTCATTTTGCTTAATTCACCTTTTTCAACAACCCTTTAAACTGAGATGTTCTAAACATCCACACTAACACAGCACTTCCTATTTGCGCTCCCAGCCCATCGCAGGAACCTCTGTGGTATAATATACCTAGACTATAATATACCTAGACTACAAGATATATAAAAAGCTCCCAGTTTTCATCTCTGGAAACTGCAGTCAAATTCTACTTCCCTAATTCACTACCTTCAAATCCAGTAAGAAGGTCTGAGGCCTCAATTCTCTTCCTGAAAAAATATGCACAGCTGTTGGAAAATCAACACAAGATTACAAATTGAATCTGGGGAGGCCCTAACAGTTTATCATACATCACAGGAGCCTTGAACATCATTGTCAATGTTATGCTTGAATGACACATACTATATAGAAGAAGAAAGACTTCAAGAATAATATTAACAGTCTGATTTATAAGGTCACAGAAGTAAGTACCCATGGAAGATAAAGTTAGCTACCTGCTCTGCTTTGTCTCCAACATCAGTTTTGGGAATAGGCTCTTCCACTTCTTCATCATATACTCGCTAAAAAAAAAAAAATTGAGCAAAATTAATCAAAATAAAAGCAACAAAGTGCTGTGTGGGCTAAGTCACAGGCATCATCAACAAAACAAAACAACATATTAAACACATGAACTATTGAAAAAAAGAAACCAAAGATGATGCCAGGCATCTTCATAGCACCATTCATGCATTGCAGTCATTATGAAGGTCCTATCATGCAGCTTCTCAAGTCAACTGAGAGGATTCAAGATTGCACGTCACTGCAATAGTGGAAAAGAAGTTGAACATTTAATCCCATCCAGAGATTAACCTAACGTTTTAAAAAAATACGCACAGCACTGCTTTAACACCCTATTATTAGGCTGTTCTATAAGCCTTCAAAAGTAAGACTAAGTTTACTTATGGGCAGTCAGGCTTTCTCATCTAGCAGCTTTTCTCCTTGTGTATGCCCCTCTCCTATAGTTACACAGAAGGGGCACATCCTCCCCCAGCCTACGGTGTGTTCTGATGATCACTCCATCCAGTCCTTTGGGCACTCTTGTAGGACCAGCTACAAGGACACACAGGAATAAAAAACACCCCTTGCACCTGAAAACTTGAATCAAAATCTCTCAAAAACAGATGGCCATTATCCCCTTGGAAGAAACAGATCTCTTATTGTTGCTAAACTGAGAAGTGAGCACTAGAAGTGAGGACATGTTTATAAGTATCTTAGTTGCGGGAGGCAAATGGAGATGGGGAACCTCTTTTCGGTGGTCAGTGGGGACAGGACAAGGGGCAATGGCCTTAAGCTGGAGCACAGGAAGTTCCGCACCAACATGCGGAAGAACTTCTTCACAGTGCGGGTGACGGAGCACTGGAACAGGCTGCCCAGGGAGGTTGTGGAGTCTCCTTCCCTGGAGATATTCAAGACCCGCCTGGACGCCTACCTGTGCAACCTGCTGTAGGGAACCTGCTCTGGCAGGGGGGGTGGACTCGATGATCTCTTGAGGTCCCTTCCAACCCCTGCAATTCTGTGATTCTGTGATTCTGTGGACCCATTTATGTGCACTTAAATTTCAGCAAAATAGTCTGAAGTATCCAAGACTTAAGACATTTGTACAAAATCATAGAATCATTTCAGTTGGAAGGAACTCTTAAAGGTCCAACTACCCTGCAATGGACAAGGACACCTACAGCCAGATCAGGGTGCTCAGAGCCTGGTCCAGCTTGACCTGGAATGTCTCCACAAATGGGGCTTCCACCACCTCTCTGGGCAACCTGTTCCAGCGCTTCACCACCCTTACTGTAAAAAAAACCCTTTTTCCTATACCCAGTCTAAATCTCCCCTTAGTTTAAAACCATTTCCTCTTGTCCTGTCACCACAGATCCTGCTAAAGAGTCTGTTCCCTTCTTTACCCCCCTTTTAGATACGAAAGACCACTGTCAGCCTCTTCTCAGCAAAATCATTAAGCGGAACAGCAAAGGCAGGCCAGAAAAGACATTGTTGCACTGAAAAAAATACCAGAAACCCAGATTTTCATCACCTCATCCTCTGCCAGCATCTTTTCAATAACAGCATCACGGCTTCAGAGGAGATACATGTGGCCTGAGAATAACACTGATCAAAACAGAATACCTGATACAAGCTAATGCTAGGAGAGGGGAGCATACAAACCTGAAGCACTGTTAAAGCTTCATATCTTAGTTACACACATGGTCCTAGTGATACAGCACACAATAAGCTTTCACATCTAGCTTCCAACCCTTCCGAAGTAGCACTCTTCACAAAGCAGTAATGTTAACCAACAAATACGCTCATCCTGACCCAGTATAACAGACCGCGGCCTGCAGCCCAGCACCTTCAGCACCAGCTGCTCTTGGTGGCAGACAGCACCGCTGGGTGAGCTCGCAGCGCTCCTCGCACATGGGCAGCCAGGCACGGCTGCCTGCTGTGGTCACACCGGCCGTAAGGATGCACTGGGGCACCCCAGTGACCCCAGCTCACTGCCAGTCCTATAGAAAGGGAGCCCTGATCACCACAGCACATGTAAACAAGAGGAAAAGGGCCTCAGAAAGGAACCTGCGCACCTTGCACTGTGCAACATACACAGAAGAGGCGGGAGAGCTTCTCACAGGAAGCGTTTAACAGCTGCTTCATGGAATCACAGAATGGCTGAGGTTGGAAGGGACCTCAAAGCTCACCCAGTTCCAACCCCCTGCTGTGGGCTGGGTGCTACCCACCCACCAGCTCAGGCTGCCCAGGAACCCACCTGACCTGGCCTTGAACACCCCCAGGGATGGGGCACCCACAGCTCTCTGGGCAGCTGTGCCAGCGCCTCACCACCCGCTGAGTGAAGAATTTCCTCCTAGCATCTCACCTAAACCTCCCCTCTGCCAGTTTCAAGCCACTCCCCCTCACCCCATCTCTATCAGCTCGGGTAAGAAGCCGGTCCCCCACCCGCCCGTTTCTCCCTCCAGGCCCCAGGGGGCCGCAGCGAGGTCTCCCGGAGTATCCCCCCGCCAGGGGCTGCACGGGGCCGCGCACAGGGACTGCCCACGCCCGCAGCGGCCCCAGCACCGCCCGCACTCACGTTCTCGATGAACTGCGTGTTGGACAGCATGAGGAAGTCATTGAAGACGTTATGGAGGCGGCAGTCCGCGGCCTTGGTCTCGCTGATCAGCCCGTCTACCTGCTTCTGGATTTCGTGCGTCCTGGAGATGGTCTGCTGGGAGAACTCCTGCAGGAAGCGCAGGAGCTGCGGGACGGGGAGGGCGGGGTCAGGGCGCGGCTCCTCTCCCCTCGCCCCGTGGGGATGGCCGAGCCCCGGCCCCGCTCCCGCCGCTCACCCCGGCGTCCGAGGCTAAGGACCAGCTCTGGCTGCCCTTACGGATCTCCTCCAGCGACCAGGGCCGCTCCCACACCGGCGCCGGCTCCGCCGCATCCTGCGCGCCGTTCATCTGCGGGAGTAGGGCGGTGAAGCGAGCGGCCGCCAGCAGAGNGCGGGCCGGCAGGGGGCGCGGCGGCGCCGCGGGAGGGCGGGCGGAGCGGTGCGGGCTGGGCTGCGGCAGTGGTTTCCGGCCCTCGTCCTGCGCCAGCGGGGGAGCTCGTCCGGAGAGCCAGCGCCCTCCTCAGTCACCATATTTGTCACAGCAATGCTACCCTGACACTTGAGGAGACCCTGTGAGGAACACAAGTTCCTCACCTGTGGCGAGGGCGCTGGGTGGTTTCCTTCTTGCCTGAGTTCTCAGTTTAAATACCGAAAAACACCCGAGATCTCCAAGTTCCCATGTACTGAATTTAATGGCCACATCCAAGTACTTGAAGGAGATGGCTAGATTAGGGCTGGAAGAACATCTAAAAGAAAAGCATCACTATATTCCTTTCAAGTCCATTTTTCTATGATTCTGTGATACGATACCGTTAAACTGGGTCAAACCTTCAACCTTAGTAGAATTTAAAGAATTTTAATGTACTACTAATAAAGCAGAAAATCAAAAAGTAGAAAAGCATTTGTCCAGGCTGGTTTCACAACAGTGCCTTGAGCAAGACTGTAAAAAAGCCACACAGATGGGATTAATCTAACATTATTCTCCAAGGCTTTTAGTGCTTTGCCATAGTTCCTTCCTCTGCAATGTTCCAAAAGCCAGCAAACTTGCCTTTCCTTCGTTCCCACATTCACTGAAATGTGGAATTAAATCCAATTAAATCCAACAAGTTCTTGGCTGATAATGCAGAAGGTTTGTCTACTGGTGCAGAACTTTGCACGTCACAAAATTTATATGGTCTGCGTGTCGTGGTGCTGAAAAATACAGGGTCTTGCCATCAGGCAGCTTCCGGTCTGGGAGCCCTGTGGATTAGTTTCCACTGGGAAAAAAGAAAGCGACATGGAACCTGAATGCTCCTTAGGGGCAATTGTTTATTTGAGATATGTAAACCATTCTCTGGACAAACAGTGCTACAAACAGCACAGTAAAAATCTGCTTTCTAGAAGGCACAATTTAACGTCACTATCAGGCACCCAGAAGGCATTTCAGTCCTAAAATTCCTTTTGGAGAATTCAGCTGGATTCATTCTAGAGGTTAAAGAGAAGATGGCACCAAGAAAAATCAGTTTTGGTTCCCCTCAGAACTTTAAAAATAAATACGCAATGTAAAGGTAGCAATAATCACATTTATTATCAGGGACTGATCTACATGCCAAGAAGCAGAACAGACTGCATAAAGCCGAGCTGCCTGATCCCCACACTTACAGGCATGCCTGAGCTCTGTGCCATAGCTTGCTACTTAAACGCAGCACTAAGATCTGTGTTTGTGCAGCTGAGATTCCCTACGGCCTTGCAGAGTGGGGCAGAGTGCTTCTGGAATCAGTCTAGGGGACAAACTCTTACATAGCCACAAGGACAGTAGTTACAGCAGACTGATGCTCTTTGTCATTCTGGCAGTCCTACTGCTCTGCTTTGTGCATTTGCTGCAGTGAGAGGAGCTAGAGGTCTTCTAATGGGGCTCTGAAAGGCTACAGTAAAATTGTATAAGGTGGAGTCAGACAGTCAGAAGGTTACTGGAAGGCTTTGAGGATTGCAGAGGGCCAGAATATAGGACACAAAGGGTCTGAAGAACACGTGTGCAAGACAGATTTGAGAAACTTGGTACATACTGCAATTGCTTTTCTTTTCTCCTGGATGCCCCTCCAGTTCCTGATGAAAAACTAGCACAGTATAATATGATGTTATATTTATGCAGATACGATTCAAAAGGAAACAAACCTCCATGGTCCTCTTCTTAGTCCTACTTCAGTTTGTTTTCTGTAGTGAAGCTCTATGATTGAAAAAGCCATTGCCCACCCAGAAATTTCCTGTTAGCCTTGTCTAAACGTTTACTATCCCAGGCTGCTGCCAGCTTATGAATCCTCTGGTTGCATCTGGTAAAAAAAAAAAAAAAAAAAACAACTGGTGGCAATAGCAATGAAAGTTTATTACTCTGGTGTGAAAGCTTCCTTACGTACAGACTTGGCATCAGGAATATGCCTGAAATTACAGCTGGCTCCGGTATTTCCCAATGGAATTGGGGATGCAGATACAAATAAGTTTAAAGTCTGCCTCCTCAGCATAGTAGCGAAGTTAGCTGAGCTTTGATTGAGCAGAGGGAGCTCATCCTGGCACACTTAGCCATCCAGATTGCTATAGCACAGGATCCCTTCCTCCTGACTTAGGTCCCTAAGCTTCCTTCCTGCAAAAACCAAGGCCTGGGATGGGGAGAAAAAAGGGTGAGATGAGTACAAGAAACGGTTGTATCCAGACCAAAGAGCACACTAGGACCATGTCCCTGAGCGCCGCATCTAAACATTTCTTGAACACCTCCATGGATGGTGACTCCACCACTTCCCTGGGCAGCCTGTTCCAATGCATTACCACTCTTTTGGATAAGAAGTTTCTCCTAATATCCTGAACCTCCCCTTGAGGTCATTCCCTCTTGTCCTATCACTGTTACCCAGGAGAAGAGGCTGACCCTCACCTCACCACAACCTCCTTTCAGGTAGTTGTAGAGAGCGATAAGGTCTCCCCTGAGCCTCCTCTTCTCCAGACTGAACAATCCCAGCTCCTTAGCCGCTCCTCATAAGACTTGTGCTCCAGACCCTCCACCATCTTTGTTGTCTTTCTTGGGACACTCTCCAGAGCCTCAGTGTCTTTTTTGTAGTGAGGACCCAAAGCTGAATGCAGTACACAACATGCAGCCTCACTGTGCTGAGTACAGAATGATGATCACCTCCCTGGTCCTGCTGACTACACTATGCCTGATACAAGCCAGGATGCTGTTGGCCTTGTTGGTCACCTGGGCACACTGCTGGCTCACGTTCAGCCGAGCGTCAACCAACACCCCCAGATCCTTTTCCTCTGTGCAGATTTTCAGCCAGTCTGCCCTAAGCAGAGTTGCCTGGGGTTGTTGTGACCAAAGTGCAGAACACAGCACTTGGTCTTGTTGAAGCTCAGACAGGTGGCCTCTGTCCATGCATCCATCCTATCCAAATCCCTCTGTAGGGCCTTCCTACCCTCTGGCAGATTGACACTTCCTCCCAACTTGGCGTCATCTGCAAATTTACTGAGGGTGTACTCAATCCCCTTGTCCAGAGCATGCTCCTTATGTTCACAAAGAAACATCTGCAAACATCAGCATAAAAGCAATTGTAAAGCAAAGGAGGAACTCGTGTTATTTACTTCTTGCACCTGGTCTTCAATGGCATCCATAACAATTTCCAGAGGTCCATGAGACTGTGCAGGACTTTTAGTAGCTGTAGAAATGCTGTGGAAGGCTAAAGACAAGATGATACAACCTTGAAAATCATTTGGAGGATGTTGTTGTGTACTTGGTATGTATGATCATAGGTTATTGCCACTGCACAACTTCTGCAGAGCTGAGGGCAAACACTTTCACTTGGAATGGATCCTGACTACTCTCAAAGCAAGTAATAGGTTACTTAGTCCAAAAAATAATCCCCAAAGCAACATGGCCAGATTTAAGGGAGATATTGTGTGTCCTATATTCATTCACTTCCAGACCATCTGCAACTCTTTTAAAAACAGAATGACTTCTAAAACATATATGCAGATTATGAAATAAGAAATATTCTGAATTGGTTCAGGATTGTTAGAAGGATCTGATTTTTAAAGTGTTTGGATGAAGCATCTATTTAATTAATATTAGTGTTTGTTCATGAGGAGTTTGCAAAGACTTAGTCTTGATGTGAAATTCTATATAAATTTAAATATAATTCTCTCTTCTTGATCATGCAGGGTAATGATACACCATGGGGCTAGCCTAGGTAATAATTATTTGATATTTTTTCTGTGGGTGAAACCCTTGGCAGAAATACTGCTTTCTGTTGCATTAAACTTGAAATGTTAACAAAAGCTTAAATAGACGCAGCAGCACATGATTAATCTCACAAATGTTTACAAAGTAAAAAATAAAGGAGAATACCACAGCCAACTTTCCCAACAGGTAACACAAAGCAAATATGTTTTTTATGATTTTAGAACAGGATGCAAACAAAAGAAGAAGTTGAATTACAATAAAAAGATAAGCTCCTTTATCATGCTAGGAAAAAAAAACCCACCAAACTCAACACAGTTTGCTCATTGTCCTTCATTTTCTCTGCCACTCCTCGTTCTTATGCACATGCTGCATTGTATGGTTTAGTACAGGCACAGAGCGAGACATGGCTGTCCAAGCCCTGCAATTAACAGAACTTGGGGGTGGCTACTGATGTCAGGGCTGGAGGATGCCTCAGTGTCAGGTGCACAGTGCGGAAAGGAGTGTCTGTAGCTGGAAATAGTTCCATGTGCTGTCACTGGGCCAGCACAGGGGCCTGAAGCTCCCAGGGGTACTTCCTCCTCTGCTTTGGATTCATCAGCAGTTAATGCAGGATGGAATGCTCCACTCACGTATCAGAGAATTCATCTCAGACAATCCAGAATCAGCTGACCTTTCCTTTAAAATAATTAATTGTAATCTGTGTGCCAGAAATAAGGAGACTGATTACTCACCATCACCAAAAATACCTTGCTTCTGGGCACTGAGTCAAGTGAAATGGATTTTTCGTTTGTGCAATAAGTTGTCCTGCAAGTGGGAAAACAAACAAAAAACCCCAAACAAAACAAAACAACATAGCTGATAAATTCCTTTCAGGTAACTAGAAGTCCTAAAGAAGAAAAAACAAATCCAGAGCAGAACTCTAAGAACCCTCTAAAAGAACCTGGCTTGGACACACATGACTTTGTTTGCTCATCATTTCTCCCATGTGGTTTTTGATCTCAAAAGTTCACCTCTCCTGGTAAAACCATGGTCTTATAGGATAACCGTCTCCCTGGAGTTCCTTTGCCATGGGATAGGATTGCCTAGTGTGCGAGGAAGGGGGGGGCGGGGAATGTATTAGTCTGCAGTCCTTTATAGTCAAGTAGTGAGTTCTGAAACTTGTAACCTCAGACACACTTAAGGGAGCACGCATGACTCTAAGTCATGCATCAGGTCAGTATTAGAACCAACAAAAAAGCTCCTGAGTCACAGCCCCATTGTTACTCCCTTCACTCTTTAGCAAAGCTTTGAAGTATGAAACTAAGAGTAGTAGTAAACTTATGAAGTTACTCTTCCCATATCAATTGATATATCAACTTGATAAAGCAACAAAGAGGCAGGAAAACTGTCAGTTTATGTTTTAAATTTGATCCTACAAAGCCTTCTAACAAGCTTGTGCTTAAGAACAAGGAGTGGTTTCACAGGAAACAAGGAAACCACCTACATGTCTAAAGACAAGTATACATGTAAGTGCTTTGGTTGATTCAAGCCCTAAAATCTAATCTGAATAATGCAGAAATTATCAAGTGTTCTCCAGCTTTCTTCAGCGGGCTTGGAATTTATTTAAGCTAAAACCTCTATTTCCAGTGTATGTAAGCTTTAGTTCTCAGTATGACTTCAGTACAAATATTTATCTGCATGGTCTGTGTATCTCGGAATCAGCAGTGAACATTGCAAAATCCCCGTTCTCCCATCGATGATTAGCCCACCACAAGGACGTCTGTCCTCTGCCTGTGCAGGAGCTGAAAGGGAAAGCTTTGATGATGGAAAGTAAGAACATGCAGCTTACAGTTAAAAAGGAGAGAAAAGCCTATTTCTTTTTATGTAAATTTGGAAACAAAATTATACGTACATACTTGGATGAGTAGTTAAAAGCAGCTGAAAAGGGAATAGAGCTGCAGGGTACTTCTGAGGCATAGCAAAGAATTCTAGGTCCTATCTATGCATATTCATAGGCGAAACACTGCCTCTAAAGCCTTTAAAGAATCTTTATAGGACTTTTTAGATGCTGCTAATAGACTACTGCTGCAGTGCATACATCAGTCCTGACAAACAGAAATGGCACAACAAATCAAGTCTAGCAGATTATAACATGGTGTTTCCCTCCAAGAACATAACTGAGCTCTTGATGTACTCGGAGATACTTTGGTTTACCAATAACAAATTTAAACTAGTTCATTTAAGCCAGCGCAAAAACATTCAGTTACACATAAAATAAATCTCTCCAGCAGTTTATCTTAAGTGGAGGAGTTTACTTAAACTACTATTACCAAACTACTCCTTGAACCTGAACCTAAGTGCTGGGTTTAAAGCACCGTAAAGTTTACCAGGCTTAAAATAGAAGAGCATCCACCAGGTCTTATATCAGTTAAACTGGAAGATTTTTAAATGGACTGGAAGTGAAACCAGGGGAATGAAACTTTTCTTTCTCTCTCCAGCTCTACAAATGTGCTTGGCAAAAGGCCTGGTAACAATGGGTCACCATGAGCTGCAAGGTGCTGGTGGGCCGTGAAGCAGGACTGAGGGGACAGGACAAGGGTAAATGGCATCCCCTTGCTTTCCATCACTCCCAAAAATCATCCCGGTAGGATTTCATGCACACCTCAAAGAAAGTGAATTCGGCTCCTGTTAACTGAATCCATTCCACCTTGCTTTCCACTGCTGCTGCATGTCCCATGCTGCACCAGGAGACCTGCTCATCCAGCCAGACCCTGGCTGGCCCAGGCAAAGGCACCTGATGGTATGAGTGGCTGCCACTGGTTCACCGCAGACTGGATAAATAGTTGCTTCACAAAATTATTGTGTCATACTGGACTGCCTACTGGAAGGTCTAGAAAAGTACATCTAGCTGCTGGAAGAATAATACCACTACAGCTGGTCAGGATGAGCTTTTCAGATATTTCTTCAGGAGTTGACACTTCTGAGAAAATACTTTCTGAGAAACTGAAAGAGACCAGACATATTTAGCAGCATTCAGCTGGGAAACTAGTAAAGGTCCAAATACGAAATCCTTAGCAGTTGGCATACCAACAAAGCTTTTAAAATGTTTCCTGATTTTTAGTAGTCTTGGGCAGACCTTCAAGGCAGTTTTGTCTCTTTTCTTCCTATATGACAACTAGCATGGTATTACAGAAGCAACCATTCTTGCAAGAAGTATATTGAAATCAGCTCACTGGAGATGTATCCAGATCTAAACCTTTACTAAGAGACTGGGGAAACAATTCTCTTCAAGTGAGATCTGCGTATCCTGAGACAGGAGGTACAAAGACACCCGGAGGAACACCAGCCGACCAGCAGACAATGAGCAACACAGCTGGCAGGGCTCCAGCGTGTTTATCAGAAACCCAGTGGCAGAAGAATAAGGTGTTCTGCCCAACAAGTGCCTTGAAAGCAAAACCAGTCTTGCTTTGAGCTGTCTATGAAAAACCACAAAAGGACTGGCATAAAATTCCTTGTAAAGCCCAAGGTGACCTGGGGTCAGCAAAGCCTGAATGGGAAGGGAAGGGAATAATGTAAAACTGACGCAAGCAGTAGGTTGGCGCACATGGTCGGTAGTTTCTCTACAATTGTGTGAATTACCTGTATCAAGTGATCTGGGAGAAAATATAAAACCATTGTTGATAAATTTTGCAAATAATCCTTAATGAGAGAAATAATGACTAAATCAGGCTGTCTTGATCATGAAATAAACTATGCTTGGTTAATCCTCCATGCGTTAGAGATTTTATGCATTTTATATAAAAAGGAATTTTACAGGAATTTCAGCGGGCCTGAAAAGAATTCAGAGATGGAAAGACAATATTGTGTACCTAAAAAATATTAGAAAAATGTGGTGCTTAAGGCAGCAGTTGTAATCCTTTGGTGTATATATATGAAAGACATTATATTTTCTCGTAATATCTGAGGTCATTTCCATAGCACCATCAGGCTTCCATGCCTTTTTCTATATTCAGTTTTGAAGTGAGATACTGTCAAATTGGAAAATGTTTAGAAATGGGTTACGAGAATGAGAGGAAATCAGTGCTACACACCTGAAGACTAAAATCACTCATCTGAAACATGTTATAAGTTGAGGAAATAGTCTGTAAACACCGACAAGATGAGAGTTTTGATGATAAAAAACAATTACTTAGTGTAAAGAAAGCAAAGGATGAAAAAGGAAAGTTATTGAATTTCCTCAATGACATAAACAGGATTTTCATGAAATGAGTTTTAAAACATGCAGTGATTATACCAGAACAACAGAAAACAAACTAACAAAAACAAATAAAAAAACCAAGTGTGTAGTCTGTAAAACTGAATGCTTATAAACATATCTACTAGTTACTGAGTGATTATCAAAACTGCAGAGACTTCAGTTTCAGTATTTCTTCTAGGAAGATAATGGAATTTGGATGTGGTGTACTTTTTTGTTGTTGTTCCTGCTGAATTCTTTGGGATGAATACATCCAAAAGCTAAATTAATTGTCAGTAGCACTCAGAAATACACAGAACATGGAAGTAACTGAATGACAATTTCTCCTCCCAAAACTCCAACGTACCTACAACTCTGTGAATTATTTAATTAACTGTTAGGATAAATAAGCCTAAAATTATTTAGCTTATAATGCAGCCAGATTTTATTGGATTTACCTGTCCAATCTTTCTAAATGTAATCTTAAAATTGTGTGCCAAGTTCCTATATCTGGTGATCAGTCTCCTGTGGGAATGAATTTGCTATTGCTTGCTAACATTTATAACAAAATATTTATTTCTGAAACACAGGCAGGGCCACAGTTTATTATTTCATTCTGAAGAGGGGTTGCAGGAGTAAGAGAAAGAGCATTTGATTAACACTCTCATGTATTTCACTGCCTGTGAAAGCATTTTGCCCTTACAAAAGTGGTCACGTACTATATCACAGTTACTCAAGTCAAAGCCTGAACAGTCCCACAAGAGCAGCAGTAGGCTTTTGATTTGCGAGAAAATACTTCTTTTAGTTGAAGATAAAGAGAAATGTTGTAATGTGATCCAGCTTTGACTAACATCTGAACGTTAAGATACTCAATACCAGTAGCTGACAATTACTTTTGGTTATCTTACAGTGCACTCATTAGCATTAAAAATGAGTTTACAAAGATCTGGCAAGAGATCTCTAAGCTATTAATTTCTAGTTTTCTACTCCAAGCATGCTCCAGCCCACTGATAGAAGAAATGATCAGCATGAATTCCTGCCATACCTGAAAACCACCAACACTAACTGGTACTCACTAGAGCTTACATATCAATACTTGTATTTTATCAGAAAGGTGCTTTTTTTTTTTTTTTTTTTTCCCCCTGTAATCATAAAACTTCTGAGGAAAACTTTGTTCTGGGTTCAGCTCTTTACCCAGATCAATGCTCTACAGAGCCAAACATTTCCTCGTTGCCAGCTGGCAAAATTTCAGCAGTTTCTTCAGAAATTTCAACGTAAGTGCATTTGAGCTGAGCAAGCTATTTCTTTAGACTTAAATTGCTCAACATAAAGGCATCATAAAATATTTGCTTTCTGGTTCCACATAAAGCACTTGCAGAGATCTTCTAGAGATTTGGAGCTCTCTGGAAGCCACACATTACACAATGGTGAGTCAAAGGTTTTGATTTTTTAAAAGGAGGGTACAGATCACTCTTCGCTTTAAAACTGAAAAATAAGGATATTTGAGAGAATCAGCTAATTATTCATTTTTAGATGTGGATATGTGCCACTAAGAACTGCCAGAAGATGCAAAGAAAGATATATTTTTGAATATTACTGTGAATTCTGTTCTTTGCTTTGTAATTATTTCCAAAAAAACTTTGTACATTTATCTTTGTGTCTTTCATCTGTTGTTGCCCTTTTCTCCAAATTGTTTTTGAAAATATTCAGAATTCCATGCACACTTAGAACCATGCTTTCAAAATCTACAGATGTGAAATACAAAATAAAATATGGCTTGTTTTCAATGGAATGTATAATACAGCGTATTCTGTATGCCTTTCTCTTTTCATATATAAAATCTGTCCTGTTTCAGCTTTTTAAACCTTCAAATTTGTTTGCAAAATCTGAGTCGACAGTTAGGTGTTGCTAAATAGATATACAAAGCCCTGTGGCTCAGTTTTCCTCTAATTTATGCTTACATAGTTCTATAAATTACTGACATCAATTACTACCTCTGATGACAATCTATGGAATGGAGTGAGTTTTACAGAAGAATCAACGGTTTGTGTAATATATGTAGATTTGGAAACAAAGGGAGAAATTATCCGCTACTTGTTTCTCTGCTTAAGTTTTCCTTGGGGCTTGACAGTACTCGAATGGAAAAGACTTAGTTGGTCAAGGTGATCTGGTATCCCATTCCACCTCAGTTCATCCACTTACAGAGGCCATTAAATCCAGATCAGAAGATTCTGTTCTGCAGAACAGCTGGTAGCATTCCCTTTTTAAGAGGGCAAACAAATGAAAAAGATTATTTGAAGTGCCATGCTCTTGAAAGCCTAGAATAACACAAGCCTGATGTTGAACTGAAAGTCCTTGTCATTAATGTAACAGAAATAACTTCTCCCGATTTAATAAAGCATGTCATTACTGCCAGTGCTCTCTTACTCTCGTTAACCCCTGTGCTCAGGGACCTTTACTGCTAGCTATCTGATACCTAGCTGACGTGCCCTGTGGTTGTTTCATCAAAAGACCAGTTCAGAAGACATCGAACACCACATGCTTCCCTTTCTTTCTGTTGAGATTCAATGGAGGGTCCAGAACTTTGCTCTTTGGAGAGAGGAGCATGCCCAGTTTCATCTGACTTGCATTTCTTTGAATAGCAAGATAAGGACAAATGTTGGAGCAAACAAAGGATAAAACATTCACAGAACACAGCCCAGGGCAGCATATGAGAAGCTTTAGTTGTTGCTATAAAGACATGAGTGACTGCACTCAGGCCTCTGGTAGAAGCAGCCTGTGCTGCTGCAAGCCACTGAACCAGTTTGGGGGAAGGCCACCACCAAACTCAACATTCTCTGAACAGCTGTTATGGTTTATATCAGCAGATAGCTGAGTTCCACACAGTTATTCACTCACTCTCCCCCCTCCCCAAATGGGACGGGGGAGAGAAGTAGAGAGATATGCAGTAAAATGCGTGGGTTGAGATAAATGCTATTTACTAAAATAGTAAAGAGAACAAAAGAAATAACAGTACATATATATATATATATATTTATATAAAGAGGATACGCAGAGCAAGGGCTCACAGCCACTGGTGACCCTTCCTCCCAGCTAGCCCCTTGCGTAACAAACGAAACCCAGAAAAACGCAGCAACCAATCACATGATGTTATATGGGATGGAATAGCTCCTTGGTCAATTTGGGTCAGCTGCCCTGGTCCTGTCCCCTCCCAGTTCCCAGCTCCTTATGCCCCCCTTAACTATTTCACTGGCAGAGGAATGCGGAAGTGAGTTACGTCCTCGGCTCCGCTCAACACTGCCAGGATGTTATCAGTATCTCAGAGGTACAAGATAAATTCATACTAGACACTACGAGAAGCGTAACTTCTGTTAGAAACTAGGACAACAGCTAATACACAGAAAGCAGTATCTCAAGTGCATTGAGTTCCTCTGTGGAAAACCACAACTCCCTGAACTCACACAGCCCCAGACAGCTGCATGGCATGAGTAGCCCCACAGATCCACTCCAAACGCACGTGAAGCCTTTGGAGAGACCAGCTGACATGTTACATACTCTCCTACAGCTTCGCAGAGCAGAATGTGCTTAGAAAATTTTCCTTTGACCTGATGCCATGGAATTATAGTTTGAGAATTTCAGATTTTCTTCTTACCTTTTCTCATTGTGGCTATGGTGCAACTGGCTGTACTCTACCCCAAACCTCAGGAACTCAAAATGGCGGAACCACTATGGACATTAAGTATTATATCCCTCCAAGATCATTCTGTAATCCCTCCAGCTCTCTTTCACTATACCACAAATGTCCCTCATTCCTGTAAGCAAGCAGCACTTCAAGAATTAAAATAGCAAATATCTTCCAATGCAGCGGCGACTCCCCTTGGCTCATCACAGTTCAGAACTTGTAACTATATTTTGACATTTATGATTCAAGCGCCTCAAGGTAGGCAGCAAAGCTGTCTAAAAGCAAAGCCTCTCACTGCTATTTTTAACCACACTTTCAAGTAGCTACAGCCTCTGGAGTTCAGAACAGCAACCTGGAAAGGTCTGTTCATACTACAAACATTTTGTGCAAGTCTGCAAGTGCTATCAAGAAAATTGAAGCACATTCCTCACTGCTTCTCAGCCTCTATCCATTCCTAAACTTTTACCTTAAGTTATTCAGCTTGAGCAACTCATCAAACTAATCCTGTGCTCCAGTCTCTCTGCTCCCACATAAGCATCCTTATGAAGTTATGTAGGCCTTTTCAAAGAAGTCCTGGATGTTCAGCAGGTCCCAGCTGACATCCCTGAAAAGCTCTTGCAGATGTTTAGCTGTGGCCACCACTAGACAAGAAGGATGCACAGTGACACATACAGACCTGCGTGCATGGTTTGACAAGATTGTTCAAATGTTTGTTAATGCTTGTTAAGCAGAATACATAGCACTGGGATCCTGCCCTAATTTGTCTCTCTTCTCTATCCAGCCACCATTTTCACAAAACTTAGAGGAATCTAATTAGCTATAAGGTCCACTCTTACTGCCACATTGGGTGAAACTGATGTGCTCAAAAGTGGAACAGTGGGATGCTGTACAGAATGCTTTACAGGAGAAACATCTGTATCTGACTCAAATGCAATTAAGAAAGCAGTAAGAAGAATCTGACAGGGCTTTGAAGTATAAACCTCTATAGAAGCTTTTTGTGATTTCTAGAGATTTCTAGATTGGACTTCGACAGGGACTGATGCTGCAGCCACATTTATGTCATATCATTTTGTCACTTCCCACATAAGGAAAATCAATGCAGTGAAATATTTAGAATTCCCTTTTCTAATATTTTCAAGTGCTTATAAGGTTATATCTATTTTTTTTTTCCCAGGATCAGTGACTTAGCTTTTCAAAACAATGTTAATCAAAGTGGAATTAAATTTTTGCCATGGGCTGTGTGTCTCTTTTACAGAAAAGCTTTCTGGCCTTCCTTCTTGCAATGGGCATCATAGTGACACTGGGTGATGCATTCTGCTTTAGTCGATTATTCAAGCCAGGGGAGGCTGACAAAGGTAAGGACAGGGAAAGTCCTCTCACTCGATAGTTTTGTGTTGTCTCGGATCTGTGCAGAACTGCTGAGAAGGGGCCAAAATATCAAGGAGGTGGGAGACGCCAGAAAGACCTGAACATGAGGTTCCAGCACCAAGTTTCCAAAATTAGGGAAAAACAAAAGCTTTCCTCTGGACTGAGTATAGTTGCAGCAATATTACTCTGGTCTGCAGTGGGTAGCTAGTGCTATTCCAGCACATGGAGCTGCCGCTGGAGTTGAGAGTATTTCTGAATTCAGTGTGATGCTAGATGGCAGACCTGGCTGTTTGGTTGCTCACTTTCACTCCAGGTCTGTAATGCTGAAATTGTCCCTGAAAATTAAAGAGGAAACAAGTTCAGGCTCTCAAAATACTCTGGGTAATAGTCAGGAGAGCAGAGTGACTTGTTTTACCATTATCAGGAAAAAACATTTTCAGAAACTATGCAGTCATTTTTAAACCTTTCAGTCTTTAATGTGGAGGCTTAAAGAACATCTTTTGTTTCATTGCTGTGTTATGCAGGCTGTATGGTAGATGGAATACTATACCCCTTTGGAGAGATTGCAAGGACAGAAAGTTGCCTCACATGCAGCTGCAGCCAAGAAGCAATGCACTGCTGCTCCCTGTAAGTCTGAATTTACTGGTGGCATCATTGCCAAGACGAAGACCACAGGCTTCCATCTGCTGGGAATACATGAGTTTCTAAACAGAGAACAGAGCCTTTCCTCACTCTCACTAATAGGCAAGCCACATACAGCTACTGATAACTAGGCTCCTTGGCTATGTTTGCCTTAGTTCAATTTCTGCTGACTGGGAACAGACACAGGCCCTCCCAGACACATCCAGTTGGTGCTTGGCTTTAACGTTGAGTAACTTATGAACTCCTCTTACACCATGGTTACATTTTCCCTAGGCAGGGAAAGTGGGGGGTAGGAAAGAGTTCATTCCACAAAGCACTTAAGTGAGGATCCACTAAAAGGCTCATGATGATCTGAATCCCTTTCCAGAGATGCTTTTCTGCACTGACGAACATGCAGATCCTAGAGCGACATGGCTGTGCTCTAATGTCTCGCTCTCCAACATCCTCCTTTCCTCTTATCTTCTCTAAGGGCCAAAATATGTTGATTAAGATCATCACCTTTTCTCAGGTGACACCCACTGTCATGAAGCAGAAACCACACTGCATGTTGACAGTTATGTAAAAAAAAAAAAAAAAATTACTTGTAAAGAGATAAAACATTATGAAACCATGCTTACATCACACTGTAGAGTGCTGTGCTAGAATATCCCCATGCTAGTGCTGAGCATACCGGTACCTCTACACAGCACAGTGCAGCAGGATGTTGGTTGAGGTCCTAGAAGCTGTAGCTGTGGGCACTCAAACTACCTGGGCTGGTTTAAGCCATAGTTTCAGAGATTTCTCGCTCAGTGCTAGTTTAAGATACAATTACTGAACCACTGAATTATTCAATCTTTTTTCGCTCTCTAACATTTGCTTTCTCTTTGCCAACGATAGCTTTCATACTCCTGTGGCTTATGACAAAGAAGAATGTAAAGTCATTTTCAACAAGAAAAAATGCGACTATGACGTGGTGCAGAAGAAGGACCCGTCCAAGGAGTGTTCTCGATATGGACGTGTGGGCAAATAATGCTCTCCTCCAAGCCTCTCTGTGTTGTGGGATTTGCCCCTTCCCAGGGATGCTTTGCCATCATGGAGATGCTCAAGAACATGGGAGATCTTATAAAAGAGAGTACTTCAGTGGCTCACTTTTAATCTCCCAATTATTCTAATTCAGTATACAAAATGCATAATTAGATACAAAGTCTTGTTGCTGTCATTATTTGTGTTGGTATCACTGAGCTTGGTTGAATGCAATAGAGACGAAACATCCAGAATTGCTTCATATGTTCTGTTTATGTAATAACACTGAGGAACAGCACCTTTCTTGAGAGTGGAATGCATTTACCTCACTACTCCAACACGCCATACATCAGCGCGCTGGCAGAAACCACTTGCATGCTTTGCAGGTTCTTCTCTTGCCAAACATCAGAACAGCCGTGTTGGCTCCCAAGGCATCAAAATATGACAGCGCTGCACTGTTTGGGACATGATCTGCCACAGCTCATACTCCAGGCACACAGCAGACTTAGGAGGGGAGGAGGACACTGGACCAGATTCTCTTCAGCAAGCTCTCTCCTCCTCCATGTCACATTCTCTCCAAGGCAGCCTTCCAATATCATCTTGAGAGTGACTGGCACAGCTGGCTCCCGCCTGTCAGACACTCAGAACCTCTGAAGTTTGAAAAGAACCCAACCTCAGCATAATCTTAGCTGTCCCAAGGTATGATCCTGGGATGCAGACCCTATATCACTTCTTTGTCAGAGCTTGACAGATTACCTACTGCCAAGATCCAGAAAAGACCTTTCTAAATTTCAGTCACATTTTGGCCATGAAGAGGTAGAAGAGGTCACAGAGAAAAGCAGCCAGTTTTCCTTTACAGCCTGCCGCTCCTCTGACAGTTAACTCCCAGATCAGCCTGAAGTCAAGGTGATGTCCCCTCTGCCTGCCCAGTTCATTCTGAGGGGAACTAGTCCCTAAATCTGCAGTTCTGAGCTTTCAATAATGGTCTACCTCAGCTGAAAACTTCTTCCTGGTTCCAGTTCACAAGAACTGCAGCCAGGTCAGCTGGGGAGCAGAGGGTTACACAACAAAACGCATCCCATAGTTTGTCAGGTACACACTGAGAGCTCCTACTTCTCTAGGATTCATGGAGGTCACTTGTGCTGCTGCAGGAGTTTTGGCAAGAACCATGCTGCAAACCTGTGACTTCTGAAAAAATTCATGAGGGTGAAAGAACACTGTCCTTTTTCTCCCCTTCCCCCCTCTTTTTTTCCCTTCCCAATGTAATTGTCCAATAGCAGTTGCTGTTCCTCTCCACTGCCCCTCTGCCCTGCTAACAGCTGTCCTCCAGCCCTGCTCCTGAGGTCTGTACACACTGCTCAGTGCGCCTCCCTCGCTGAAAGCACAGAGCTGGGTCAGACCCTGCAGGCACGCTGAGCCACAGCTTCCCCAGAACAGTGGCAAGCCTGAGGGACGAATGAAGGGCATGTCATGGGCTGTGTACAGAGCAGATATCACAACAGTGGTGGGACACAACCATGTTGGGGCACATGTAGGCTTTTCTTCTATGAACAGGTAGTTCTTTGCTAGTAAAAAACAAAACAAAACAAAAAATAAGGATTTTTTTTTCTGGAACACTTCCCACTAAAAAGAGTGAATGTCCACCTCTGTGTATTCACCACGCACACTTGCAATAGATCTGGACTTGGCATCCACCACATGCTCATAAGGTGGGAATGCAGAGGGTTGTAAGCCCTATTTTCCATTTCTGACAAGATATGAGTTGGCTCTTTCCAGCTGCTGCTCCATGTTCTGTTTTCTGGAAGGGAAATCGGTAAACACACTAACCTTTGTTGGTCCAAACACCCAGCCAGCCTGAAGGCGTTAGGACTGGTTTGGTACTGGTCAATCTCCAAAACAGCAGAGAGGTGGAAACACCCTTCTGACTGCCGGAAGTGCAGGGACAAGTCACAGATCAATGCACCTGTGTGCTGAGAATGTCTTCTCCAGGTCTGTAACAGCCACTGTAACAACAGGAGCCTCCTCCTATGAAACTCGGACTCCTGCTGAATGCCACATAAATTGGGCTGGAATCTGGGGAGGTAAGTTCCTGGCAGTGTGAGTGGACAAAGTAACACATAGCTAGTGACTGGCTGGGATTTTGCAAGAGAAACGGAAAGAAAAACATGCTGCAGGGTGAGTTGCTTTGCTGCATACCTCAGCTACCATGAGGACAGCCTTATCATGTAGCATGGGCGGTGCTGGGCCCAGCTGCTGTTCTGCCCTGCCTCTGCTTGCCCTCTGCTGAAATACCAACTTAATTTCTCTCCTTCCTATTTATTTCCTCTCAACATGAGGCCTTGAGTACCTTACCCTTTGGAGTCAGCAAACGTTCTCCTGCCTCTGTTTGACTTGAATAGCCATGCTGTGCCCTGACATCAGCTTCTGCTCTCCTGCCCTGACAAGGCCACCCGAAGTCCAGCTTCCCCCTACACACAGAGCTCCTGCCTGAGGCCTCCCAAATCCCCATGTTTCTGCAGTCCTAAATTTTGGATTCTGCCCATTGCTGGGGAGAGAAGTGCAGCCATTGACAGGCTTCCGAACAGCATCTCCCTCTCAGTCATGTCTTAAATCTGCCCACAAATAGGAGACAAGGCAACAGCACCACCTAAAACATTGCTTCTACATACTCTTTGCTCCAGAACTGAATACAAAAGAGAAGACTGAAGTTAACTGTTGTATGGTCTGAAAACAAATGCTGTTTCAAGGATAAATGCACTGTTTAATGATACTTTGCCATCACGGCAAATCTTTTTTCTTGTAAAAAGGAGTATTCTTTGGAGGGGCAGGGATCCTCACATGGCCCAACAACTTTTATGCAGCAACAACAACAGCACAGTCTCTAATGGGTTTCTCAGCGTGCTAAGTGCCTGGTGAAGCATTCCGGTCCCACACAAGCGAGAGCC
This sequence comes from Penelope pileata, assembly GCA_013396635.1. Taxonomy (NCBI): domain Eukaryota; kingdom Metazoa; phylum Chordata; class Aves; order Galliformes; family Cracidae; genus Penelope; species Penelope pileata. The sequence continues at coordinate 2,595,707 of WBMW01003830.1, read as the reverse complement.
ACAACACCTTCCCTTTAGGCTACTCTGTTCTAGCTGCTGCCTATTGGCAGCAACAAGAAAACATACAGAGCAAGAAATGGAAGGAAGCAGGATTTTATATGTCACAGTGGAAAACAGCAGAGACAAGAAAAGAGAAAAGACCCCAACAGCTGAGGTATCCCATGGATTTGGCTGAAGCACTCTGTAGCTGCCTACTCCAACCCAGACTGTTCTGAGTCCATGCAGCAATAATATCTAAGCAATGAGTTTTATCTTCATGGAATCAGTGACTAACAGGTTTAGGAAATGGAAACAAGCTCATACTCTCAAAATAGAGCTGAAATACAGTGTAGGCGAAACATAAACAGGACTTCATTTTCCCAAAAGAAGCACAGGGGTCACTAGATTAAGTAACTGAGAGTATAAAAATGAATATAAGCAGGAAGATTTCCTTTCTTTTTGTGCATACAGTGCAAATTGTGTTAAAGATGCAAGACTGCCCAAATTTGACACCACCTGGAGGACCAAGGGAGTACTTTCAAAGCCAGCGCAGCCTGATTAGGATCCACTATTGAACCATGCATGTGCCACCAAGCCAGAGGCAAGGCACCCATGGCAAGAACTGCTGCAAAACTCCCACCCGTCACCCTTCCTGTAGCTGACTGCTTAGGTCACACATACAACAAAAATCTTTATTTTTTCCACATCTTCATTTGTTTATTCAGCAGTAGGGTTTGGATAACAATCTGTGTTTGGAAATAGTTTTCTTATTTCTGGAATAAGCTCTTCTCTGATTTTCTGGTTCACTAATGATTTCTGAGATCTTTTTGTTTCCACATGGCCTGAGTTGAAAATTAGAAGGGTAGGAAATACTACATTTCCCATAAATTGGAACTCTCTTTTTGGCTGGCTCTGTCACTCCTAACCACTCTGTTTTCCTGCCCCTGGACTTCTGACTTGCTGCAAACAGTATCTGTGGCTGACTTCCCCAGCACTGCTGCATTGCAGAGACAGTGATATTCGTTCAAACACGGCTTCGCCTTCACAGTTGGTCCTTTTTGTTTTTCTGTCCTTTGCCTAACTCTGATCTTTCATTTTTGGTATCACAACACAACAGGATTTTTTGGGCCAACTGAGGAATTTCCATGTATTTTAAAATATCTGCCTTAGCAAGTGGGATCTTTGCTTTCTCACAGAACTAAACGGGGAAAAATGAAGTGTTTCCTCTCCTCCCTGAAACTGCATTGAATTCAAACTGAAATATGATTCAGGAATGAGGAAACATGGAAGGAGAGAGGGGTGTTAAGATTTGGAAAGAAATGGCATTGCTGACTCCAGCTTGGACCTCCCAGATTGAAATGAGACCTCAGTTTAAATTTCTGCTCTGGCAGATATCACCTGGAACAAACCATTCAGACCATCAGTGCTTTGTCTACAAAATTAATACAATTCTCTGATAATTCCTAGAACAGGAGGGATCTGATAACGTAAGTTTTGAGGTTTGTGGGTGTATGAACCTCAGAGTTAACAAAAACGTTCCCACCAAGAGAAAACTTCCTTCTACCACATCTACAATATGTTTCTGTGTCAAAAGCACACCTTATCCTTTATTGCTGTTTACTTATGCTTCTCCTTAAACAATTGTCCTGTCTCATGTGCAAATGTGGCAGACATTATTCAATAATTGTAAAACCAATGTGTACTATACCTAGCATTGTCAGTTTAAGGTAACCATGAATTTATTTGCAAGATTGTGTTTACTGATGATCTATGAGCTGATACACCTCACACTTCCTCTTGCTTTCTCTTCTACCCTAACGTTGTTCATGAAGTAATCCTTTTCATAGGTATTAGCTAGTTTTTTGCCAGTTTAAGAATATTTCTGCTCTGAAATTACCTCCTCTGAAAAGCTGATAGCATCCCAAAACACAATGACACTTGAATTGGTTTCATATATGTTTGTGAGACATCCAAAAGGGACATTTGTTCTCTGCTGATGTCAGTAATTTCCAGTGCCTGTGTTCATGAGCTAAGATATTTTGTTGTTTTATTAGCGATTAGGGCTCAAGGGTGTGAGCCACATGGCTGTGGTGTTAGTCATCTCCCATTTCAGAGCAGTGAGTACACTGACATTCCCAAATCCAACTTCTTAGTGTTAAGTTGATCCTGGACAGTTTTATCAAACTCATAAATACCTGCAAACTCTTTAGCTCTTTTCACCAATCCTAAAGAAAACTTTTTTAACAGAAGAAAAAACACATACGGAAGTTACAAAAACAAGTCCCACAAAACTATCTATTCATCACATGGCAGCTATTTACCCAGCCAACTGAGCTGAAAACCATCTAAAGCTTTCCCCATAAGCCCTGGTCACACATTGTAACAATGCTGACTTTCTGAAATGGACATCCTGAGCTAGCTCTCAACTCTGGAGTTCGAGAATAGTCACCACAGCTCAAAGTTCAACCTCAGCTGTCAACCCCACACACTGAGGCAAAATAACTAGGCAGCCAGACTGGCTAAAATATTGCAGATTGTGTAGTCCTGGTATCAAGAAGGGCTACACAGTTCTCAATATTTGAACAAACTAGATCAAAGATAAGCAAATTTATACTTGATTCCTTTACTATCAATTTAATATCCTGAGCATTTGGAAAGAGTGCCTGTCCTGACAAGACCTCAGCACTTTGGTCTCCTACATGATGGCAAACTGAGTTGTGAAAAAATAGTCACCTACCACCCTTTTCTAAGGGCCTTCAAATGCCAGCCACACTCCTCAGAAACCCAGCTTCCCACTTAACCCTTCCAACCACCACTCCTTTTGAAAAAGAGCCCTCATTCAACTGATGAACAAGAAAGCTAAAAGATTGCTCAAAGATTGTCTCTTAAAAACCAGATGGTTCAAACTAAGCGAGAAAATTTCGGTGTAAGCAACAACCACAACAGCACAGTCTCTAATGGGTTTCTCAGCATGCTAAGTGTTCCTTCTGGGCTTGAAATTCCTTCTGAAAAACCTCCCATAACTCCCTTCTGGATCTGGAGTTGAACAAAGCCACGCCTCTTTCTTCAGAACCAAACCATCTTGTATACAACTGGCTCATTTTAATAATGTCTACTACATGAGGTCATTTCACAGAAACCTCATTGGAGTTGTTCATGTATGTTCAGTTTACTCAAGGACTGGTATCAGAAGATTTCTCTCTATATAAGTTCTTGGACAAGATGAGCTTCCTACAGCTTCTCCTTACTGGAAGCCTCATAACTCTGCAAGAATGGTGAGTCCTTACATCTTTTATTGTAAAAGACAGTGATACATTACTACAGCTTTTAAGAGAGGTTCTGTTGGCTTTATCTTAGCACTCTGAGATCTAAATAAAGTAGAAAATGTGTTTTGAGAACAAAAGTCAGACATATAAGGACAGGCAGGTAACAACCTTGCGTAAAAGATTTCAGCATTTACGTGGCAGGAGATGTCTAATAGGACTCCAGTAGAAGGTTTTTCACTTGCATTAGATGTTTGAATGTAACCACTTTTCTGGCAGAAAACAACTCTTTTTCCTCAGCCTGTCACTGGCCATTGTTTTTTATGGAGAATCTGGATAATATGTGAATGTTTAGTTAAACTCAGAAACGTCATCTTGAAGTTTGGTCATTTTTCAGCTCAAATATAGTTCAGTTCTCCCTGCACAAAACCATGTATCTCAGTAAGTACTGAGAATTTTGTTTTCTTCTGTCAATAAAATATTTCAGTGAGATATGCTTAAAATCTTGATCCAACACCTACTGGTTAGTATGACTGTTTCCAGCCATAAAACATCCCTAAAGGCTTAGAAGATTGATCCATCTGTTCTGGTCCCATTCTAGCAGGGTTCTTCAAATCTGTACAAAAATCCTGCTTTCTAGGTCCAGACCAAGTAGCTGCATTAAATGACATCTACAACATTGCCTTCCAGCTTAATTTATCCTTCAATTGTTTCCTGCATCAAGACTGACTACACCGTTCCTAGGCAGGGTTTGGTCTACAGGGAAAGCTGGAAATGAGGACAGGTTGTGAACATAGAGGAAATGTTAGTATTTTGTACTGGAGTTGCCAAGGATGATCAGATGCTCATGCTTTGTGTGGCTATAAATGCAATGGAATCAATTGTCACAACTTCCATGTGATTAAAAGACATATTGCTTTATAGATTTCCTGTATTCTAATGAAATCCGTTGTTTTCAGTGCTTAAGTTGGTTTGTTTTCTTATCTTGTCCCTCCAAGAACACCTGTTAAACATGCTGGTGGTTTTTAACCTTTCCTCTGCAAAATTAAGTGCTTGTTTCCCCTTCCTTCCCTCGCTAAGGTATAACCTTTTATAAGAAGTCACCAGTCCTTCTCTGTCCAAAATAAATTAATACACGTAAATACACACTTAATACACATGGAGAAAGAGTTATTTCTAACAACCATACAGTTAGTGACAGAGAGTCAGTGACCAATTCTATGGAGAAAATAATGACAAAAAGGAAAGAGGAGGGGAAGGAGTAGAACACGTTCTTTGTAGGAGTTGCTTGCATGAACAGTATCTGGGTCTGCCAATCTTGGATCAGACAATGCTTGATTTTACCAGCTTGAAAAGACAGGTTTTTTTCCCTTCTCAAGTGATGCTCTGTCTCTGCATCTCCCAAATGGCTCAATATTCCTGATGACATGCTCAAGTCTCTAAAACACAGAAGACAATTGGACTTTGGTTCAAAATCACAGCATGTTTTTCTGTTTCTAGTAGTAGTATTTACCCTCACGAAGTTTTGGTATATACTTAAGTATTCACAATAATTGTGCTTTCTTCTTCAGAAAACTTTCTTGGCCTGCCTTCTTGTTCTTTCTATTAGTGCAACAGTGTCCAATGCTTTTTGCTACCTTCAACCATTGAAGCCAGCGAATCCTGGTGATGAGACTAAAGGTAAGGAGTCAGTTGTCCTCAGCTTGTCATACAGCCTCACAAGCACTGCCTGATTTGACTTATCCAGCTGGTGCAATTTATCCTAATTTAAAAATAAGTAGAAACAATGGAGAGAAACTGATGGAAAATGGGGGAAAATAAGGTATGGAAAGTAATGAATTTATAATATGTTATAAAAGAGAAGTTTTCTTAGAAGCATGACACAAGCCAAGTTTCAAATGGATTTTGTCCTGAGACGTATCAGAGGCTTAGTTTATGCATCTACATGAAGTCATATTTCTTATTTTTACTATGGGTGCTGCTACAGGAAAATAAGTGTGCACAGGCAATATGCAGCAATAAGAGCAGATTTGTGCCAGATAAACCAAGAATAAATAAAGAACAAAATAAACCAAGAACATCCGAATAAACATTTTTCTGGGAAAGATAATGGCACTAGTAAAAAAAAAAAAAAAAGAGCTAATATTGCCAAAGAAACAGAACACATTTATAGACAAAGACATAACCTAATAACTCCAAATCTTCCATTCAGTCTTGCCCAGGCCTCATAAAATCTTGCTTTCCAGATCAGTCAGGAAGTTTATTCCATGAATGTTGAAAAGGAACTTTATATCCACCACATTCTTTCTACCTGCAGCTGAGGATTAGGAAGAATTTTTTCGGCAGTTTTAGACACACTCTAAATGATGACCTAACACTGGTTAGTGTTAACAGTAGGGTGGAGCCAAAGCCTTTGCTGAATTCTTACCAGCTGAGGATGCCCCTTGCCATGCTTTAGTATAGTAGCTGTCCTGCTCTGTTATTGTAAAAGCCAAAGCAGTTCCTAAGTGCTTTGTGCAGGCAAGAGCATTGTTGATGCCATGTCTCTGACAGCTGTGTGTGCACTACATTTTCAGGCTGCTATGACTCAAATGGAGAGCTGCATGAATTTGATTCCCAGTGGAAGACTACAGACTGCTTTCAGTGCTCCTGTCTGAGGCATGGGATCAGCTGCTGCAGTGTGTGAGTTCAGAGCGGCGCAATGCAGCACAAAGCACCTCCCTCACACACGGGTCCCTGGGAAATCACCAGGACCCTCCTCTCACTCCCATCACATCACAAAGTTGCACATGAATACAACACCAGCATTGAGCGTGCAAGAACTTCCTCAGGAAAGCACAGCTTGTGTTTAGAAAGCAATTCTTGATTTAAAGGAAAAAAGGGAGTGAATTGTTCTTGGGACTAAAATTTCAGGCAAGATAATTATTCCAGGGAGAGCATTTAGTTGCTTGAGGGTTTTCTACTTCTGCTAATTTGGCTCTTTCCAAGCCTCACATTGTCCCTCTCCTTTCTGCGAGGGGCAGCCGGGTAAACACTGGTCTGCCTGAAACTGCTGTAGTGACACTCACGCAATTCCTGTTCCATATCATGCCTGAACAGAAAGGCCACGATATTGTTGATACTGGAGCAGCAAATAAACACAGCAAGCATCCTTTGGGTGCACATCAAACCAGTACACTGAAACTCTCCCCTCACCCTGTTTAAGGAGCAGGGTGAGCGGCCTTTTTGCTGGGAGCTTCACATGAGCTCCTTTTGCTGTTCTTAAACACCATCACAGTATATCCTCTTCATATTAAAAGTGAGGAAAGTGTTTCCTTCTTGGTCTAATCACCTGTCTTTCTTTTTCCAATGACAGCTATATGACACCGTCTAGTTATGACGAAAAGAAATGTGTAAGCATTTTCAACAAGACCGCCTGCGCTTATGAAGTAGTAGAGAAAGATGATCACTCAAAAACATGCCCAGTACATGCATGGGTGGGCTAACAAAGAAGAGCCATGGATTTGGGGGATATATCCTTTTTTCATTTCAAGGGTTCTCTCTCTCACAAATTTAAAAACACCAAAAAATGCAGCCATTGAGTGAAATCTACTCAGAAGCTTCCTGAGTGATAAAACAGATTCTGCACAACAAAGATTTCCTCCGTTTCTCTGCCCTCTGCTTCTCAGTGAAGAAAGAACTACATTACTTCTTCCAGGATATCCAAAATTAAAGCTGATCTGAAGCATCAATGACAGCTGCTAAGTTTAATTCTTCTCCTGTCACATTTTGGTGCCAAGGAGTATGTTCTGTTATCTGCACACACCTGTATTTTAAGACTAAAAATAAAACCAGATGAAGCATCAANGGGGGTGGGGGGGAAGGACACAAAGAATTAGCAGTCCAAAAAACACTGGAAAACAATGAAGGGCAACTTAAAAAAAAAATTGAGTATTCTCTTCCCCAGGACAATGTCATATATGATGATTGTCCATTGTGCTTGGCTCCCTAGAGCCCACCCAACCTATGGGCTGTAAGAGGCACCACCTGCCCAGCCTAGCCCAGCAGGACACATGAGCAACACAGCAAACCCAGTCCTCAGCCAAGGGTCTGACTAACCCTTAAATTCAAGTTTCCAAACTGGCCAGAGGGCAGTGTTGTTAATAATATTCAGGAAAAATACAAGCTAGAAAATAAAGAGTAAGAATATAACGGTACCAAAGAGCAAGATACTCTAATTAGACTTCTGTAGGCTGTGGTATATTTTCTCAGTAATTGCAGAGGATTTCTGGGCTCAGTACACCTGTTTACGAAGCCCTGAAATATCACATGTAGTTTCAGAACACCAGAAGCAGAGCAGGGACTTGGCTGCCTTCTGTAGGAGGAGTCTAGCTATAGGAGTATGACAAAACCTAAACTGAGATATCAGAGACAGAACACACAAAGCTCTGCTCTTCCCACTTTAGCCAAGTGTTCTGTCTTGGCATTTCTCCTCTTAAATGCACACAACTCCAGTCCCCTAGAAAGAATACATTCCCTGCCCATGCCCTCAAGCTTTAGGTGATAACATCACTAGCTCCACATACTAGAGAGGAAACATTCATATTAGAGTTCTCCATTATCCTGGTGTTTAAAAGAGACTGCAGAACCTTGAGCCCAGCACAGAGCCAGGCAGAGCAAAGAGGCAGTGTGCTCTTCCGCCCCTTTGTCTCCCCACACCTAGCAGAGCACTCCCTCTAGCTCTGCTGGAGAAGAGATGAAGTTCTGGGTAGCTGATCCAGATCCCTCTAATCCCAGTAATTCTTTTCAAGACAACACTTAAATACCAATAAGATTTTCTTGCCCTAAAAATGAAATATAATGCTTACCTTACCACATATCAAACCTTTTAAACCCAACACCAGAACACACAATGCCATAATGTGATTGAAGTTTTCCTATTGGGTTAAAAGAACATTTATCACTTAAGATTTACTTGGTTTTGTATCCATGTTTTATTTTCATTGAGATTCTTGCCACAGTCTTAAAAATAAAATTCAATTTAAGTAGTCTTAAACAAGGAACAGATATTTACCTTAAATGCAGTGGAGAAGCTAAAGATTTGCCAATCACTTTCTGCTTTGCTCTATTTTTTAAATGTGGATGAATTCAATTTGTGACAGTTTAGCATTTTTGCTTTGCTCTTAATTAATGCATCTGTTGGTGTATGCAGAAAAGTTTGCCTTGGCACCTTTTGAAAGCCTTAAATTTCTGTTCAAATCTATTGTTGTGTGCATACTTTCCTAAGCCAAGCTGTGCTTTATTTTAGGGCAAACTGACTGACTTTATAATAATTTATATGAAACTTCACACAAGTTTATGACCAGTCTAAGGCACTCAGATGTATCCCCACCCCAGAATTCTGCTTTGACATTGAGTTTCTTTCAGTATGCAACTCTCAGCCACTGATGCATGCTTTTTATACTTCGCCATGATTTCAATCTGCATTTTGGCATAGTCAATACTTCAAGCATCTCTCCATCATGGAACACCGATAAACTGCAATCCTTTGCCACCATGAGATCGCAGCTTCCTTCAAAACTGCCCAGTAATTTTTCCCTCTGTAATTCCAGGCCTTTCCCGTTGCTGTTCTGGCCTCTCAAAGAGAAGACAAATCTACTGAAACAAGAAATTTTGTTTTACTTATAACCATAGTGGCTCAGAAACTGAGAAAATTCATTTCCTAAGCTATGTAACAGAAGTCACTTCACTCTGCTTTTGTGAAGCACAGGGTAACTATCTCAGGGCTTTGTAGCTTTCCTAATGTACTATACTAACCCAAATTACACTCATTAGGTTACAGTGTCTTACGGAGGCCCTTGGCCTTCACTTTTCAGTTCCTACATTGGAACTTGCTTGATCTCCCCAACATATGCTACCCCTTATTGTCTCCATCTTCTACATAGGAACAAAATATTCCATAGGCTGCAAGGCCTCTTTTGTTTTTAGAAAAAAAAAAAAAAAAGGGGAGCACTCTTGCCTTGCTCTTGGACAAAAGCGTGCCGTGCCCTATACAACAAAGGTGATGGCCAAGAAAAGGTGACAAGAGGTCTGGCTTGGTATTGTGTTCACCTAAGATTCTTTAGATACCTGAAGTCATGGATGGGATTATCTGACAAAAACTCCCCTCATCTCAGTTATTTGTTTCATTTTCTAGTATTGGACTAAGGCATACTATTGAATGATTATTTGAATACAGTACAGCATTATTCTCTAATATTAACAGCAAGTGACACAAATAGGTTAGATAAGAGATCAGCTTTTTACTGTTGGGACTGCTGACAGAAACATTTGTGAGCATAACACTTAAAACTTCAGTATCTGGTTTGACTACACGGTTGGCATCAGACCTGTGTTTTTAGAATATCACTTCTTTTGATCAATCACTAACATTTTCCGCCAACTCCCTTCCAAGTTCCAATTCTAAACAGCAAACTCTTTCACACTCCTGAGTAGGAAAGGGTTCAAAAGTTAGAACAATTAAAATTGTATCAGAAATGAAAGAGTGGAAAGCTGGTGCTGCTTCTCTGGGTGCTCAACGGCAGCCAAAAATTCCAGAGAAGACCTAACTTACCCAGCAAGCATTATAGGAAGCACTGAGAACTTAAAAGATCAGATTGCCCTAAATACAGATCAGCTACATTAGCACAGCTTATTTATGTGCAGAGATGACAGCTTAAACTTTTGTTTTACTTTGTTTTTGTTCTCCTCTGCTATAAAAATCACTAGATGGCATCCTAGTTCTACAGCAGTGCTCTTGACTTAGAAGGAAAGGCTGGGCAAGCCAGATCTACAGACAGAATGAAAGCCAAGAGCCTGTTTCTGCTGGTAGATTTGAGCTTTTTTTTTTTTTTAAGCAGCTTTTTAGAACTATCTTTAATCTATCAGTACAGAGAGAAACTTCCAAGGAGCTGTCATGAACAAGACTGAGTACATCTAATATTTTTGAACAAGAACAGACTTGCCTGCCTGAATTACCCTTGACACAGGAAAAAGAAAGCTCAACAATAACCCTACTCCAAAGCTTCATTCAGAAACATTCATTCTAATTGTTAATAGACCAAAAACAAGCAAAAAACTCCAAACTCAAAGGCAAGAGTTTGATAGGGTCGATCTTGTACTTTCAAGTCTGGTCACAAGTTTCCTTCCTGCAGGCCTCTCATCAAAAACTGCAGTTTTATTATATTTATTGCTGACTGTATTGTCCCCCCCCCCCCCCACACACACACTGTATTTTTCTTGCCTTCCAGAGATAGGAAGTTAGGTCCCTTGTATGGTGATTCAAGCTAAGTTACACCAAAGATAGTAACAAGTGCAATAAAAGCAACTCCATACCTCCAGTATTTTCTTTCCCCTTCATAAGAGATGAGACACCCCCCTATCCAAAATGGGGACAGGCACTTGTTCTAGCCAGCCAGAGCCCAGTTCATCCACCTCTAAGCAGTGACCCAGAGACATTGCCATCTATGTATGGCCATTAAGTCTTCGCAGGCGCCAGCTTGCACATACATTCTCCAGGTGAGGGGGAGAGTGGAGCAAGGATGCCCCAAGCACAGCACAGCCAGCAACACAAGTGGAAACCGCTCTGGACTCAGACTCAAGCTTTGTGCAAGGGTCACTTCCTGAGAAGGAAAGTGGAATCTTGGGGCCTACAGAGCTTTGTGGATTGAGGCTTAAACTATTGCCTCCCTAAGTCTAGAACTGAAGGAAGGAAAAAGGTAAGTTTTCCTCTCCAAAGAAGTGGAGTTGTTACATTGCATTTGTGTTACATCATCTTGCTGAACATGTTTAAAGAGTCAGGCCTTTCTCAGGAGCAGCAGTTACAGAACTCATTTTTTGCTTCAAAGAGCCTTTTTGTTTCAAAAAGCAGCAGTCAACCAGCAGACCAAGTCTAACCATAGGCTGCTGAAGACAGGTTTTCAATGCAGGCAAGCTTTGTCTGAGTCACAGATTTGACACCTGGCCCCAGGTCAGAGTCTTCAGTGATCCAGGGATGTCATCCGAGCACCCTTCCGGTGTAAGGCATGGGAGAGCAGCCCAGCCTGGCTCCAGGCATCTCCAGGATACTCAAAATCCTCCTAACTGGCAAAAGCTTCCCCAAGCAGAACTGCCTCCTTGGTTTGGCACAGTCACTGCATTGGTCAAAACACTACATTATTTGACCAGTTTAGTTTGGCAGCTTCCCTGACAGACAGCTACATAAACAGGGAAAGGCAGGGCTGGATGTTCCTCTCATCGCTTCACAGACCTCAGGCTAAGGACACCCATATATTAACTGCTGCCATACTCCCACAGCTAGTGAAAGATGCTTGACTTACAGCCTGTCTGGAGCCAGGCTACAAGCTCCACTGGCACCACAGGTCCCAAAGGAAAAGACACAGAGGGAGAGCAGTGAGCCGTGCCAGAAAGGCAGCACATCAGGTCTCAGGAGGCCCTCGGCCTCCTCACCCCTAGCAGCCATCTACTGGGCAAACTTGACTTAACCTGCCCTTAGCAGAGGGACCCCAAAGGGCACAGCACTGCAACTCCAGGGCAAAATGTTTATTTGCATCTACAACAGAGAACCCCCTACTCCTTCACTACCTACTTGACCTGGAAAGCCTTAATATTTCAAAAGGAGAATTCTGAGCAGTCAGCATGAACAGACTGGTTCAGCCTCTGCTCTCTTATAGATCCCATACATAACTCACTCAAAAATACAGACTTGCAAAAGCATTAGGTTTCTTCATTCTCACGTTTGCAATCTAAGTGGCCTTAGACTGCCTTTTCTTCTCTTAAAGGAACAAACAATTGCACACAGCATGCTTTAGCACATACATCAGGTTAAGGAATCAGCACTAGCAGGCATTTCTGGCAGCAACAGGTTTGATTACAGTGCACTTGGCTACGTGAGAAACAGCAATAGTTAGGAGAAACTCATCAGCATAGTCTTTTTTATTTTTAAGAAAGAAAAAATAACTAATAACAAGTAAGCTAAGAGAATTGAGAATGCACCATGACCTTCAAGTCAGAAGCTGTTAAATTTCTTTGCAACTATACTGTTATTACAGATACTATATATCTTAACAGTCACTCATCAAAAAAAGTACAAAATTAAGAGTGACAGCAGAGTAATGCCAGAATTTTGAAGGCCATCACATATTTAAAGACTTAACAGCATGAGAAAAATAACATTTTCACTTCCTTTCCTCTAAAAGCTAATGAATTAAAAAGAAAACCTACTCCCTTCAGACAGAAGTTCATTCATTTCAGGATTACCAAGGGAGAAGTTTTTTCTTAGTGCTCTCCATCAGATACTACAACTATTTCCTAAAGCAGAACTGCACTCAGAGTGTAAGCTACCAAAATCAAAAGGTTAACACTGAACTGTCAGCTGCATTACAAGATTAAAAGTAAACTACAATAAAAGATCTAAAGCTTCTTGCTAAACACAGAAAAACAAATAAAAACTTACATAATTCAAATGCTCTGCAGCAGCTACTTTCTCTGCAATCACCCACTTTGCTCTAGACCCCTCTAAAGAGGGGAGGTGCTCTGCCACTGTGCCTTTTATCCTAAACCCCCTTCCAGTGCAGCTTTACTTCCTCTGTTTGTCAATCAGTGGAAGCTAATGAGTAATCAAGATGTCAAATCAAGCACAGGTTTGCTGAGAGACCTGTGCTAATAGAATTAATGCAACTCATCATGCTGGGAATCCTCTGGCAGCTTTCAGAACTTGTCATGCCTGTGTCCCAGTTCAGCAAAGCAGTGGATCCCTGCAGTCCCTAGCACAGCCACAGACAGCCTGGGGTCTGTGCGAATTTTCCTGGCTGGTTTTGAGATGCACCTTCACATAGTGTGTACTGCAACAGTGTAATTGCAAAAGCCCTATACACCTGTGGTGAGATGTTTTCCTGATTTCTAGAAACAGCACTGCAAGATCCCTGCTGCTTTAGAGGCAGACAATGCACATGGTGAAATAAAGCTGGAATTTTGCTTTCTTGAACTTCCCTAATCCTTAGCATCACTACTGTTGCTGCCAGGAAGACATGAGCAACAAGTACCCTGAGCATTGTCTTCACTTCTGAACTGAGACAATACACACAGAGCTCATCTCACTTTTGCTGACAAAAAGGTGCTATCTGTCCATGGTGATCTGTCTGTGTCTCATAGGCATGGGTTTGCATCAGCAACTGAGAGATACAGAACTCTACAGCTAGTCCCTACAGGTCACTGAATATGGACAAAATAACATGTCGCATATAAAATAATTGAAATTATAATAAATCAGCCTGAGAACAGTGGAGTCTCCACACCACTGCACTGTATGAACGACCTGTTCCATACCTGGGGTGATGTTCCTGCAGCAGGTCAGGCAAACAATAGCGTGCCGCTGCCCTGCTTCGCATGTGCCCTTTGCTCACTGTTCCTTGATGGCCTGCCAGAGCTGGAGGTGTAGCTTTTGGGGGGTCAGATCCTTTCCCTGACACCAGCATTGATGCAGAGTAACCAGTGTATCTGCTAGAGTTTCTTCAGATTTACACCAGCACAGTGGAGATCAAGATGCTGATGTACATCAGTGCACAAAACAATCTTCCAGAAGGCTTTTGGAGGTGACACCTTCTGATCGATGGTAGGAACAGGTTAGGGTGTCCACTGGCACCCGGGGTGCTCACATTGACATCACCTCCCTTTGCAGTGACCATTGTTCCCACACTGTATATAAATACACAACTGCACCTTGCTAGGAGATGTGAGCAATGCAGGCAAATATGGTAAGTCAGCAGTTTATATTCTACGTGCATGCGTGCGTGTGTGTGCACATACGCTAAAAGTATTTTTTAATCTGAGCTTATTTGGAACAGTAGGACTTGTCCTTAATTCTATGCAAGTGAGACACTCTACTACACCACTGAAAAAACATCTGCTTTTAAAGAAAACTTTCTGTTTCTTTTCTAGAAATTCTTGCTGGTCTTCTGCTTGATCCTCCTCTCAAGGACTCTGTGTGATGCCCGCTGCTACTTTAGATCATCCAGCAAATATGGTAAGAATGGCAAATACACTTGACATCCCTAAAGCAGAGATTCAAAGAAATGTTGGAATAGAATAATGCATACTGTGCTGAAGAATGATCCAATCAGCTATCAACCCACTTGAAGACATCTATGGACAGACAGTCAGACACCATCCCATGAAATAGGTACACCCTCAAGGCTGATGTGTAGCTAAAGCCATTGCCCACACGGCAAAAACCATGAACTTTCAAGCAGCATTGACTAGCCTGAGTAGGATACCCGACACTAAAGTCAAAGAAAAGGCCACACAACCGGTGTTTTTGAAGATCAAAGTTGTGGGGGAAAGAGAGGAGGGAGAAATTACACTCTAGACTTGTGTGAGAGACTCACATTGAGTATGAGAAAAGGCAGAAAGATCCTACCATAGCCATCAGCTAAGGTATTTCTTAGATCCATCGCAATAGCAGAATAGTAGTTCTCTGGTACATGGTTGCTACCACTTTATCGTGCCATGTCGCACTCCCATGCGCACTTCAGGAGCAAAGACATGGTATCCTCTCTGCAAAGCACTGGGTCAGATTGTTCCCTGATGTGAGTCAATGTAAATCACAGCTTTGGTTGCCAGTCCAGAAACGTAAGACTGTGGTTTATGTCTGTTAATATTGTTCATATTGATTTATTTACTGTTGCTTTCTGCTGTGTGCATGTAGGGTGCATTTCAAACAGAAACCTTTATGTTTTTGGTGCAATATGGAAGACTGAAGATTGTTATCAATGCAAGTGTAAGATGACTGCAATGATTTGCTGCAGCTTGTGAGTTCCCCCATATTATTGCTTGCTTATTAAGGAATTGGTTGAAATGTTCAGACTTGAAGCGCCTCAGTGAAAGCCTGCTCTAGAATTTCATATTTGCTTGACTGAAATTCCTCTTTCTGTCTCCCAGTTAGCTCTAATCATGACCAAGCAGAATTATCTGCCAGCCACATAGACTTATTTGGGAAGAAAAAAAATTAAACACATCTAAGGTGTTTCAAGGATGCAGCTCTTCCTCATCACCTGGTCCTTCTTTTGATTCTGCCACTAACTGTGTGCATGACTCTCTTTAGCCTCAGTTTTCTTCCTCCTCCTGTTCAGCAGCTAGGTACCCAAACACCCCATATTGCACATACATATGGGCTCTTGCAACTGTGCTCTAGACCAGCAACCTGCCTGCAAGCACCTACCAGGCCAGTGCTGCTCCACACCCTTCCCCATGCTGGCGAGAACATCCTTCCTCAGCTGGGAGGTATTCAGACTGGGAGACGATTCAACACTCTTGAAATGACCTTTTCTTAACCAAAAAAAAAGTCTTTGTTTCAGTGGGAAAGACAGAATTAATCTTGATTTTGTCTCTATGCAAGAATTTGTACAAATCCCTAACAGAATGAATGGTGAAAAATGCATTTGAGCACCGGGAAATCATTTCATCTGTGAACTGACATGATCAGGGCTTTGTATTCCTCTTATGATAATCCTCACATTGACATTAATGGAGTCCATAAACCAAACCAATCTGTAATGTAGCTTGCTGCAGAATGGCTTTGGCTCAGTAAGCGTTCTTATGTCAGTCCAGGTCTTAGCTTCTGATTTTTCTCCTTGCCTTTCTCAATGACAGAGTTTCAATCCCCAAGAACTATGACAGAGTGAATTGCGTTGGTCTGTTCCACAAGAAAAGCTGCTCCATCCGAGTAGTGAAGAAGACTAATCCTGACATAAGCTGCAAAGTCTACAATGGAGTTGGTTAAGACCATGTAATGTGTTTCTCCTCCTCCTTCTGCATGTCTCCTGGAAGTTAAATATGATCCAAATCTCTCATTTAGAGGAAATCAGCAAAGAAGTATGGTTTCAGGAAGAATGGGCTTACCTCATGCCTTTCACAGCTCTAATTGTGCCGCATTTGTCTTATTTCTGACACTAGGTGGTTGTCTTATTATTTACTCATTTGTAACAACGCTTTACCACAGACAACTTCACGACTTTTTTCCTGTTTGGATCCAGAGTTAAATAAATTTTCACATGTATCAATGATTTAATTTTCTTCTAAGCAGTCACTGAATGGTCTTGTTGAAAACAGATGAATTCATTATGTCTGTAAAAACATGGTTGTAAAGCTAAATGTTGATTTGGAAATAATCCAGCTATTAGAGTAACAGGTATTACACAAAGCTGCCAGACAAAGGGATTCATTATGCTATTAACACTCATTGGCATTTCTCCCAAGGATGTGAAGAACAGGATGAAACAAAGCAGAAAACAGCACTTTGAAAGCCTCCCCCACCCTGGTGCCTTCTGTAGGTCAATCCATTAGTGCAGATGTACAAGGGAACACATTTTTCAGGAGATAACTGGTATCTTGCAAAAATGGCAAGCTCATGCCTGAGAGTCCAACCTATTGCAAAGAAATGCCACATAAATACCTCTGTAGCCTTCCATACTAGGGTAGAATTTCCTGCAATAATCTTGTTTGGATCAAAGTCCAGTGACAAACAACCCTATGAAAGCTGTTTGTATAGAAAATCTAGACTATAAAACATATTTAGAGAGTAGGCTTCAGGCACTACACTGTGCCTGGTACAAAGTCCATGAGAGTGGTTTATATGAAAAATATCCTATAAAACATGTTTAGACAATATAAATAGCAATTATAATAACAGTGCTGTACAACATAAAAAGCCCATATAAACCATTTGAGTGAGTTCAGTTTATTTAGTGATGGCACATAGATGTTTTCTTCATGTCCTTTTTTTCTACCTTGCTGAAGTGTATTACAATGACATATTTCAGTTGATGGAACAACAACATCTTTTTCATATCTGTTGGGGAAAAAACAGTCATGTGGCCTGTTTTCAAGTGCAGTGCTGAGTGTACAAGTAGAAAACCTGCACACTCTAAGGAAAGCAGTTTACTAAATTTTAGAATAAAATCCATTCATGGTTCCAGGTACTACCAGAAAGTCATTATGGTGATTTGAGAATATAAGTAAAACAAAACATAAACTTGTAGCTCCTTGAATCTGTGGCCTGCAGTATTAGTTTGACCTGCTTAGTAGCAACTCCGTAAGACAATACCTCCCAGTGCTTTCTTGGAAGGCTTAGCATTGATCTATGTGCTGTTCTCTGGTACATTTTCTCCACAATATTTATGTCATCAAGTACCCGTACTCACTGTTTAAGAGTGCCAGAGAGAGCAGGACTGCAGACACTGAAGTACAATTAGATTTGCTAAATGTATTTTAGGAGATTTGGCCTCTGAAATTCCAGGCTCAGAGGAGAGAAAGAGACAGAGCTTCAGGGCTCTGTGAGGGTCGATGTGGCTGGAGGCCTGACACCAGAATGCTGGAGGAGACCCTCGGAGCATCCAAGGTGCAGCCTTAGTCCCACTGCTGTGACAATCCCTCTCACTCCAAGGGAGTGCTTAACTGTGCCCAGTGAATGTTTCTTGGTAGAGGCCTTGCTACCATAGTCTCTTTCAGAAAGGAGTTCTCTGACCATCACACAGCAGACTAATTCCCATGCAACCCCCTCGATACAGGTTGTCTCTGTTAGTCCAGCTGTCTTACATAAAAGTACTGCAGAGGAAAGAGGCCAGATCCCAAGTGCCTTCCCATAACAGGGGCGTGTGCTGTGGGCAGCAACAGGAGTATGTGTTCTTATTGCTGGGGCAAGAGGACAGGCCCACACCATGCCAGCCACATGGGAATGTTTTGCTCCATTCCCTATCAACAGTAAACAGGGGCTGGCCCATTGTTTGCTAGAGTCAATGTAAATCCACTGACAGGAACATAAACAACCTGTCTGACCAGCATGGGACTTGCAATAGCTGAGACTTCTGTACTCCATGCTGCTTCCCAGCAGCAAGTGTCCCACATATAAAGGAATTTTCACCCATGGAACCCTCATACAATCCCTTCTTGTGAATTGTCCAAAAGCCTGAGCAGGTCAGGATCCCCATGGACACTCTTCATGAGTAACAGTTCAGTAGTCTCCCATCCTACAGTGCAATTAAACACGGACAGATTCAAACCAGCCAGCTCAACTACCAGCATCCCTCTCAGCAAGGCGCTGAACCAAAGCAACAAGACTCATTTGGATGAAGCATCTGCACCTTTGCCTTGCTGCAGCTGTTCTTGCTCCGTGCTGGTTCCAGCATTCTCCCCGTTGTGCTGCAGTTGGGATGGCTGTGCTCGGCAGCCCCAGCCCCACCATGTCCTGGCTTATGCTCAGTGGCTGTTGCATGCTTGCCAGGCCCAGCTTCATGAACTACTGCAAAGCATTCTGCCCCCAGCACCACTCCCACATCAGCTTGTTAGCGGTGAGCGCTTGGGCAGTGTGTGGAAAAACTATGCGGGAAATAAGACTCTGACATAGCCTCATTCACTTCACCAAATACAGCCAGAACCTCGATACAGCAGTTCATCCAAAAAGTCTGTCAAGAAGAAAGACCCCAATGCTATAGCAAAATATTCATTGCCAGGTCATTTCCTGCTCCCTGGGCTGTGGAGGCCTGAGCAGTCTCTCAGGAACAGTGCTGCAGCTGTTCTCTGTTGACTGTAAGAAAAAAGCAGATGCTAATTTGTTGGCTGTGGGCTCTGCCCAAAGGTACGAGCTGAGAGAATAAATGTGACACAGCATAACTTCAACTGTTTGGGAGGTGTGGAGCTGGCTGAGCACTGCTGCAAGCTGAGGGGGACAGGAGGAGCAGCTCCATAAATCAAAATATTCCCCAGGAAAAGTACTGTCTGCTTCCTTGTGGTTTTCCTCTCTTTTCTTTAATGCTTGGAGCAGCAGAACTGATAAACATATGGTAAATAAATTAAGGAAGAGACAGAAGTGAGCAGGCCAGCTAAATAAATCATTTCAGCTTTCCTGGCTCCAGTAGGATGGGAAGCCGCTACTTCCTAAGGAGCTGGCAAAAGGCTCAAGGTCTGCCTGGGCTGCTGCCTTCCCAGCTGGCAGCACAGGCTGCACATTGCCTTCCCCAGGTATGGGGATGCTTGTGGGTAAAGGGGAAATGCTGGCTCCAACCAGCTGGTAAACAAAGCTCCTGAAAACAAGGCTTGGAAAAACAATTAACACAAAATAAGACACAACTCAGGCATGCACTAAAGAAAGGAGCAGTAGTCATGGACCACTCTCCAGCTCACACCATTCATCACACAGGTTTCAGTTTCAAGCCTCTCAGCATCATAAAGCACAAGAAATGCCAAAATATGCTAGAAATACCTTAAATATTTCTTCTTCTGCTTTATTTATTTAATAATGAAAGATGTCAGGCAGGAGCTTAAAGTAGATGGACACATCTCCCCTAATAGCTGGCACCAGAAAAAAAAAAAAAGAAAGAGTGCAGTACAAATAAATCACTATTTTCACAGTCAGTTTACTTCATAAGAGCTTGTAGTTATTTTTGATATTCAAATGTTTCATTTCTGTTGACATACTACATGCCTGCAAATGAAAATACACATTTGCTACAGCTTATCCAACCTTTAGAAGCGCCTCAGGAGAGCAGTAGTCCCAGGACCAGGTAAGTCCATAGCTTAAAACCCCTTTTAAGTAAAGGTGAAAAATAAGGTTATTCTGGCATAGCCCTTGGAATTTTTTTGCTTGTATGTTCTCTCACTACAAAAGAAAAATATGCAACTCTGATTATGCCTTGGGTTTTCACAAGAAAGATCTGGGGGAAACAAACAAACAAATCCACAAAAGCTGGTCCTTATGCAATCCTTCTCCTCTATTTCCAAATTTCTCAGTGCTCTGACATTTCTGAGTTGTTTGCTTGAGATACAGTGCACTTCTTTCCCTTCCACAAGCTGAGTATTTAAAGACTTCTAAAATAAAATGCCAATTCTAGTCTGTGGTGAACTGGAATGAAAAAACAATACTGGTAAGCTGTTTTCTTTTTTTTTTTTAATATGTATGAGGCAAAATTCTCTTTGAAACCCACAGAAATCTTTCCTCAGGAAGGAGAACAGAACGGGGCTCTATTCCTTCGCTTCGTCTCTCTGCTTTAGCATTTCCACTCGTGTACACGTCTGTGTGCAGCATGGGTGCGCGTTGTGCTTCAATTCGCTTCACAATTCTTTCCTGAAGCTGCTCTTCGTCTCACATATCTGTAAAATTTCTGCAGTTACGGAACAGCAGAGGGAGCCAGGACTTCAAAGTCAGAGCATAACCATGAAGCAGGATTCATTGGCTAAACTAACTGGAGGAAAGGAGAGAGGGGGGGAAAGAGGGAGAGAGCTGTCACCCAAATTACCTACAGAAACAGCGAGCAGAGCGTCTCTTGGATTGCTAAAATACAGATGATCTTACTTTGCTGCTGCAACAGTTCTCCCTTCTTCCAGGAAAGAAACGTGCAGCAACAGCTGTCGCTTTCCCCATCAGTGAGGTAAGAATTTTCTAAAGTATTTATTTCAGATTTATCAGATCTCATATCTCTTTAGTAAAGACATTACTTTTGATTGTCAACATTTATTCAGTCTGAGTGGCTGACAGACGATGCTATCATTCTTAATTTCCTTTGTGCTCAGATCTTCCTCCACTTTGGATGACATTTCCTGATCAGAAATTAATCAGCTAAGTAAGGATTCACTCGAAACTTTAACCTAGAGCGTGGGGCAAGAACGATATATCAGAAATGTATAAGGCAGAGTTGTTGAGCAGTTACTACATTAATACAATTTAAATAGGCAGGTTTTTAAAGAACAGGAGAATATGGATTAAAAACAATTCTGGTACAATTCATTCATCCATTAAACTATTAGGGTAATGGTAAAGAATGAAACATTCAATTAGCATTTACATTTTAAAACTGGGCCATTGGAGGTGACAGGAATGTAAAGTTTAAATTCAAGAGAAGCCATGGATTGAAAGGCTTTGCCTGGATTGGATTCCTAAAAACAAAGAATTCTTGCACAGTTCTTCAGTTCTGCGAAAATGTTGTGGATTCATGATGGTTTTAAAACCGTGCAGAAACAAGGGCAGAAAAATGAAGTGAACCTGATCCAAAGTCCACAAGGATCAATGCGCTCTGAATCCAGTCACAAGACAAGGAAAAACAGTAATAAATACTTTGCTCTGTTTGTATACTTTTAAAGCTCTTTCCCTAACTCTGTTGTCAAGAGACTTGTCTCCTCCCCTAGACCTATACAGCACCAACCACAAAAGCACCTATTCTCAATTAGTCTTTAACACTGCCACAATAAACATTACTATAATTATTAATGGTAATAATTTAGCAAGAAGGTTTATAAAAGTGAGTGAGGCCTTAATAAATTCTTAACTTTATCATTTAGTGTTGATTGAGGCTGTGCAAACAATTGATTTTATCGGTCAGTGCCTGACTGATACGGATTTGAGCTTACAGAGTGTGGGTACACTGAACCCTCATTTTCCACCAAGCGGGTGACTGTTTTTGACAGATGGATCCAGTTTTACTCACTTTCCTGGGTATTTAAACCGCCCCTCAGTGTTAGAGATTTCTAACATATTAATTCACATGATTTCTGGTGTACCCCAGTTATGCAGATTTTAGAGGAACTTAACATTAGTTTCTTCAACTAAGGCAGCCACTCCCTATATTTTTGGAACAGAATTTAACAAAGACAAAGAGCATAAAAAATATTAGCCATTAAATCCCTTACTGTTTTCACATTGCTGAGGGATGTCTGTGCATAGTCAGTGATATGTCTCAGAGTTCCGTTAAACCTTTCCAAGGCTCATTTGTTTCTAGTCTGTAAGAGGCAACCCATAGCTGTTTCTCTCCAGACAACTGCCATAGATCTAAACCAGTAATACAACCACTTGGCTGTAAGAATTGCTTCTCTCATGAAGATTTATGGACTAAAAGCAGTAAACAGGGCTTGAGCTAATGATTAAGTTCTGAGCTGGACAAGTAATTGCATCTGAGTACCAAATAATGAAGCCAAACACTGCAAACATTTTTTCCCCTTCTGTCTATGTCAAATGTGGAAAGTAATCTACACTGTCCAGCACAGACACTGGCTTTTCATTGCAGGGAAGAGCTGGTGCTGATCAGCTTTGCAAGAATAACCTGCCTTTTCCTAGGTAGCTCACAGAGCACAATATCAGCAGAATTCCCTTTCCTTTAAAGAATTTTTCTGGGACATATAGGATATGGCCGTCAAGCTGACAAATGTGCTTTTCTTTCTTTCTTTTTCTTTTTTTCCTTTGAGATATCCTGAGGGACATATGTTAGTTTAGAAGACTGTGTTGTTCAGCAAAGAAAGTCCTTCAAACCTTGGCTGCTCTATTTCCTTGCATCCAAAAGAATGATGAATGTGTGTAAAAGACAGAAATGGAGAATTTAACTTAAATGAAGAGTAAATCTGAAAGCTCCTTATTTTGTTCTCCTGTATCCAGTAAAGTTGCTGCAGACTTCTGTGATGTTCACTTTTTAGAGAAACCATCTGACGCTGCAGCAAATAGAAAAGAAAACTGTGCTTTTGGAGCATGTTAGCTCTTATAGCTGACTTCTTTCCTGAAGTTCATGAGGATTCTGAACTGGTATATCCTTTTATCTTTAAAAACAAAGGAACAGAAATCCAACTCTTCTCCCAGATTCATCTCCAAACTAATTTAGGAAGCTTGTTACTCTTGCAAGCCAAGCAAGCGTTGCTTCACTTTCTGGAGACAAAAGCTGTTGCCTTTGCCCACATTTTTTTTTTTTTTTTGCTATATTTTACCAGGTAATCAACACATCTTCAATACAGTGAAGGAAGCCAACACTCTTTTCCACCTACATTGGTGATGCTATTTGAACTCCCTTGGTTAAAAAGAGCACAGTTCTGCTGAGGGAGGAATCTGGTCGCATGGAATTAAGAGGAGCTGTCAAAAACAGCCATTCTTAAAGCCAAAATCAGGAGGCTGGAGTATATTCCTGATAAGCCCTGTGATGGCCACATTGACCACCCACAGTGAGGCATTGGTGCCTCGCAGGCACTGGGGTTCATCCAGAAAGGGGAAGCAGGGAATCCAGACTGCAGTTCCCATGACCTGTTGCAGCTGTGTAGAAACTGAAAGATGCTGAAGTGATCTTGCATTATTTCAGATGCTTTCAAAATTGTCCCATGTTATCCCTCCTGATGATATGAGCCTGAATTTTTGCATGGTGATCCTGTCTCAAGCAAATGTGTGTTCTGGCTGCAATTACAGCTTCATTTCACAGATTAAGTCACACTTAAATATTTTAGAGTTGGCTTCATGTAGTTAATATACCTTAATATACCTTATACGTGGTAGTTAATATGCCTTAATGTTTGCATTGATGTTTTACTTGACTGAAGGAAAATGCACCCATCACACAGTTTTTCATCAGAATAGTTCAAATGTAGAATCACACATTATTTTTTACCCTCAGGTGTGTTTCGACCCAAATTTCTGCTGCATTAGTGGCATTCAAGGTACTTCATTGAGTTAAGTGCTGATGTTAAGATATTCTTAAATCTGGGATAACTTCACAAGAAGTAAGCTGTCATAATTCAACAGATTTGCACAGACTTCCATACTACAGTGCAACAAATTATTCCATTCCATTATTCCATCTGTTTGCTTCTCTGTCTTATTGCCCCCCACAACATTTTTGACTAACCACTTGTAGCGCAACTAAGCCATCTTTTTCCTTTCCTCTGCAGACCTACCCAGATCTTCTGCAAGGAAGCAGGACAGATAAAACCTTTTTAGGCTGGCACCAGAAGACCCAGATTGTGTTTGGTTATCACCTTTTTGGATGAACATTTTGGGGTCCAGGATGAATAAGACAAGAGCTCTTAATGACGGTTTTCCTTTCCTGAGTATTAAGAACTTGAGCTCAAACCGAAGCTTCCCCTCGCACCTTTCTAATCAGTGCAGGAATGTCACTGACCTTACTGTTTTTCTGGCCACCTCTTACAGTTTGGAGACTGTCCTAGGCATTGTGGGAAACATCTGCCTGATTGCTGTCATAGCCAGGCAGAAGGAAAAGACTAATGTCACCAACATTCTCATTTCCAATTTAATAATTTCAGACTTGTTCATGTGTCTTGTCTGCCTGCCTTTCACTGTTGTTTACACCATGATGGACTACTGGATATTTGGGGAGGTCATGTGCAAAATGACCTCTTTCACTCAGTGCACATCTGTGACAGTGTCAATCCTTTCCCTTGTCCTTATTGCTCTGGAAAGACACCAGCTCATCATAAACCCAACTGGCTGGAGGCCAAGCATCTCCCAAGCCTATCTAGGAATTGGAGTCATTTGGACTTTAGCATGTCTCATGTCCCTGCCTTTTTTGACCACATCCATCTTGTCTAATGATTTGTATGAACAGCTCTCGCACATCATGAATTTTTCCAATGACAAGGCCATATGCATTGACTCATGGCCTTCTGAGCAACACAGGCTTATCTACACCACCACTCTACTGCTCCTGCAATACTGCATCCCGCTGTTCTTCATTATACTTTGCTACCTGCGGATCTACTTACGCCTACAGAAGAGAAAGGACATGTTTGAGAAGAGTGAATACAGCAATCGAGCAGTTCAGCTGAGAAGGATAAATATTTTGTTAGCATCCATGGTTGCTGCTTTTGCTGTTTGCTGGCTACCACTGCATGTTTTCAACACCATTGTGGACTGGAATTACAAAATCATTTCACCTTGCCACCACAACCTGATCTTCTCATTGTGCCACCTGGTAGCCATGGCTTCCACCTGTGTCAACCCTGTTATTTATGGTTTCCTAAACAGCAACTTCAAAAAAGAAGTGAAGTCGCTGATTTTGAGCTGCCAGCATAATTCAGTAACTGCATCAACGGAAGAATATGATCATTTACCTTTATCCACCATGCAGACTGAAGTCTCCAAGGGCTCACTGATGCTGAACAGCAGACATAATTCTATCTAGCTAGCAGAAAGCATTTCAGAGGGTTGTGCGGACACCACACACCAGTCATACCCGTGGGTATAAAAGCAACTGATGATGCTAAAGCTGGAATGCAAACAGGAGCACACTGCTGCCTGATTTTTGGAAGAATGGGCAAAGGAAGTTTCTAAATGTACCCAGTAGCTCCTGTGGTGCACAAGTTGCTCCTGTCACTGAGGAGGTGCAGGCGCTGAGGAGACTGGGCTGATGTACAACTGACTGCTCTGCCAGCTCAGTAGCTAAGCTGTGGTGCACATAGACTGTGTGGGGTTCACCAGCTAAGCTCACATCTCCACCAGGGCCAAGGCAGAACCTCAGGCTTCCAATTCCAGCCCTGCAGGCTGCCACAAGCTGCTTTAGTGAAGGCTTCATTTTTCAGTATTAGCAAGATTTTTACACACTGATGATGCACCAGTGGAACAGAGATATGTAAATATATATATTTTTGTGCTTTACTAACCAACAGTTTAGCAGACCCAGTTCACATCAAACAACTGGATGTCTGTCTGGACCTTCTCCCTCTTGTCATACAGGCTTGGGAATAACCATTGCCCATGCAAGTAGGGGCACAGAACAGCAATCCTAAAGAATAAAGTTACTGATGGAGGAGTGGTGGCAAATGAAAATGTTACTCTGTGGATTAAACTCTTGAAACACAGTGACATGATACAGAGCACTATTTTTAAGCAAATGAAAAACAGTTGCAGATCTACATGGAATCTAATCTGGTTCATTTTGCAGTTCCTGTTGCTGGAAGTGCATGCCATGGTGAGAAGGGATGGCTGGGTTACTGGAGCTGTTCCATGCCTCGGTACCAAGATCTCATTTCTGCTTCAGTAGCAAAATACTGATTAGTTCCTTGGTGCCCTAACTGCACAGCATCTCATTCAAAAAGTCTGAACAAGCACGAAAAGCTGTTTGAAGCAGCCTTGTTTTTTCAGAGCATGCACTCCCAAAGAAATAATTATACACATGCAGGCTGTTTCCTGATAAAATAAAACTGAATATCAGACACCAGCCCCACTTGCTGTTATCAGCAACAAAGACAGAGCTGAAACTCTGACTACCAACAGAAAGTCAACAAGAACACATAACTGGAATCCGTGTCAGGTGGAATCACAAATCTTAAAGCCAAGCTACATGTAAATAAGCAGTATAGTCATGCTTTTTGAGGTGTATGGTGTTTTTAGTCTTTGTCCACAAAATCCACAAACCTTAAACTCATCTTTACCTCTGAAGCCAGAGATGTTGCTCTGTGACTGCTGAGGGACCAAGAAGCAGGTGTGCCCAAGAAGCTAGTAGAACACTGACTGGGTGACCAACGAGGTCATTTCTAACTTGAATTACTCATTATAGGTCATTATTTGTTGTAGTTAATGGGTTTGCATGGAGCTGAAGCAATCTAATGTACAGTTGTGCAGAAAGCTCCCCTTAACTTGAAGCTCTCCAATTAAACAGATGTTTGGTAAGCAATTGGTTGAGCTTCCCAGGCGGTGGTCTGACAGGCAATATGGACTTTGGACAGAACATCTGAATGGAAGAGCAAACCCATGTTATGGGGTAGCAAGAGCTATCAAGGACAAGTTCACATCTGTGGCTGGCAAAAATGGATGTTAAATCTTTGCCGTGAGCAGAGGCATAGAAACTGGTGGCAAAACTGCAGGTTTGGACCTTGAATTCTTGCACGCAGACTCTTAAGGCAGAAGCTGTTCTGCCATAGCCGTGATTCTAATTCTGAGCAGAACCTGTATATCCCAGTAAGAGAGTTCATTGTGATTTCCTTTTGCATCTTCCTCAATTACCTGGCAAGACGCTTGCTGCTTTCAAGTGGAGTTCTGCTTCTTCTGTTGTTTTTCTTTAACTTGTTTCTCTTGATTTCTTCGTATGCAATGTCATTTCTACACTGGCCACTGAGCCCATTAGAAGCACTCATTTTATCCGATCTGCAGTTTGAAATTTGCTACTGAAACTGAAACCAGAGCTGACACAACTTTGCAATGCTGAGTAGTAAAAATACATTAACTTCTCCTAAATAACTTGATTTATACCAGAACTGTGTTGTATTACTTGAGTGCTTGAATATTGATTAAATTTTATGGTGTTTTTGTGTTTAGGGTTAATTTCATCCAATTATTCAAGTAATTCTGCCTGTTTTCTGTGCTTGTTATAATGTCAGCACTTAACTAATGTGTGTCAAGCCATAGTAAGAATACCCTGCTAAACATGAACACAGAAAATTATCTGATTTGTAATCTTAAATACACAGCTTTTCAAGCACCACTCCCTTAAATGGAAACAATTATCTTCGGAGCTTTTACTTCCATGAGCATGTTTTTGCTGTAAGCTCTAAATCAAAACTTTTTTGTAGAAAACTTGCACAGCTTTTGTGGCAGGTCTCTGACATTTTTATTGTGCATCAAGTGCCAACTCTTCCTGTGAAGGCGTGAAGAATCAGAGGGCTCTGACTCTTTCTGGAGCTGTAATTCACGTGGCCATTTCTACCCATGGTCACAAGTAAGCATGCAAAGCGAGCAGATCCGACTTTACAATAACCCATACTGACATGAACAGGAACGCGTCTCCCTCTAGTGAAGAAGGGAAGTGTCAAGTCTGGAGTCAAGTACTGTTTATTGCTAATGGACTTTGGTCTGAATAAACACTAAACCCCATCAAACTCCACCCATACATCTAAGTGCAAAATGCAGAGCCTGAAAACTCCCAGTCAGCTGCTGCCTGCTCATCTACCTGCAATACCATCCTGAGGCAAATATTTTAACCTCTAAAATTCCCTAGATAGCTAAACAAAATTTAGAAGAAACCCACAAAATAAATCTAAGTTTCAAAGGGCTGACTATCCATGCCATACATAAGTTCTGTCTTTGTACACTGCGCATCATGCTTTCACAAACAGCCGGAACACAAAAGGTACCTTTATCACCACTTCTTCATTCTGCATGGACATACGGGTGCACATAATGTAGTTGTGCACAAAAGCTGTAAAAAATACTCTGCTGTTAGTTTTTATGCACAGTTCTAGCAACTGTTCCCTGTTCCCACTGAAGGCAAAGGCACAGGGCTGGATGTAGTGATGCCTGCACGGATGTTGAAAGCCACTTCATTTGTTACTTTGAGGCTTTAATGCAACCAAGAAGGGTTGTGTCTTTTTAGTCTCGGAAGGGGGTAACAGGACAGAAATGGCTTACATATATTTTACCCATTTGTGAATAACTAGCCGGGTTCATATTTAAAAAGGATCAAGCTCTTCTGTGTTCATTGTACTACAGCAGTGCTTTTGAGTATGCTCTTTGAAAAGTCTTGCTGCTGAGTCACAGCGGTAATGTTGGGAAAACATTGTTATGTAAACCATCAGTTCATACAATTCTAAGACTTCATCCTAAAATTTTTTAAATTTTATTAAAAAAAAAAAAAAAAAAGCTTTCAATGATCCTGCCTCTGTGATGTGCTGTAAAAAGATTGCAAGATTTTCAGAGCAAGAAAACAACTTATTACTGTTACATATGTGGCACATTTTGGGGAACCTGGTAATAACAAATAAAATAATACTGCCTGTGTTACTTTGTCTCTGCTTCTATAAAATAGCACAATACTGATCATAGTATTAAGTACATAAGATTTAGTTCTCAAATAATATTCATATAGAGAAAAGAGAAGTTACAGTGTATGACAAATGCCATGGATATGTAAAGGATTAAAACCTCGACAGACAGTGGTATAGCATAGCCAATTGAGGAGGAGAAGACAGGCTAGGTATCAAAAATTCAACATGGAACATTTGAATGCTGCCAGGACACAGCTCACCTTTACAGACTTGCCAGGTTTCACAGGAGACAGACCTACCTGACCTACTGTCCTGCACCCTAGCCACAAACACAACCAGAAGCAACTGAGACTGCCAAGAAGATGAAAATGAATGTAGGACATACATAAATGTTTCATTGAACCTCAGAAATACTTTGACTGGGTTAAAAGAATTTGTGTATTACTTTGGGCTGAGCTACCTGCCTCTACACAAAGTAGCACAAGGTACTAGAGATGACCACAGGTTGTGCCACAAACACATTACATTTATTATGTCCACACACACAAGGAAGAAGTACAATACCATCATCTGCTACATTCCTGGCATGTTATTATATGGCACAACATAACAATCATCATCAGTGTTTGGAAATGATGCAGTGACTGCAGTCACTCAGAGTCCACACTGCATGTCTGCTGTTTTCAAACACAGCTGTGCACACCCACGAGTGCTGCAGGGTAACAGAGCCTATGGTAAGTTCAGACATTACATCCTAAGGACTCACTAGTGGATTCCCTTGATCTGTGTGTCTTCTCACATTTTCACATGACATTTCTTTTGTAGATCATTCTCTTCAGAATTTCTAATCCATGAAATATTGGCCTGATTTTCAGGCATTATTAAATATAAATTTCAATGTTGTTGCCTAGCACCATGGGTGACCTGAGTTCATATTTCACGAACATCAGCATCCACATAGATTTTATGACTTTCCCTCACTATCTCAGTTTGCTTAACAAAGTCACTTCTTGGAACTCAAGAAGACGTAAGTAGAATAAGGCTGAGTTTTACACTTTCGTATAATACTTTTTCCTGCCAGACAATGTTAATTAGACCTTAGTCAGAACTGTTTTGTTATCTTTCCAATAAATGCTTGGTAAACATGAAGCCCAGTAGCAGCACAGAGATTATATGATAGAAATCCAGGATGAAACTGAACGCCAGTGGGTTGTTGGTTGTTTTTCTTTTATTTATTTATTTATTTTCTCCAGAACTTACATTGATGAGACTCTAACCCTCTTTTATAAGAAGTACTAGTTAAGCAGTGCTATAATATCCATCCCATATGCAGGAAAATTGTCCAGTAGCAACTATAATACAGATCACTAGCCATAATACTTAGTCAAGGTACACATAAAAAATAGATCACTGTATGTTTTTTTTCTATCAATTGGCAAAATATGGTGGGTTATCTTTGACACTGTGGCACAATAACAGTAATACATTTTTACTGCAGGATATAACAGATGCAAGTACAGCTTAATTTTGTTAAGACAATCCTGGCAGTAGAAAGATAGCTTTTGTCAATCACAAGCTATGACAACATGCAGAACATGAAACTTTCATCCATAAAAATAGAGCTTTGTTTTGTCCTTAAGGCCCCTGGTAAAAGCCTCTGTCCTTTGAATGCAATATTTGTAGCTCGTGAACCATTGTGTCCCCTATGGAGACTGTAGGAATACAAAGCCTCCCTGTCAACAGCTAGTGGGCAAACACTACTTCATCATTCATAAATATTTGTCTTGATTCCATTTTATTACAGCAGACTGAAAGTAGAATGCACTTACTCCATGCTATGCCCTTAGTGAGGTAACTGCCACTGATTCATCTGCTTGATAGGCTGACTTAATGACTAAAAGTAATTACATGTACCAAGTATTTATTTCATTCAAAGGCAGACCGCAGAAGAGCTCCTAAAGACCAATTTCTGAAAAATAGTGCATTCACGGCAGAGAAGACAGCTGAAAAATACTGGGAAGTTCTGGTATCCTCAGCATTGCTGTTCAACTCACAGCAAATACATTTGAACAGAGAGTTTTGTTAAAAACAGCGGCAAAGGCACAGACTGCTTCAGGAGCACAACGTGCGTGTGCTCTGCCCCATGTTTTCAGGAAGGCTGATGGGATTCATCTTCACACCAAGCAACCTTACTGTCGCTAGCAGACTGAACAGGTTAATTAAACCTACTGGTTGCCACCATAGCTTTTTTCTTTCAGAAATAGTCTGTGGAATATAGATCTTAACACGATGAATTTATGCCCCATACATTGCATTGCAAAGGCAGGTTTCACAGCAGGGTAGTTGTGTTCTCTGAGTTCCTTACATCTAGGCACAGTACCACCAGTAAGGAGCATCTTTCCATTTGTGGGGAGGAAGAAGGGAACTAGATGGCTGAAACAAAAGGAAATATTCTAGCTGAACTCAGAGCCACAGGCAACATCTGCTGACAACATCTTGATCCAGCATACGCTCAATTCTTTGCACTGTGAAATGAATGTATTACAGTCCAAATTTGCAAATGCTAAGCTTTAAGTGAGGACAATAGGAAGCTTTATGGTTGAATGTATCTCCAGTGATGAGTTTTCCACAAACCACAAATTGTTAGAACTACAACATGCAAAGCATTCCAGGATTCATACATGTAATTATCAAACCATTTCTCAGGGTCTGGAACAGGGAATATTATATATATATATTTTAAAATCGTACATAGAAGAATCCACATCCAAGACCATAGAGCACACATGAAAGCATTCCTGTGACTAGTCTGTAGTAAAATGGTATGATTTGGTGCAGTACAGAACAGCTAATAAGCTTCTCCCAAGTATAGTAAGAAGGAACATGCCTTTATCTCAGCTATCCTGCTGCTATCCTGCCCATGACAGGGGGTTGGAACTGGATGATCTTTAAGGTCCCTTTGAACCCAAGCCATTCTATGACTTTATCATAACATCATTTTTTAAAAACAGAATTCACATGAAAAACGTAGTGGCAGGCATCTGTGAGTACAGAGAACATGTGAGCATAAAGAACAGACTTAAGCCTCTTGTATCTAGGAGATTGCATAAAGTCTTTACTAGCTTTTTAGACCTGGAAACAAATTAATTGCTGCTCTTGCTATGACTCAGCCATCAGCTAGGCTGGCTACACTCATTTTTGCCTGAGTAGTCTGTTATTATAGTTTGGGAATTAAAATAAGCGATGTGATGCTGATTCTAAGTGTGTTTATCAGGGGCAATCCCACATTCTATATTGAGCAAAATAAGTTTAAAATTTCCTTCTATAGCTAAATATAAATTAATTAGAGGCAGAGGGCCAATAAGTAGTGACAACACCCAAGAATACCTACTCATTATCAAACTTTTTTTTTTTTAAAGAGTAGGTACAATATCTATTGAAGAAAATGTTGGCAAGTGTTTTAACAGATGTTTACAAATAACTTCCCTGTTAGGAAAGAATACCTATGTTGCATCCTGTGTCGACATGTATTAATTGTTAGTAACTACCACCAACACCTCCCTACAGTGAGTTCCAGGCTTTCCAGGGCCATTGTAATACAGAGAAATTAAGTGTTGACAGCTATAGGAACTCGATTTCCAGCTGCAGGAGCACATAACTTGGACAGCACTAGTCATTTTCCTACATGCCACAAGCACGTGCACAGAAAGGCACACACATTCAGAGCCGCAGACGCAGCCACAGAACAGTTGCTCTTCACCATGTGGAAGGGAAAGGGTGTTGCCTTCCCCATGCTGGGGGGACACACCTACTGAAGCCTGAGCCGGGCACCTACCCTGCAGCCAGCAGCAGGGGCTGGTAAGGGGAATGGCTCATCGGTGGTGCTGAGACTGAGGGGATTCTGGACAGGGCCACAGCAGGACTTCAGGTGCACCAGAGAAGTGGCACAACTCAGAGCTCTAAGATTTGGAAGCTTTGAGGATCCCATTCTGGGATATGGGCTCTTAAACTCCATCTAGACCTAACAGCAAACCCAGCTCCAAGGTGGCAAGCCAAGGTCTCAGCTGAGTGGATGCAGAACCTGGCCATGTACTTATCAGTAAGCCAGCTTCCACCTGCACAAATCTCTGAGAACTGCAGCCCCAGCATCTTCAATCCAGGAGAGACATAGGGTGTACAAGTGCTGAAAAGATGATGGGGCTGCACAAGGTGACCTGAATAAGAGCAGACAGTCACACAATTGGGACACTCATCCTTCCTGGGGAGTCACTTGATTTTGTAATTAGCTTGAATGAGTTCACTTCTTGCAGCCCCTGAGGAACATAATACCCGTGCAGAACTTGCTGGATATATTTTCATGCAATTTCAACTCTTACTTGGTTAACTGTTAGACCTCCTCCCATGTACTGAAGAAAGCACACTTGGTTCTGCATACCCATATATGAAAAGCATCCAGATGTCAGATGAAGACAGAGGCATGATTTTTTAAATTAATTAATATCAGGTAATAGCCATTCCTGCTTTCAGTGAGGCAGCATAAATCAGTATGCAATTATACAATACGTTGGATCTTCCCAGCTCTCTCCATCCACTTGTTCACCACTTCACGAGACGTGACAGCACATCCCAGGAGAGCCGGAAAATGGATAGCTGAACCAAAGTGCATTTAAAAATAATGTTATAAAAAACACAAACATTCTAAAAAAAGAAAATGTAGTTATTTTAAACCTTGACCTGTCACTGATCCAGTTAATGCTGTGGCCCCTTAAATAGTTATATCACTGCAACTAAAGAGACAGTGACCTTGCAGCATGGGAACAAGCAGAGGGGAAAGAACGTTGGGGACTGGGACTTCACCACTGAAGCCAGCCCTGTGCCTCACCAAACCCTTGGTCAGGAGAGTTGTTCCTCACCTGTCCTGAGGGACCGAAGCCCTGCAGAACCACAGGAGTTAGCCCACAGGCCCAGACACGGTTATCAGCTGATGGCAGAAGAAAGTCCCTTCAAAATTCTTACAGAAATTTAGGCCAAACTTGCACAATCACATTTCCTTAGAGCAGCTTTTTTTTTTTTTTTGATAGTCATATCTCTTTGGGCAATACCAGATATACAACCACAGTAAGATTAATATCAAATGCTAAGCTAGAACAAGAAAAGGGTATTTTTTCCCCTAAGAGATGAGTGAAAGTTCAGTGGCCAGCAGTTTTGATGGAAATCCATTTGAACAATTCCCCTTCTAAGACTCTACACTTGTGGCTTCATTCCCAATTTTGATCAAGTCTTCCATAGTTAGAATGTGGTGCTATTTTCCACTTTGTTACTTGTATTGGTCAGAGACATTTTTCCCTGCTGGGCACAAGATGAAGTTCCTGGGCCTCATTTTCCAGGGTATTTTGCAGCCACCAGCAGCAGTGAGCATGGTGCTGGATATTTTCACACTGGGACAACCCCATATGATCCACATTGATGAGATGATTCATGCAGCTGCTCGATCCATGATGCAGCCCAAATCTTCAGGGAATGGGCTAGAAGCATCAGATCAGCAAAACGTCAGCTTATCTTTTCTTCTGTAGGGATCTTATTTTTTTAAAAGCATTCTTTTTTTCCTAAGCTGCCCTGATTAGATAGCACTAATATCATTAAGGTAAATTGGTTCCTCGGGAGATGTCCCAATTAAATGGCTATCCTAATTAAGCACATCCTGATTAAGCAGAAGATCCTATAATTATAATAATAGCATGTAATAAAAACTGGCCCAAAGTTTTGTTCAGATAGAAAGCATTTTGCAAGCTTTATTTACAGGAACCACTTTATTCAGAATTGAAACACAACCAGCTCCTGGGTGAAATGCTACTTCTGTTTAATGACAGTCAGTAGAAATAAACAATCTTCCAGGGCAGGAAATGAAGAATACTGCACCATATTGACAACATCGGCAATATTATGATAAGGCAGAAGGCACTTAGTGTGCAGTTGGGACTGAGTGAGCATCTTGCCTGCTCAGCATAAGTGCTGCAGTATTTATAATTGCTGCATATGATCCCAAGTTCACCCAGAAGTGGTATCTATTGAAGCCCACAACATAAATGTTTAAGTCTTGTACTAAGTGGAGGAAAATTGCCCCACAAATTCTCCAAAAAGAAAAAAAATCCCATTCCTATATTAACACCACAGACTTTCCTCAGCTTACAATACAAGAACAGTGTAACACAAGAAGCCAGGTACACTACAGTCTGGTATAAGCATCAATGCAGAACAACTTTCAAGTCCTTTTTTTCCAGTGAGTGGTAAATACAAGTTCCTGACTCTCTGCAGTTGTTGCAAACGTATGGCATGTTTTCTGAGTGCTACTATGCCAAGGGAAACTCGTTCTGTGGGTTTTGGATGCTGTTCACGTTCCAGCTTGCATAGTTGTATTCTGCTCAGTTCCTCTAAGGACAGCCTCATTCTTCAGTTTGTCCTACACAGCACAGCAGAGATGTTAAGTGACCCTTACGAAGTAATGAGAGCTGGACAAACAAACCTGAACAAACTTGTAGTTATTAAAATTACTTTTTTGGCCTCAGTGGCAAAAGAGCAGAAACAAGGAGTCAACTTGAACCTCAAAGGCTCAGAACTGTTAGCTGATAAGGACTGAATTAACGTGTATGTGTGTGTGTACAGCCATCAACCACTGAGTTATCAGTGAACCGGAAAATTAGAAGACCACAACAAATCATTATTCCAGGGAGTATTTCCAGCAACTCTGTATCTGTCCTAATTGTTTGGCCATCATCACATCTGAGCACCTCAATGCTCAAGAGATACTGCAACATCACTTCATGCAACAGTAGCTCCAGTGCTTTAGTTAGGGCTGAAGCTTTAATCCAGAGGGCATGGAGGCTTAAAGGCCCTAAAGGCCCAGCTTTGTAGGCTGGACAGTTCACAACGCGGGAACACGAGGCGCCTTGAGGAGCTGCACCCCACAGCTCCATGCTGGAGACCTGATGCCGCCTTCTCAGGTATCACCGCAAGCTTTTACAATGCACTTCCCAGAAAACAGTTGTCCAGTTGCTTGTTTGTGCTGTACAAAGCTTGCTGCCGCTCTCCCACAGAAAATTGCTCTATACATAGCATACATAGAGTGTTCCTGAAGTACTGCAGAAGCATGCTTTCCTCACAGCATTTTCTTTTAATGTGGTTAAATGAAGATTCTGCAGTAGTTTACACTAACTCTTGACCTATCCATCCCATTTTAATATTCTCAGGAACATCAGCCATTTGGATTGCCGTTACCCAAAACAGGCTTGAAAGTCAAAAATCCCCATGAGCCTTCTCAGTATGAATGGCATTTACACAAACCAGATGAAAACAACGATGCCCCGAATCTGTTTTGTATCTTGGAGGGAAATCAACAGCAGTAATATTTGTCCCACAAGCATATAAATAAGTTGTACACCATTTTATTACTTTATACAAGTGCAAAAAGAAACTTTGGAATAAGACAGCAGGACTGCTCTCCAGCATGGAAAATGCAGAGACTAAAGAAATTCATGCAGTTTCTGATCCAAAAACAAAGTTGTGACAAAACAAAATGTTTACGAATTTAGCTTTAGCATTATCTAGCATTTCTAAGCATGTTCTGAAGAAAAGTAAGATTTGAGTCCTGGAGGTGAAGAGACAACGCAATCTCACCATAGGGAACACATCCCAGATTAGCTGATGTCTCTTACTGGTGACATCACTAACTTCATTTGGACATGGCAGCATAGCAAACTCAGAATCTTTGCAGTTAAATGAAGCATTACAAAGGGTTTCAGAGGAGACGAGACTCACAAGAAAATGGAAACAAATTAGGATTTTCAAAAAAACTAAAAAAAAAAAAAAAAAGACATACTGCACAATCAACAGAGACAGTTAAAGATGCCAGTGGATTTTGTCAAAACAAAAAGTTACAGGATGAACATATTTCACCAATTGAGTGATGTTTTGGATGGACCTTATTTAAGATTTTCTATTGTGACTGTGACAGTAGACCTGGGTAAGAGCAAGCAAGCACTACTGACGACTCTAAACTTGAAGGAATCTGCAACACAGAAAAGGACTGGAAAGTACTGAGAAAGGGCATAACTGATACGCCATGAAACTCAATAGAAAGTGCAAAGCCATAAACAAAGAGC
The DNA here is from genome assembly GCA_013396635.1 of Penelope pileata. NCBI lineage: Eukaryota > Metazoa > Chordata > Aves > Galliformes > Cracidae > Penelope > Penelope pileata. The sequence continues at coordinate 2,558,776 of WBMW01003830.1, read as the reverse complement.
CCAAAATTGTTTTAAAATAAGCTGCATGAAGGAGGGCAGAAAGCTCAGTAGCCAGATATTGCCAAGGGCAAGGGAAAATGCTGCTGCCCCAGAATTATGTGGGCCCATAACATGAGGCAGCTGCAAGCAGGGCAAATGCAATCTGCACAGAGCAAAAAATTTGCGATACTTGACAAATGTGTTGTTGTGTTAGGACCTCATGCAAAATGCAGTGTACCATTATTCACATTGAGGAAACAGCTACAGAAACTGGGAGAAGCTGCAAAGTAATATTGCTAAAACCAGAATAACAGAAAAACTATGTACCATAAAGGGCTAAAAGACCTTGTTTATTCAGGCTACAGTTGCAGTTTACACCTTTGATAAGCAGATTAAATCAGAGAGAAAGAAAAGATACTGAAGGTAAATGAGCAATATTTGCATGAAAACAAGCTAGCGTAGGGCTGGAAACTGGAAGGCTTTGATCAAAGCCATATTATCTTTAAGAATAAAGCCTAGTTAGCCAGTAGAAGAGTTTACCTGGTGCTGTAGCAGACCACAGCTGTGGACCAGCCCTTACAGTCCCGTGCTCTGCTGACAGGTGGTTGGGGCATCAGACCGCCACAATCTCACTGCCAGCCCTGCCTCGAGTCCTCCTCCTCGAACCTACTCTGCTAAGTCTCTAAGTACCTTCGTATGCCTTTCTGTGATGCACACACAATAAAGATATTGATTTTGCAGCAGCCACTTATGGGCAAGCTTCCCCAGGATGACACCAGCCTAGGCTAGCCTCCTTCTAAGGAGTTAGTATAAGTCTTTCAGCAGTACTACAATTACATCTTTTTCCTTCTCAGTAAGTGCAAGAGATTTTTCTTCTTCGGAATGAATTCCATTTTAAACAGAACCATACTAAGTTTCCAGACCACCAAATTAATATTGCTATATGCAAGAAGTGCCTCAGACTAGGACCTTGAAATAAAAACGTTAAATAACTTTTAGTTAGGTCTTCAACAACAGTTACTTTATCGGTAAACGCACTAAGCCTCTGCAATAAAGGCTATGCTGATTTCCTGCTTCTTTTCAGGCTCACTTTCCTCAGCAATTCACCTAAGAACCCAAAGCTCAGCCCCTGAAATAGCACAAATTAAGGGCAAATCTTCTGGGACCTTCCCTTGCAATTACCACTTAAACTTAATTATCTTAGATTGGAATTACATGAAGTTTGATTTTCTCACCTCTCCTTCTATCAGGTGATGATTTTACACCCAGGTCTTCCCAATAAAATGCAATCAATGTGCTTCCTGATTTTAAACAGGAGCTATTTTCAACATTAAAAAAGGCAGTAAAAGTCCATTATACTTAAAAATCCACTTTCTGCAAAGCATGAGGCATTTTTGGAAGCATCAAGAATGTCTCACAACCTTGGAAGTGGGACTAAAGTTATGATAGATCAAGTGGCAGCTACCCCAGTAGGGGCGGCTGGAAGAGCATTTTATTTTCAAAAACCTATTTCCAGGCACTCCAAACTTACCCAGCCTTTAGAAATTAACATTTGGCTGAATCAAAATCATATTTTCAGCTGCTGTAAAACAGCAGAGCTCCACCAGAATCACTGAAACACTTTTCGCTCCTGCAAGTGGAAATGGCCTCTGAAAATCTGCGAAGTCATTACCATGGGGGCAGCTGGGCCAAAGCTGAGTTACTGTCCAGGCCCAACCAGGTCTGAAGCATCCTGAAGCACACTTAGTTAGCAGGCTATTTCATTCTTCATTTCACTCAGGCATCCTGAGTCAGGAACTCAGTCATGAACAATCATCAAGTGCGTCTGTGTTACAAACTATTTTTGTTCTGTCAAAATAGCAATCATTTTCCACCTATCAAAAGTTCAGTTCTGCTAGATGATTCCACAAATGATGAAATTTTTTTTCCTTAAATGAGGATTTCATTTTCAAAATAGCCAACTACCTCATAATTTGGGAGTAACCTTAAAAGTACCCTCTTCCCTTAATGCGAATCTGCTGATTTTTTTCACCAGGTGACATTTTATCTCATGGTCTAAAGATCAAAGTTTTCTCCTCTTAATACTTCCACTCTTGCAGGATGGACAAAGGCTAATGTTTCCATTATTATATTATAGAAGACATTGTGCAGGCCCTGCTTTCTTCACCAGTCCTTCTGTTACATTGTAAGAGCTTCAAAATGTGAGGTGAAGTTTCCTGCCTGCTTTACACACCTTAGCAAAATGAGGCCCCATTCCTCCATGTGCCATGACAAAAATACTGTTATTACAGTGGTCGTCTTGGGAGCACGCATGAAAGACTAGAAAAAGCTTTTCTTCGGAACAAAAACCTCAGCCAGCATGAACTAGGCTTTTGGTTTGAGTTTTCCGATGACCTGGGTTCAGATTTTTGCAGATCTAATACTCGGGTAAAGTACAGTCTGCTGGCCCCGTAGCCTAAGCTGTGTTAAAGCAGAAGTTGAAGCAAACTCCATACAGCATGTGAGAAACCATGCAGGGCAGCCACATAACACAAGCTGTAGGAAAAGCAGGATGCAGTTAATGATCTGCCAGAGGTTGCACTGGTAGATTCTTTTGGAGGGTCCCTTCATATTGCTGTAATTCAGAATCTACCTCTGTTTATTTACTACGATAAGAACTTTATACTCACACATTTATTTATTGCTAAAGATGCTTAGCCTCCACACTCGTTATTAAAAGTCAATGGGAAAAGAAAGCCTTGTGCAACTCACTGTGTCCATCCATACATCATGGTCTTGAGAAGACGTTGGCTGGACCCCAGCATCCCAAGAGAACTTCAACAAAATCCATGGCCCTCAGTCCTAGTGTTGAATATGTCCTGAGAAATTCACCTACCAGGACTGGAGCCCAGACAAGCTGGGATGTTAATGAATCCTTTTAAAGTGAGTTATACCTGCAGTGGGGTTTCAATTTCCTTTGCACACAGTACCAAGATATCATTGATAATCGCGTGCTACAGCTAACAAGAAACACAAGTCTGTTTTTTTCAGCTGCCTTATTCTAGCAGAAAATGGGAAATATTTTAAGAGCTATGTTGCAAGTCTAGCCTCAATGTCATGACCCCTGGGATTACTTAGCCTTAACCCTAGATGTAGTAACTTCACTCTGTCCTCAAGGCAGAAATGTTGTACTTGGCAGGATGTCCATCTCAGCACAAACTTTTGAGACTTCAGAGTATAATGTCTCCAGTGATCTCCAGGTGAGAGACATGTCCCATTGATCATTATTACAGCTCCTGGAAAGGCTGACAATTTCTTTCATTAAACTGACTCACAAACAAGTAATTTTAAAAATGATTTTGACTTCTCTTTAAAAGGCTATCAGCTCTCACAAAGTAGGGCCTGTGGTGTTGTTAAACTCTCAGTTTCTTGGCTGGCAACCCGCAAAATCCTCAGGCTATATGCAGACATAGCTATTTGATGTTGCAAGGTTGCTTCGTTTCACTGGTGAGCAAGCAGGAGGTGAGCCTGCCAAGCCTGGCAGGTTATTTGCTGCACTGCCACCTCATCAGGTCTATCACATTAGGGCAGTACATGTCACCTTTGCACTTGAGGAAAAAAGTAAGCACAACTAATTTTATTTACACATAAGTCCTTGAAATTGGGTAGTTACAAACAGAGATAATTTGAGAGGTATGTGAAGTTCAGTCAAACATCAGAACTGAGTTCCCTGGGAGGGAAAAGCCCCAGGGGCTGATTCCACAGTGAATTCTGCCCTATATGCTTTATAAACTTCCCTTACCTTCCAGCAGACTTGGCGCCTGTCAGAACCTCCAGTTCCAGCCAGTGAGGATTTCAGTTTACCTAGAATGAGGGGATCACAGTGACAGCACAAACTGTCCTGACATTGCTGCTGCTCCTACTCAGAGGAGAGGACACAGACCCACCTTTTACTTGTCTCACTCATATCAGTTTTAGACTAATCAAGATCGAAGTTGTTTAGAAATCACAAATATTTAGAGGGATCCACAGTAAAAGCGTGAGAAACAGCTGGCAAAGTACCAGCCTTGGACACGGGAAACTGATTTTGCTCCTTGCAGCATCACAGGTTTCCTGCATGACAACAGGTACAGCCAAGCCCTATTGTAGGGAGCAGCAACAGTCCTCAGGCCCACTCAGTTTCATCTCTAAACCAGAGGACAATGTAACAGGAGTATTGGGAAGACAAACACACACCAGGAAGTATTCAGATGCCACAGTAAAGGTGCTGTAAACATCTCCAGCTAACAGCAAGAGTTGTTTGCTCTACATGATTACCATTGTGACATCCCAAACTCACTACATCACATTAATTTATCAGCAAGACTCAACCATAAAAACACCATGCCTTCCTAGCACTATGACATTCCCTTCCTGCAGATGGCTGGAAATGTTCTTAGATACAATATTTGCAATTAGCTTGCTGATGAAATTAGTGCTCTGAAATAGTTTTATAAATGACCGTGTTACTCCCTCTGTGGCTATTACTGCTTTAACCTCTTTGAGACCTGTCTGAGAGGATCTTCTCATGACAGCATTATTGAAAGGGCAGGTCAGAAAGAAACATATCCCAGTGCAAGTGCAGAGGAAAGGAGGAGTTTCAGGGTGGATGATTTCCCTGGGGCTCTGACAGTCTATGGTCTAATCCACTGCTTCCAGTTACTCGTCTCTATTTCTGCCTCAACAAAATAGGGATGGTGCTACTGACCACCCCTGCCAGAGGAGGTGCAGTGGGAGAGCTCAGAGTCTCCAGCGTACCCAGTGACCAGTTCTGGCCTCTCCTCTTGGCATGAGTAATCATCAGTCCTGACACATGCTTACCTGCTTCTCTCATTTACCCACCAGGAGGCTTTTGGGAATGTATTCAAAACATTCAGGGGAAATTCCCCCAATTACTGCCCCTGAATTCCCTAGGAGAACTGTCGCAGCACACAAACAGCTGAGCATCCTTTGCCTGCAGACCCAGAATTGGAAGCACTTCAGTGATGGAAAGAACCCATCAAGAGTCCAGGGACAGGCTTCACAGGGCATGTCAGGGAGCTCTGGGGGTCTCACACTCCCAGGGCACAGTTGCTTCATTTTGCTTTGTGCCACTGAGATGTGTGAGAGCAGAAGCTCTTCCGTAGGAAGCAACCAGGAAACTCAAGAGTTCAGTAGTCTGGATTTCCTTTTTGCACCTATGCCCATCAATGTTTCAAGTTGGTTTTAACGTCAATAAAGTAATTTGTTGATAACAAACAGCTACTCATCTAAAAGAGGACATGAATCAGATAGCTAATGCTCATTTTTGAACACTGCATTATGCCATGATTAATTGTCACTGGCTTATGGCTCTATCAATAGGACACACTCCCTGGAAGAATGACACACTTCCGAGAAATTTTCAACAGACCCGAGCATGTATCACTAATGAGTGAGGAGAAAACCATCTGGGTCTGGTTAAAATGGTTTAAAATGGTTGCCAGTCTTTTTGATTATTGCTTCCCTCTGAGGCAAAGTATATTCCCTCTGAGGCAAAGAATTTGGCTATGGCACTAACCTGCACCTCTCCTTGGTTCTGTCTCAGATACCATTGGTGCTGCTGAACAAGATATTTTTTAAGTTTCCTGTGCCTGCTGAGCAACCTAAGAGATGGAGTCTCATCTAAAAACGTAGCTATGGGTGCCATGTCAAAGCCAGAGAAGGGCTTTGGTCCCACAGTGGGTTCCACGGTGGGCCCAGAATGGCCCTGCCCTCCCCTCTGACAGCCCTGCTTGTCTTGGCTGTCATCTGGGGCTAAGCTGATGCAATTACTGAAAATGCAATTAGTAATAAAGTGCTAAGATATTCTTCTGGTTTAGCAAGCTGACCATGGCCAGCATACGGTCAAGACCAGGCCTGGGACAAATGGCAGGCGAGAGTTCAGAGATGGGAACAGGACAGTGTAACAGTTTGCTTTCTCCACCAGAGAGCCCTTCAGATGGCTCAAGCAGCCCCTGTACTTGTGCAATGCCTAGCAGCATGGGGATCTGATCTTCATTGTATGTCAAAAGATCGTAACTACTGTTTAGGCAGTCTCACAAAAAAATGAAAAGCATTGAAATGCTGCCGACAACCATGGCTGTCCAGTAGTGCTCTCTCTTCACAGTAGTACTTGCAGATCTACTTTGGAGAACTTTTCCATCTTCTCTAATTTCCTGCTAGGGTATTATCTGTGCTTGTGAGGATTCAGTTAATGCCATTGATGTGGAATGTTGTTCCATTCATCACCAGCCACTGCATCTAATGAATAGGATAATCTAATTCTCCCCAAATAAATATGACACCAAATTAAAAGAGTTCATAAGCAGCCTCCAAAATTGAGTGAGTTTGTTTCAATTTATTGCCTTTTAAATTACACTGGATCCCTCAAATATCAACCTTGCTATAAACCAGTCAATGATGGAGGTTGAATGTTTATTATCACAAATGTTTGCCTCTATTTATACCAGAATTGAGTATTAGTATTAGCTAGAAGAACAGCTAAAGGAAGGTCATCCAAATGCCACAGTTTTTAATCACAATTTTTCTAAACTAGCGAGAGAGCTTTATAGCATAATGCACTCATGACAATTATTTTTGCTGTGTTTACTGTCACCGAAACATTTAACAAAGTGGCTATGAACTATCATTAGAATATGTGAAAAGTTCACCAGGGAACCGGAAAAAAGTAATAATGCCTGCTTGGTACTTGGCTAGTTTAAGAAGAGACTTCTCTGCACCAAAAAAAAACACACCAGGAGCTTTTCCAGCTTTTTGCCAGGTCTAATTTCCTTTGGGAAGCAGTTGTTAGTCAGATGATTATGTACATGAAGACAGATGAGCTTGTCAAGCTCTTTGAATTTAGCCTGGATTTCAGGCTCCTAGGCTGTCTAACCAGCTTTACCAGATAACTTGGCAGGAAAGAAAAGGGTAAGCAGTGTGGCTGTGGCTTTATTTCTTACAGGATGATCTAGATTTAAAAGATATTAAAAAGGAAGAGAACTGAACAAGCATCTCAGTTTGGTGCTTACCAGCTGTATCATATTGGTTCACTAGTTTCTTACTCTAGGCGACATCTGGTGCTTCAGAAGAAACAGAACTTGTTCTTTGCTGCTTGAAAATGCTATTTATTTAACAGCTTGTACCATGGCATCTGAACACTTTCCTGAAATTAATCAATTTAGTCTCATTACAGGCAGTCCCAGGAAGTAAAGATCTATCTCAGCTTGGCTTTTACAGATAGCACATTAGTCATGGTAACACAGCTCTGGCTTAGAAATACAAAGCTATCACATCTGCAGAGCAGAAAACCACCTTCAGCAGGGATTTTCTTTCAGTCCCAGAAGCATGAGAAGCAGTGAGGAATAAATGGATTATATAATGATTTTCAAATACTGCAGGACATTTTCCATTCCAGTCCTAGACTCGGCCATTAATACTCCATGTGTGATGTGGGGACTCTGAAACCCTTGTCTGCCATGCCTGTAAAGAGAGCTAAGGCTGAGATGCAGATGGCATAGGAACAACCATGAGATCTTGTATTTAAGCAGCAGTTCCTTCAATTAACATAAATGATTTGTACGATCTTAGTAAAAGGGGTATCTCTGTTTATCTGCTGTTTATCTGTTTACTTGTGAAGGAATCTTTTTTTTTTTTTTTGAGTCTAGTGAGCAGAGTATTGAATGAATATTTCACTATTTTAGGTTTGGAAAAATTGTTAGAAAATAGCTAAGAAGCAACATCTGAACAATAAGCTGTGTTTGTAGTTGTTTGGCACAGAGTACAAATAAATTTCCACACCTTTTTGCTACTTTTCTGCTGAAAACTAGAAAGTTGATCCTGACTGTTATTTCCTACAAGAACATTTCTGTCATCTTGTCTGTTGCTTCCTAGCAAAGTAAGGAAGTAAGGTTAAGGTGAAAAAGCACCTGGAAAGTGTGAAAAGGAAAAGAAAACCAACTAATCTCTTTAATCAGAGCTCTAGCTAAGCTAGAGGTTGACAGCTGAACTCTTTCTTTTCCTTTCTTTTCCAGCTCCTCTGTCATCTGTTTTTCCTGTTTAAACTCATACAGAATTCAGCCCCCACCACACCTTTGCTGCTAGAGAAGATGGTTAGTGAAGCTTAAAGCTATGACTCTTCCCTTTCTTACAAAGAATAGCGGCCTTTATTATGGCAAAAAGAATAAGGGATTTTTCAGCTCAGTGGCTAAACCACAGAACTGAAGGAAAACCAAGGTCAGTTGGCTTAAACTAAATCCGAAATTTAGGAGATATTTAGGAAAGTAAATAATATATATTCTGAGGCAAACTGAAATAGTTGACATTTTTCCCTCCAAAATGTCATGCCTCAGGTTCAGATAAATGAAACCTTTAAACAATTGCTTTTCAACTTGAAATAGTTTTTGAAATAAAGTTGCCATTTTAAAATCAATACATGGAAATGTTGACTTTCATTATTCCCTATTTTGCTGTCTGACATTTATTTATAAGCTCAGTTAAATTTAATTTACGTCCATCAGATGCCATTTTTCAGCAGATGTACTACTCTCAATGACATTTTGCCCAGTCCAGACTGTGATCCTAAGCTTCTCTAGAACATTGCAACACATGACTCAGTTCCTGCTTGGACTGTAACTCAATTTCAAAGCTTACTGTCATCTATAACTCCAAAGAGCAATTTCAACTGAAATCCTAAATTGAATTACGGATTTGTATTGCACTGCTCACTATTTATTAATAATATTGTGCCTACAACATATCCTGTTCTTCATTACCACAGAGGGAACAGTGCTGGTTCCTCTGTGCGATCCAGAGCTATTTATTTCTCCAAATGTTAGATTCCTGCATGTACAGAGTCTACGGAAATCTGCATTTCTTATGCAGTAAGTACTTTCATCTACTCAGTAATGCAGAAAAGGCTTCTCAGGATTATAAAACCACTTGGATGCATCTGTATGACTTTATATGTCATAGAAAAATATCACCAGATACATTCCTTTAGTTTCAAAAAAATATTAATTATTATGGGATAGTCTACAGGAGACTTGAGCTCCCATACCAATGCCACGCTGAGGTCTCAGGTGCACGATTTTCAGTCAGAAATGCCAGTCCCAAGCCTTCAACGGATGAGAGTAATCCAAGGCATGATGCAGACACGCTGTGACTAATTGAGATTTGGAACGGGAAAGGATATTGGGAAAACTGAAGCACAGCTTGAACAAATCACACTTTCCACCAAACAGACAGGAGCCCAGGTCCCCAAAGCTGACTGTTTCTATCATCTTCTGGGAGAGCAGTCAGACATAAATCACNTTTTTTTTTTTTTAATGCAGCTTAACATAAGGTTTTTTAGTAAACAACAAATCCTCTACTTATAATTTCTTGGAAACCCAGGGACGAGTCCTTTGAGTTCAAATGTGCAACACCAGAAGAATGAACGACAACTACTTACAAGCCCAGTATTGTTTGCGGTGATGGGAATGATGGAGATTGAAGTGGTCTTCTTGTTTACATGTGGTCTGAGGAGAAGAGGTCACTGCACTGCATTGAACAAAACATTGCTGTGCAGCTGCGATCTCCCAGGCACAGGGATGTGTCGTGCTTATTGACCCTGACCACTACAAGTCTTTGGAGTCAGCTTGTGCGTTTGGGTGCTGGGCAGAGGTTGAAGTAAAACATGCTGTGTCGTTGGTGCAGCTCACAGGCTGGTACTATTTTCCTTGCAAGGGAGATACCTTCCAATAAGCCACAAGGAAGAACTGCAGTTCTGTCATCAGATGGTGACCTTGCTTCCTTCAAGAAATCCTCAACACTAGAAGACTATCAGCTCATCTAGATGCCTGTGGCAGGCAGTACTTCCTCACCATGGTATATTACATTAACAAATCAACACTAACTTACCATTCATTTACGAAGTTAACACTAAAAACGCATGTTTCCATTTAGAAAGGCTCTCATCTGCCCAGCATGAAGGGTGCTCTCCCCTCAGGCCTCCCTTCTGCCCACCCCAGAGTGACCAAGCGGCTGCCCATGCTAGCGTGACCCGTGCCCCAGGGTTGCTCCCTGCACACTGTGCTGTCTTGCATCTTAGCAAAGCCTCTGCTCTGAGCAGAAGTGCTGCCTGGGCTGCCCCATAGACCCCAGCACCAGCTCTGGTGCCTCACCTGGGGCCCTCCCTGAAGATCCCAGCCCCAGCTCAGTACTGCACACCACCCTGGGGTGCCTCCACGCACTGTTGGGGAAGTCAGGAAGACGGAACGTCCTTTTCACATTTCCTCCCATAAAAAACAAACAAAATCCTTAAGAGTGGGAGGATGGGAAAGAGAGCTCCCACTTTCCCTAAGATACTTTCTGCTCTCTTCTTTCACTTCCTGACAGGAGCAATGGCTTTACTAATCTCTGTACACTTGAATACTTCACCACTAAATGACTCCAAATCGTTGCAAAACAGAGGTGCAAATGAAACCAGGCCTACCCAATGTTTTCTTCATCTCTCCAAAAGACCAAGCAATGAGACATCTCTTCTGCAGAGCCTTCCTTTGCTCACGGCTGGCCACTGCCTGGGGATCCTGTGGTCACTCTCTGGGCTTCTAGGACGTGTCTGCACCAGGATGCTGGGAGAATCAAGCAACACCTACATTTCTCCAGAATCTGAACCTGAAGGAGTTAGATGTATTTTCATTTACATGCATTGACATCATATCTTGAATAGATTTTTTTGAGCTTTCCTTGGGACTGGACATAGAGCTGGTAGCTGCAGTCAGTTATCACTGCATACACCCAGGTGTGAGCTGAGCAGAGAGAGGCAGTCCCTGCAGCCCCTGTGCTTCCCACCCAGCTCCTGTCAGGCTGGGGCTTGGCCCCAGGGCACAGCCAGGCAGAACTCTGCCCGCAGCATGGGCAGCCAGCAGGCTGCAGGAGGGCTGGCACACGGGTGGCAGAATGCATGCACCAGGCCTGGGTGCTTCTTATTGTGCTTCTGTCAGATTCTGTGTTGTGTTTTGCTTTGCCAAGTGTTTATATTGATTTTTGTTCAATAAAATTGTGTTAATTAAAGTGTGAATGAATAGAAAGGCCCTGAGTCAATATTTGCATTTGGAAAAGACTGGTTAGAACAGCTTAGGAATTGATTCCGCTTTATTAAAGCACCTGTTCACCCGGGGAACATTTTAGCAGCAATCAATACGTAATTAAATCTTTATTGATGTTTTACAGTTGTTTTGTTTCCCAGCAATTACGTTGATATAATCAGCTTCCCTCAGTGGTTCCTCCTTCCCCAGCTCTGCTACCACTCACCTGCGAGCCCATGGGCACCTCACCCCACACCTCTGCGCTGTTGTTGATCAGTGAGGGCCATGATGACATGGGAGCAGCTCCCACCCTGGCCCACTGCACCAAGCACAAGGACAGCCAGCCTCTGGCCAGAATCACAGAATCACTGCGGTTAAAAAAAGACCTCCAAGATCACCAAGTGCAATCACCAACCCATGCCCACCAAACCACATCCCCAAGTGCCACATCTACACGTTTCTTGAACATCTCCAGGGACGGTGACTCTACCACCTCCCTGGGCAGCCTGTTCCAGTGCCTGACCACCCTTTGTGAGAAAATCCTTTTCCTAATATCTAACCTGAATGTCCCCTGGTGCAACTTGAGGCCATCACTTCCTGTCTCTGCTCCAGACCCTTCACAGCTCTGTTGCCCTTCTCTGGACACACTGCAGCACCGTGATGTCTGTCTGGTAGTAAGGTGCTGCTGCTCAGGTGACAGACAGTTCTTGCAGACCAGCGGGCCCCAGCGGCTGTCCCTGAGGAGCTGCGCAGACCCAAGGGCCCCAACATAGGAACAAGGGCAGGGGCTCCAAGATGATGCAAGCACAAAAGTTTCACTGAAATCCACAGACAACTCTGAGCTAAAATAGCTTTGAAGTGCTGATATTTTGCTAGGCTTTGCTGTTGAGATTTTAAACCCCTCACAGTATGGATCACTTCTCACCCCTGCCTGTCCAACCCCAGCAAACACAGCCGTGGGTACAACATTTACACTCGTGCTCCCTGCTCGGGCAGTTACAAATTCCCTTCTGGGCTCTCCCTGGCGCATACGTTCGCATCAGGCAGATGTGAAGCCTTTCTGCAGAGCCCCGGGCAGCCGCGTACCCGCCCCTCCCCGGGCAGGGCCGCCTGCTCCTGGCCCGGGCCGCTCCCCGCCGCCCGCGCTGCGGCCGCTGCCCGCCAGGGGGCGCTGCAGGCACAGCCATCCCCAGCAGCGCCGCCGCCCTCCCGTCGGAGCCGGCTCCAGGGGACACGGGCGGCCTTGGCGACAGCTGCCCTCCTGAAAACCCAGCGGGCCCTTGGGCAGCAGAAGGCACAGGGCTCCCTGCGCTGTGGTGCCTGGAGCAGGTCGCCGCAGTGTGAAACCGGCTTTAGGGGGTGGTGCTGCCGGAGTCCTTGCAGAAGGGGAGAGACACAAAAACACTGCCTGCTGGCACAGCCCTTGGTGGTCCTGTTCCACACCTTTGTTCCATTAGAAAAAAATTGGACACCTTTTTCACACCCACAGTGAGTCTGTGGGAGAAGCCAAAAGCCAGAGTAACCAGAGGAAAGTACTTCAGGCAGTCCCAGCCCCCTCAGCACAGACCCCGCTCTGCTGAGGAAGGCCTGATGTGCATTTGGAAGCGCTAAGTGGAGATGCACGAGACAGAAGGCCCTTTCCTCCAGCAGTCAGGTCCTAAAGGCAACTGGGGTTTGTCACAGAACTATAGTATGGCCTGGAGATTAGAAGTATTCTAGGAGAGGTGAGGTGATACGAGATGACAGACCTAGCACCTATCATCAATCAGTGGTATCAATGGGGGCATGTGAATAGCATCAGCGTAGATAACTAAATTGAGGTAAAAAACTAACTGCGATATAAAACTATTAGGAAGTTCAGAAATATTCAACAGAAGCAATTTGCTCTTCCACCAACATCTGTAAAAACAACCAAAAATCTAGTTATTCACCAGTAGCAACCAGGATATTTATGACTCAGATTGGATGAATATTTTCCCAGGAAGAAAAAGAAAAGAAAACAAAACGAGCCATTTTTTCCATTTATAACATGCATTTGCATAAGAAGCTTCTGAGGAGAGGAAGAGACTTTAGCAGAAAGGGCATGTATTCTGCAAACCAGGCCACTGAAAATTACAATGTAAAGATTTTAGTAACAACTTTTGTACTTTGCTTAAAATCATTTATTAGAAGTCATTTTTTGTTTTAGCCAAGACATTCTATTTACTGAAAATAGTTTCTTTTCCCCCAAAACCACTAAGACATGCATCATCATCATTTAATCATCATCATTTAAAAGAAAAACATTTATCCCTCTGAAAAATCTCCTTATTACTCATACAATTTTCCCCAGCCCAGTTTCTTTATTGGCCAGCCCTAGTCAGATACCAGAGTATCATCACACAAGGCACCGTCACAGAGTTCACAGAAGAAATCTGTCCCTGTGCCATGACTGCTTGTTCAGGCGGAATGTGGAAACTGGATAAAAGGTACACAAGACCAAGTGCAGTGAATCAGATACATGCTACTACAAAGCCTTGATTCTGCTATGCCTCAGGATGTTTGGGTGGTACTTGAGGAGCGTGCCCCAGAGTCTATGGTTGGTATCTCACCTAAAGGCTGCTTAAACCTCAGTTTCTGTGCTGAGTATGTTCATCAGTTTCTGACAGGTGAAGGAGGCCAGGGCTCAGAGGACAGAGGAAGTCCAGAGACCCTGGCAATGGCATGCCACCACAGCAGGACACGCCCCTGTCTGAGGGGCATCTGACTGTACATCTGGCCCACATACCCCAAGGACTGAGTGAAGAAACCCTCCTTGATATTCAGTCTAGAAAAAATACATTTTAGTCCAGGTGAAAAAGTGGGATAGTGTTGGAAACAAGCACTTAAAAAGAATCAGAAATTTCTGCCCTTCACACTGTGTTAAAGGGGAAGGGAAATTGCACAGAATGAAATGGAAGCAAAAAACAAACATAATTAGAAGTGTTTCTAAAACTGTTAGGGAAGTGAACAATTTTTAATGTGTACTGAGCAACTGTGTCCTTCAGGGATCTTTGGAAATCTTTAACTTGATCTTTGTCTCCCTGACTTAGATCAATGGAAAGATTTTCTACGCATAGATTTTCAGGCACTTATATAATTTTCCTCTCTGTATCCGTTTCAACATCTTCCTCCTAGATTTTGTCAGTCACTGCCGCAGAGATTCAGCAAGGCTGTCTTGTAATCACCACTGGTGTCATCCTGGTGGGGGAAAAAAGATAAAAAGGTGAATATGGAAGTTGTCCTGCACAAGCTGACTGCTGCCTTTCTCAGTGGATGGAATACACTCTCACAAGAAAAACACTTTGGAAAGATCAAATCAGACTTCAGAGTTACTGCCAGCTAAAACCATCAAAAGCAAACAGAGAAATGAAGCCCATGGCTGCCACCTGAAACAACATTTATCAAGTCATATTTACTTATTTGGAATCTTGGTGAGCAATTGATCAGGGCTCCATTCCACAAAGCAGCAGAGAAAGTCAGCATGAACATGAGAAACCCAAGACTGTTGTCTGTTGTGTTCAGGTTTTACACCCCTGGGTATTCCTCTAGTGTTCCCTGCCTTAGAGGGAAGGATAAGACAGCCCTGACACTTTTAAGAAAGCCACAAATATGGTTGCTTTGGTCTAGAGAAGTACTACAGAGAATGTCCTGAGATAGAAATTTTGCTCCCTTTGAATGTTTTGTGATGACAGGTGTAAAGCCATTTCCACTTCTCAGAAGGAATGAGTATTGGATACAGACCCTTGAAGACTGATCATTAATCAACATGACAGACACTGACAGTGTCAAGTAGAAGAAAGGACCTTCATTATAGAGTAAGACTTTCCATGGGAACTGATAAGGATAGGGCTTTTGTGCCATTTGCACGAGGACAAAGGAATGCCCCAGAGTCCTTTTATAACGAGATAAAACCCAGCATTTCAGCCCTCATAGAAAACATGGCTTTTTGCCAGGGGAGGGTCCTTCGCTAAGACAGAAAGATACAGTAAGCTTTGACAAGGTTCTGTTTATAAACTTCTCACCACAGGCCTTCATCTGAGGGCATATCAACTTAAAATCACAACTGCTTCGACTTACACGGCACTAGTTTAAGGTAGTTAAGGACAGCAGAGAGGAGAAAACGGTACAGCAGTGTGGGAAAGGTGTAACAAGGAGGATTAAATGAACTTATATTTAAGAGACAGTGAAGCACACATGAAAAGCCTAGAGCAGTCTCTCTTCAGGTTTGTCTTTGTCCAACTTGCTACAGAGCACATAATCTGACTCACCTTTCAGGCATATATATCTCTCAATGAGATGATTTCTAATAAGCCTAGTGAAGAAGAGCTGTGAACTTAGCAGAAATGTTTTCACTGAGAACAACCATGGAAGCATCCCACTGTGCTGGGGAGTGCACATCATGACTAAGAGCCATCGTATCGAGATGTTGCTTACCAGAATCATGCTGGAGAGAGGCTGTCCTGCAATACGCTTGAACTCATCTTTGATAAGATTTAAGTCAACTTCATTTCGAGAAACAATCACTCTTATAAGGGTCCCATCATCAGTGCCTGCCCCCTGGAATAACAGATACATCAGTCTGCAGTGTTAGTGGGTGCTCAAGGGGTGAGCTCTTGCAATCTGGTCTGGGACTTCCCCCAGAGGTTTTTCCCCGTGTTACAAAAGATGAGACTGGGCTCCTTGCAGGCTTTTAAGTCAGAAAACACTGATTTCCTTGGTATCTCAAGTTAGAAGTGAACTTTTCTACCCATGATGCTTGAAGGGATTCTGCTTTACTTGCAAAAAAAAAAAAGAAAAAAAACCCCACTAACTTCTTGGGCTACACCAAAACCTTGGCTCTTCTAATTTGCATTGGCAGGAGCTAGGTTGCAGATGAGTCCAGTCTGATGAAAAAAAAAAGTACATTGCAATCAAAAGTCTTACCTTTAAAGCATGGTACAGCCTCTCTGCAAAGTAGTGACGGATGTTCCTTGTGCATTTCACTAGGCATATAAAAAGACTCAGTAAGAATCAATGGTAATTGCAGTCCAGAGGAGCAGATTCAAAGTGCTTTCCAGTCATTCAGTCTGCCCCTATGCCATGAGCTAAGCACCCTTTGCTTCCTACCAGAGAGCTTTATGAAGTAAATCCGTCCAATAATAGTCAACTGCTATAGGAGAAAAGACAAAACAACAAAAAGAAAAACAAAAAAAAAAACCTTGAACAGAAGAAAGGGCAGAAGGGCTCTCTTACCAATAGCCAGCATAGCATCCTCTAGTGACCCTCTGGTTTCACTCCTGATACTGTCTTCTATGCTTTTACCAGCAAGTTTCTGGTATTCTTCAAACACTGTTTGAAACACAAAGCACTTAGAATCTCCACCAAGCAACTGTTCTGGCATCTTGTGCCCAATATTCACAGGTATTGCTTGTGTGGTGATATGATAACAGAAGTCACACTAAGGCAATGATCACATTTGAAACAACTTCAGTAAACTTTAGTCAATGCCAGAAATCGGTTACAAAAATGAACGGTAGTGTTCACAAAAATACCATCCCAAAGAAAGCAGTAGGTGCCTCTATATAAACAATGACTAAATCAGAGGGGCTAAATTCACTGCCTGCATTTGAAATTGCAAGTTCAGTCAGCTCATATTTGGAAATCTGATCCTTCATCACTGCATTTAACCACTCAAACGAAGCAGGCTGCAGAAGGATAGGCACAACTCTATCATTTGTTTCATGCTTGTTAATGTCACTAGCTTCAGGAGCCAAAACAGAATCAAACTAAGTCTAGAACTATGCTCCTTGTACTCCTTGGATTTTTAAATGATGATAACAGGTCAGGAAAACTAATTTCAACCAGAATTTAAAAAGCAGCTTAGAGAAAAAGCAGAAAACAGATGCAGATCCCAAGTTAAACTCCCACATAAAGGATCAGCAACAGAGATGTTTCGCTTATATAGAACCAGAATTCGAATCCAGAGTAAAGTACAGACCTCTGTTTTGATTCCCAACTTTTAAACTAACAAAGAAAAACTGCTGTGTAATGCAATGAACATCATACTGATGCTTGCACAGCATTTGTGATCGTATTCTTAAATATTAACACCCAGATACCTTGATGAAAGGCAATGCTACAGAACAGAAACATATACAAACCTTCTCAACTCAGAACTATTGTCCATATTCAAAAAAAAAAAAAAATCAAGTGAACAAATGCACTCAAGTTTTTTAAAATAACTGTTACAGGCTGCTTCAGTACGGAGGAAACCAGGTTCAATTCCTTGATGACTGAGTAGGTCTCAGAGATTAGCTGCATCTAGACTGACTGTTGCAAATCAGTTCTTAAAGGCAGATGCAGCCAAAGTCTAGAAGCCACTTTGTTTCAATGTGCTGTTGGAAAATTAAATTTGAAAACACAAGAGGGAGCTGGCCTCCAGGGACTAGAAAATTGTCTCAGAAGACTTCAGCTTGAAAAGGCTCAGGCATCCTACTTCATCAACAGATAAAATTGTCAATTGAGCTCCAGTAAATTAAAACACTAGCTGAAGCACTTAGATACAGCATGCATAGCTAAATCCAAGCCAGAGCCTCAGATTGCCTCAGAAGTCTTGAGATGACAAGGGCAAGTCTCTTCTGCTTGGAGCAGTGGGGAGCTGAGGGCTCCCTTGGCTGCAGCTGGGTTAGTGTCTTCCCTCCCAAGCAGCCTCTGATACTCCCTGAAGAATCTGGGGCAGAGCTGCAAGAGGTGCCCAGTGGTTCTACAGTACTGTACAATAGGCTTGTCATTGACTGAACTTTTTCCTGCAGGAACTCTTGCCCAAGGAATCATGAGTGCATGCTTCTACCTGGTTAGGAAGGGACCCTCTCTCCTCAGGCCCACAAAAATAGCCATATCATCTAGCCATCACTACTGTGTCAGGACTCCTATATAAGCAATCTGATATCAGTGGCACTAAGTCTTCATAAACTCTCACAAAAGGTGCTGAGAGCTTTTGGGCACTGGTTAGTCAAGGATTAGTAGACAGATTAAAGTGATTATTTCTGACCACCCAAGCTTTGACATCTATAGCTCAACCTCTTCTTTTGGACTAGGATGATCTCTCATCTCAAAGACTTAGGAGCGTGGACTCTGCTTCATACCTTTCAGCAAGTGTGTGGCACTCCTCTTGCACAGGATGGTGATGAACTGTGTCTCATCAGTGCCCTTTATCTTCTCCCCAGCAGCAAGGAGAGTCTGTAATTTAACACACTATTGTAAGTTTTTTTGTGCATGCAGCTGATAAAGGAACAGAGTTTGGCTTAAGATGTTGCTTGGGTAACGGGGCTTGAAGTAACCTAAAATACTGTATGACTAGATGCTCCTAGAATAGTTCACCATGTAGACCCTTGACTGTCTGCTGGTGAAACTGGGCCAGCCACTATCTCTGCCCTTCCTGCAGCAGCTGGAGCAGCCAACAATGCTATTAAAAGTTTCTTCCCTACTCTTCGCTGTCCCACTCCACAATGCCCATATATTTCCACATGTCAAAAGCAGATGAGTCTGAGACCGTTTCTCATCATTCTTCTTAGGAAGAGAAACGCTCAGCAGTGCAGGCAAAACTGAAGAACCCAAAGCTGCTTCTCCTTCAAGAAGGCCCTACCCCAAGATGTTATGGCTCCAACCCCATGCTGACCAGGACTGTATTGCCCAAGCACTCTGAAATTCAAGACAGGTGAGATACAAGCGTTTAAGTTACCTCTGCATCCTGGTGAGCCAGTGCTGAATCCACGTAGAGAGAGGCATTGTCCCTCTCACCCTATGGGAATGAAAAGAGAGAGAACAATTTGTTCTCATGAACTATTTTCCATACAAGGATCACAGAGTGCATTCTAGACAAAGGTTAATTCTTCTCAGCTATTTCTGCAGAGTACTCAGTCATTAATGTTTCAGGCAATGAGAGCTAACTTCTTGACTGAAATCAGTAATACAGAGCCAACAAGTTGCTAAGTTATTCTGCTGCTCAGCAGGAAAATTCAGTAAATTCAGTAAGGCAAATGCATCATACAGTGACGTTATGCATATATATAAAAGTGAGGTGTTTCCCTGCAGCAGAGCTGACTGTTCCCAGCTCATAGCCCTTGCTGCTAAGGAAGAATTCCCTGCCTCAGTCGTATTGAAGTTGAAAACACAGAAAGCAAGTCCAAGTGACATGTCTGTCCCTGTAGTTTGTGATGATCATGACTACGTTGTTCATTCTGTTGCATATCTTCTCCAAGAAGGAAGAGAACAATGTGGAGATATTTTTTGTAACATCACCTGAAGAAGGCAAACTAGAATCCGTTCGAAGTAGCCACTTGTTTCCGATTTTATGTCATGTTCCAGATCAGAACCGTATTCTACACAAAGAAAAGAGGACAGTGGAAGTATTTGTTTGGGTGTTACTCAAGTACATACGACAACCTGACGCTAGTCAAGAAAGTCACTGGTGAAAAACCCAGGGCTGAGATCAACATACACCCTTCTCAGCAATACTCAGACAGGCATTCCCATCTGAGCACACCACTAGCACCAATGACAAAAGGTGTAAATCCATAGCTAATGTTAGGGATGTAGTTCAAGAGAAAGAGTTTCAAACATGTATTTGATAGATTCCCATCCAGAGCACATTTAAGGGAGAGGAAAAAAATGAGAGTATAGCTATAGTTTTATGTTCATCCTGACAACGGTTGAGCTTAGCCCTACAGACCAAATTTGTGATTTCCTGGCCTTTTCCTCTGACTGGAAGAAAACTAGAAAGGTATTTTTTTTCAGATTCACTCAGCATAGCTGTGTTCTGTTTGACAGGCTGAAGGCAGAGTCAGGTTGCGTCTTCTTACTCTTAAAATCCTGTTTTCCTTCTGACAGTGCTAGCTCATAACACCCCTGCTGCCACCATAAAATCAGGCAGTACATTGCTCTGAGCCCCAAGCACTTTACCTTCTCTGTATGCCTTAATTATCTCTTTGATCTGTGCCTTTGTTCGTGATGCCAGGATCTCTATGATAACATCTTCACTTGTTCCCAAACCCTTGAGTGGAAAACACAGTGGAGAAAAAAGATAGAGAAAGACAGTCAAGTGAGGAGTCTGATGGCAGCAAAGTGCCAGGCTGTGTACTGAGCTGCAAGAAACCATCAGAATTAATCCTGACAGCTGGAGACAAAGCCTATTTGGCTTGGACGTGGATTCATTTGTTGAGGCACCCGATTTGTAAAGGATAATTTTACGTAACCCTGTACTTCTGTAATGCATTTTTGGATCCAGATCTTTGATTATGAAAAATATTAGAGGGATGGGGACACCAATGCTTGTCTAGTCTTTGTACCATTAAAACACATTGTGTCAACAGGTAGGATCCCAAACAACTCCAGTCTGGCCCTTGCACCACCACTCATTAATTACTTAAAGGTTTCACTACTCAGGTGGGGTGTCATGGCAGTAGCTTAGGCCCAAGGTCATCGAGCTCTGTTCACAACAGGCACTGCAGAAAACAGTTAGAGATATTTAGCTGGAAACTCATCTGTGGATATTCACCTGTTGCCAAAGCTGAGTTTGGTTCTGCTGTTCCCTTCCCCAGGCAATGAGACATGTGCCTATAGGAACTCACGGTCCTAAATAGCAGCATTTTGCATATACATTGATAGTACAACTAAATGTTTCTCAAAGTTTACTGTTAATAACAAACTATCACCTGCCAGTCTAGTTACTATAATTTGCATTAATAAGCACAGTTACAGGAAATGAATACAAGTTCTTTGCTACCAAAATAGCAGAATGCAGTTTGCTTACCTTCATGGCATCATACAGCTCCTTGGCTTCATATTTGTATGGGGGGTACATGAGAGCTACCATGAGCCTCTCGAAGTTGCCGCTCAGTTCAGACTTCAGGCTGTCAATCAGATCCTGTTGAACATGCACTAGTTACATAGAGAGCCTCAAAAGATCTCTTTACGGCTCTGTGCTGTTTCCATCCCCATGACCTACATCCATGAAGCTGAATGACATCATTGCATTGATAGTTTTTTACAAAAGATCTTGAGGCTGGAAAAGACACCTAACTCCAAAATAGCTTTTGTCTAGGTCCTTCCACATTTCTTATTGCTCCCAATACTCAAGCTTCTCCCAGCTATAGTTAATTCGACAGCAGAGTAGGAAAGATAAACAACTTCCTCCGAACTGTTTTAGACAGGGAGCAGAACCAGGCAGCTGAAGGCCTTGAACTGAGCAAAGGACATAGACAATATCCAAAGCCTGCACACATAAGCACACACATCCAGGACTTCTGCAGAATCTGGCATGCAGTCTGTTTAAAGACAGGCTTCAAACCTTCCTAACATATAATATAGGTTTTCAGGGTGCGATTCTGATTTAGTGGGTACATGGGATGCAAGCACTCTATTCACTGTCCCATACTCTGCTCCATACACATTTGCTTCCTTCTCTTACATCCCTGCAAGGCAGTCCCTTTTCCATCAGGGTCACTGGAGATTCCCACTTCTGTATTGACCCGAGAGACTATATTGTTGTTTTCCAATACATTCTCTTCTCCCCACTGCTTTAGATGTAACTCACGTCTGGCCCTATAGTGGGAAGAGTTTGCAACACAAAATGTTTCCCCCCAAAAGTAGTATTTTAAAGACAGAAAGATAGCCACATAAAAACATGGTTGTCAATAACTGCAGTATGTTTTCATTTTTAGAATTTCCAAACAAATGCAGTGAAATAAGTACTTAAAATGAACATCCTTTATCATTTAAAAGAGCCCCAAACCAACTCAATATTGTACTCAAAGGGCTACTTAGAGAAGAATAAGTATTTGTTATAGCTTCAAAAACAGTAAGAATTTACAGTTTTAGTCAAAATAGATTTTTTAAAAATTATTTCTGGTCAAGATGCCTTAATTACAACCTTTGGGGGGAAAAAAGTTTATCCCACCAAAAATAAATTTCATTTATTCACCTTACTCCTTATAATTAAATATTAACCTATTTATTTGAAAAAGACCTGCGTATTGTTTACACCGTGCCTGCAGGATGAACTGTACACCCATTTACTACATCCCACACACAGTGAAACAGTGACTGAATACAGCTTTGTTTTGGAAGAACCTTTCCAAACTGTGCTTTGAAGGATTTGGCAATCTCTTGACGCTGCATGTTGCTCCTCTTGGTTAGGACGTCAATTATAGCTTGTTCATCGGTCCCTATGGAGAGCAACAGTAAGCCATAAACACAGTGCACAGAATAATAATAATAATAATCATCTCAGTTCAAGTAATCAGAGAGCCCTCCCTGGTTTATTGCCTTCATGATGTGGAAATTCAAATGTGTCTTGTAGAAATATTAATTTTGAATAATCCACATGAGAAGTGTCATCTCCGCAATTTTCTTAAGGAATGGCTTTCAGCTGAGCAATTACAAACACAACATAGACTTTACACATGTGGCTGGAAGTCAACTCACCAAGCCCTTTCATGGCTTTGTAGAGAGTCTGAGCATCAGGTGTGGGGTCAAAGTTTAAAAAAGCCCCTATCACAGGCTTGCCCTCCTCCTCGCTCTGAAAAATAAGAAAAATACTGCATTTCTCATTGCTGCTTTTCATCATCTGAAGTGAAGGTATTTTGGATAGTAAACCCAAGCTTCTTGCCTCCACCTGCCTGTACCAGCCTCTGGATCCTGGCAGGAAAATGAGGTCAAGCTCTGTTGCAACTGTCAAGAAGTGCAGGTAGTCTGGCAGAAAAAGCTGAGTATCCTGAACTTTCCTATTCAAGCCTTTTTGTACTGCTTCAGAGCATGCATGCCATCATACCTTACTGCTATTAGGAGCTGCGTTCTTCAGTGCTTTGGTACAGGGTGGTTTTATATGCAGCCTTTTGGGCTTCATGGACTGCTCTCACAAACCATCTTCCTAGGCAGCAGCTTTATTCCACTGCTGCTTCACTCAAGTACAGCTGACTTTACATAAGGAGGCACCTCTGCTGGAAGGACTTGGGCCAAGAGGCTGCTCTGAAGGAACAGATCTATCTGGAGAAGTGCAGTTACAATGTTCTCCTCCCTGAGCTGAGAGCTAACTCCATAGGAACCCTCCCGACAGACTCCTAGGGCACTTCCAGCACCAGAGTAACAGGGCAGAAAGACACACAGACTTACTCCAGTCACCACAGGGCAGTGGGACCATCAGTCAGAACCCAGGATGAAGAACTTAACTTTAATCAAAGCCATTAATCAAGGGAATTAACTTGGATATACTGACACCTCTAACAGCAACGTCCTATCAGCAGGGAAGTGTGTGAGTGGTTAGTCACAAAGAGACATCACCACTTTATTCCAATAATGGGCACAGTTTTCTCTGCCTTAGCAGCAGAGAGATTTAACCTGCCCAGGAAACTGCAGTATTCTCATGAACGGACTTGCAGGGATATGATTAATGTTGAACTAGTGATATCAGTATGACCTAATGGATTTTCCTAAGAGGACGGCCTCACTAACAGGTAAAAAGCACCTTCAAAACAGAGCTTACAGACCAGAAGTAATCACAAAGGCCATCCCATATGACTTGCATAACACAGACCTTCAAGCACTACCTAGCAACTGCCTGCTCTGGTGCAAATTCCTTCTGCTCTTGTTTTCCACGTGACAGAGGGATCTTCCCTTCTCCTCCCAGCATTCCCTCAGGATGTCCAAGTCCTCCCCAGAACTAACCTTCAAGCAGTCCTTACCAGGTAGAAAAGCTTGTGGAAATTCAAGTCTTGCATTCCTGACATTTTCTATTTTTATTTTTTTAAATAAGAGTCTGGAAGATTATTGGGAGATGCTCCTGAACATGCAGCCGACCAGTGCCAGGTCCAGCCTAGTGCTGTAGATGAGACATAGCCACACTGCACTGCACAGATGAATTGGTTTGCCAGGAGTCGTCCCAGTGAGTGTCCTTATCTGCAGTGCTTTACTGGTAGACACAGCTGGTAGGTGTTTTCATGATGAGGTTTGAGGGAAGCAACATGTTCAGCAAAGAGCAAGGTCTGAAAGAACCCTTCAGTTTGCCAAAGATTTTTTTGCAGTCAGCCCAGGGTCAGCCTCCTGTGCCACCACACTCGGCTCCTGGCAGAGAGAGCGGCTGAGAAAGAGACAGCATCAACAGGAAACCTCTCACTAGATGCAGCTCTGACTCCCAGTGGCTACTGAGCAGCAAGTTTAAGGCCGTAGTGAAGCTGTCACTGCAGAAAGGTCTGTCCCCAAATGTTTCTCATCAACATAGAACAGGAGGGCTGGCTGGGTTGTCAAGACCAGTAAAAGTGTTCCTTTTTCACTCCCCTGTGAAATCAGCCAGTACCAGCAAATCTCCCTGGAAAGCAGGTTACGCTCATCTGTCTGATTTTGCTCTGTAAAAGCTGGAGAGTCTTCTCTAGCTGCACGCAAGGGCCCATGTCAAAAATACTCTGGATCTGTGCCTGGTGACTCAGGGTAAGACGCAATGCAAAGCTCAGCTTTCATTTAGAGGCAGTGAAAACAAATCTAACAATGGTCCTTTTTTGGTATTAATTCTAAGAAACAATTCAGCCCATCCTGGCTCAAGTGGGTTACTCATAACTCACTCATGGGCTGATTCTCTCTGTTCCAGCACAGGTACAATCACAATCGGTTTCCAGAGAAACCCTGTTCAGTTTGGCTTTGTTTTCCAGATGAGTTGATGTTATAATTGCCTAACTGAAACTACTCAAAGCATTTGTGCAAGTCAAAGATTCATAATTGGCCCAAAAGCAATGTAATCTGTGTACCCTACAGCTGATTCTTGGGCGAGCTTTTTGCGTATAAATGGAGAGGAGGGAAATTAATTTTTTGTATCAAAGTATTTTCAAACCATTGGAGTAGTTTATCAAAAGCCTGAAATGTGGGTGGCAGGTGAGGTTACTGTTTTTCAGGGGAAAGCTTCCAAAAGAGATTCCTATTTTTCATTATTTTTTTTTGCTTTTGAATTACATTTTTTTATGAAGGATTTTAAAAAGAAAAACAATTTTTACCACACTTCCATTGCCCTCTCATCTTCTCATATCTCCACCTACAACACTATCAGGTGAGAGACTTCTAGAGCTCAGTGGCTTTCCTCCTTTTCTCACAAAGTATTCAAATGATTTCCAGCTTGAGGGGTGAGAGACACAAGTTAGCAGAAAGGGAAAAATTGAAGCGAGAGATCTTATCCAAGCTTTAAAAAAAAAAAAAAATCCATTTTACTGAATTAACTTCCAAAAGGAAATATGGAGTAGAGGGAGAAGGCTACAGTTTTAATGTTAAAAAAAAAAAAAAAAAAACCCAAAAAAAAAAAAAAAAAAAGACACGTGGGGTTTCCCATCTGGAGCCCTGGGAAGTAGTTTGGAGAATTCCACTCCCTCGAGGTGTTTTTTCCCCCCTCCAGCTCTCATACCTCTTAAGTGCAAAAATTTATCAGAGTCTGAAGAATGGACATATTCTGCAAAGCGGTTTCTCATCCACTGGACAGCTGCCCCTCACCCCCTGGGCACAAGGCTCCGGCCAGGCTCAGCAGTGAAGGCCCCGTGGAGGCCACCAGGACTGCGGTGCCCCAGGGGGCAGAGAAGCAGTGCCCCCTCCTACAGGCTGTACTCCATCACATTGCTCTCCAGCAGCCCCTCTTGTAGGCCTTGGCTCTAGGCATCAGAAGTTAAGTCCCAGGGGAAACCTAGCCTTCCAGAGAAGCTAATGTGCTGTCAATGGCCACAGAGCTGGCGCTTCACCCCAGCAGTGCCTCCTGGCCTGAACTGTATGGGAGGCTGCCTCAGGGCACCCACGAGCATCCCCCACCCTACCACACGCCTCCCAAAGCCACAAGACCTTGAAATAGAAGGCACACAGCATTTCTGGCTCTTAGCAGACAGACAAGGTATCCAAGTCTGCATCATTGTAGCAATATTCAAAATGGACCAAAGACAGACAGGGCAGCTTGACAGAGCACATCTCCCTCCATGAACACAGCCTGCCAGCACAAATGGGGACCAAATGGGAGCAGGCCAGTGCCTTGAACTGATTGCCAGAGATGAAGGAGAGGACGAGGAACCCATAGCAGCTTCCAAACTTAATGCAGATCTCAGCTGTGCTGATCCCCTGTACCATATCCTCACACACACAGGCAACCATCCTCCTGCACCACTCAGCTGGAGGACAGGAAGACTCTAGCCTTCTTAAAGACAGCAAACATGTTAACACCTTCCTTAATCAAGGTTTTAAAGTGCTGAAAGCTATTTCATAGTCAGAAAATCAATAAATAGGTTTGGTTGAATTTCTAAAGGGAAACATTTAATTTCCACACAGTGCCTCATGCAGCTGATAATTTACCTTATTGTGGTGCCAAAGAAATCAAGGTGTCTTACTTCAGTGTTTCCTTTACTTACCCAAGCCTTCCACCATGCCATCGTGGTCTCAGCAGGGATACCTGGGCCTGTTGAGGAAGGAAACCACGCACATCACACCTAGGATCACACCTTAGGGAGTCTGAGATTTGAAAACGGGTGGAGGATGAAGAAAGAAAAGTTCTATTCAATAGGCTTACCACAAGAAAGTTAGAATAACTGTGCTCCTCAGGAGGCTTATTCCCTCTGGAAGCTGCAGAATATAACTGGCCTCTGTGCTGGGAACTGGCAGGTATAACCTGTCCCTATCTACAAATTCCATGGGGCAACGCCCTTAGACATGGCTCAACCTGTTTTGCACATGTGATCTCACAGGGCGAGATCATGTTGCTTAACAACCCAGGCTTCCCCTGCGAGGAGCCCTACATTCAATCTCAGCTGACTAAAGCTCCTTGTAATACTTCCACTGCTTTC
>WBMW01003830.1:2468844-2531826 GCA_013396635.1 Penelope pileata | reverse complement strand
CCCCCTCCCTGCTTACACTTTAGCCTCTGGCACTGACACAACGTGCCAATCACAGCCAGGTAATTTCTCGGCATTAAACTCCTCTGAGACCCAGCAGGTTCTGCTGCAACGGAATGAGCCACTCTCACATCATTAAAGACCGTTTCTACCAACCTGGACCACAACAAACCAGGACTCTCAAAACTTAAACCTACTCCTATATTCCTTTAAAAAAGCCTATTTAAAAAAAAAAAAAAGAAAAAAAAAAGAAAAAAAAGAAAAACAGCAGAAAACAAAGACCCAAACATATCCTACATCTTTCAGTAGAACTCAGTTAGGCAGCAGGCTGTGCGCTGACATGGGAGGTCCCTCCCTGTCACACACCTGGACTTGCATGGTATGAGGCAAGAAGCATCCCTAGGCAAACACAGGACCAGCACATTTACAGCTACGTGCTTTCAGCAGCCTCAGCCCCAGCAAGGCTATAAGGCTTGCACTAGCTGCTGCTACATGTTAAGGCTTAGGGGAATGTGAATATTTTTTTCCTTTTTGTGTTTGTTTTAAGAAGAGCCAAACAGCTCTTAATGCTTTAATATGGAGAAGTGTTTCTGTGAAATCAGCTGAAATATCTTATGGCTGTAGCAATATTTTCCTGTCTAGACTTTTGTCAGAACTCAGGTTGCCAGGATTTATTTATTTGTTTTTAAATGGAAAGCTGCCCTGATAGAAACATTCCCACCAGCCATATCTTAACCCTTGCGATAGAGGAACTTTGTCCCCTCTCACATTTACAGGCCCACATGGGACCCTGGATAAACATCAAGTGATGGGCCTGCCTCCCTTCCTTCCCACATGCTGTTATTTCACTTAGCCCAGCTGGGTCTCCCAGCCTGGGAAGCTGCCCTGGTTATTCCCACTGGAACAAGTGCTGCCAGCCACTCCCAGCTCAAACCCATCCATCAAGTGGAGAGGGCAAGCAGTGGAGAAGGAGGCATTGCCCTTGGTGTAGGAAGTACACAACCAGGGTCTGCATCAGCTTGATTTAAGAGGCAGGGACATCAACTGCGCACAGCAAGGAGGACTCACAAGTGGTCCTCCATTTCTCCTCTTTTGAGGGAAGGCTAGTCAGAGCAGGGTGGATTTGCTTTTGCTGGATCGCAAAGGTTCCTTGCACAGGCCTTTTCCCTGTGTTGGGAATTAACTAGGTCAGCTTGCCATGGAGGTCAGCTTTCTTGAGGACTCCAAGGACAAAGAAACCTTTCTAGACAGAAGACCACAGAGTTAGAGCAAACAGCTGTAGGTCACAGAGGGTCCAGGGACCAAACCAGACAGAAGATGGGAGAAAGTCCAAGCAGAAAGTTTGCCAGCACAAACTAAAAAAGCCACAAAGGGACACCAGAGGTGACTTCAACAGAAGAATTAGAATTTAATGTAGAGAAACAGTTGTCAGATTTTAAGAAATCAATATGGCTGGCTACATAAGGTCTGAAGAATCTGAACCCCGAGGAGTCCCTCTCCAAGCACTGTTCTGAAAATATTGTTTACAACAGCTCAGGTTAATAGACCCATCTGCTCTTTTATGACCCATCTGCTCTTTTAAGCTTGTCTAGGGTTCCTGCACTTTACTATTACGTGTCAAAGAGACATGCACATCTTTTACAGGGGCAGTATAGCTTCATGTAGTACAGTGATTATCCTTAGGAATGTACAAAACATCAGGAAGAGTTAGAAGACAATACTCAGTTTCTTCCAAACCTTGCTGTCTCACATGTGCATGCCACAAGTCATTTCTGCATCCCAGGTAACGTGAACTCCAAATCCACTAACAAGAGTGTCAGTAGGAACTCTGCCCAACAGCACATTAAGGCGGTTAAAACACGACTCAGTCATCCTGTTTGCTTGCGCTGTGGAGTACTGCAGGATCCCCACAGAATAATCTGTCATTTATCTGCAAGAGGGTTACCTGAGCAGTGGGTCAATTGTGTTGTGAGCATACACACCCCTAAAGTTCTTCCAAAATGAAGCTTTCTCAGACCTCAGCCCCAAACACATCTAGGCTTTCAGAGAGCCCCTGCTCCTGCCAGCGTGCCTGGCTGAGTCAGCCATCAGCCAGCAAGAGCTGTCAAAAACCTCCAGCAGAAGCGCATGTACCATACCCAGGTTCAGTTTGTGTGTTTTTAAGCCATTTGGTTCAAATCAATTTTCAGCTAGACATAACAAAGATGTTGCTGCGTACTTCGCTTTTCTTGACTCTGCCCTCGGGACTTCCCATGCTTGAATCAGGGGCATTGGAGCTGCCCCGGTATATACTCAATCAGCATAAGGAAAGCTATAAAAAAATTATGAGTAGGATTTCGCTCAATCTTGTTAAAAAAAAAAAAGTTAAGGCAGAAAAAAGAAAAAAGTGCTGATAGCCTCCAAAGGTGCATTACTAGCATCATTTCAAGAAGCTTTTACTGCCCATTGAGCTCTGACTGCTCTGTTTTAAGCTGGGCGAGAGTGTTTTTAAAGGGTGCCCTAGTTGAGATGGAGGGTGGCTAAAGACTTCTCGAGTGTAGAGGCAGCCCCCTTCTCCCCTTTCCCACTGGTACGGGAGTGAAGCCTGGCCCCATGCCTGCAAAATTTCAGGCCAGGGGCTGACTGCTTTGGAACATGAGAACTTATGCAAAACAAAACTCTTCAGCAGTTTTACTTACCCCACAGCTTTTCACTGCTATAAGAGCTTTTTTCCAGCAAGAGGAGAGCAAGAATTCAGGGTAATTTCACCCCAAAATTTCTATTTTAAATCAGAAATTCAATCATTATGGAAACAACAGACCAGGCTCTAAGATATTTGATGCAAACCAATTATCTGACAAATCATAAAATACGACTGCTTGAATTTGGGGAAGTTAAAGTGCACGCCTCAGACCAAGCAGGAGAGAAGCATTCTGCTGCAAAGGAAGAAGACTCTCCAATCCAGTCTGTAACAGTGCATAGAACCACAGCTCTGGTGATGATTCATTTCAGTGAACTGCAGTTTTTTCTTTTATACAGTACTAAACTCTTAACGTCTCACCCAGTCCTACTCTTTCCAGGACCGGGCTTTACCTCCTTGCTTACCAAGCCTTTGGCTCTAGACTCATTACTGACAATGCTTTGCCCTACCCTCCACTGACTTACAGCTGCCTCTTGCCCCAGCAGCTGCTGTGTTTGCATAGGCTTAGGCTCCCTCACTATGCAAACTACACCAGTCTCATCCTGCAGAATTTCAGTCAGTGCACAAACAACTCCACAATACAAGCACTGCCTTCTGCTTCTACCTCTCCTCCACCATGTATTGCTACTTAAATAGATGCCAGCAGCTGACTACCATCAGGGTTTGTAAGAATAAATGCCCTTACACCTGCTAATCAGCTCACCATCACCTGAAATCAGATCACTATGTGGAAGGGTTGTGTAAATTTGTCAGCAGGCTAATCCAAACAAAATTTATTGTCTGTTTATGAAAGAGGTGTGAGCTGGGGAAAATGAGCAGATGAGGAAGGCAGTAGTTTTCACATGGAGAACATCTGCAGTACAAAAATAAAGTCGCTAAAGCCTAAAAAAATCATACTCACATACCTGGCAGCTCACTGCTTACCCTGCCCTTTCCCCTTGTGCCTTTGAACCATCTTTCAAAGTGAAAATGATCCCAAAATAGAATGATTTCCATTTGAAAATCACTAGCTCAGCTCATTTTCCAAGTTTCCTTTATTACCACAAGCAGGTTTGTGCCAAGTATCATAAGAGAAAATTTGTGCAGATATGTTTTGAGGGATGTTGAAGCAGCAAGAGTGAAAACTTGGGGCCTGATTCCCATCAGCACCTCGGTAAGCTGGGGAGATGAGCCCTGAGGTCAGTGGGGACAGCCTGTGCCACGGGGGCTGCACAGAGCTGCGCAGAGGCTCACAAAGGGTGCGTTGGCTTCACCTGTGCTGCATGGGGCCCCTCGGCTGCGGGTGGGATGGGGTGAGGCACAGACACAAACAGAGCAGAGCACGGCCCCTTGGCTTGCTCTGGTTCAGCTCTGACTCTGGGTGAGCATTTTTCTGTCCATTCCTTTCTTGCGCTAGCGCTGGTGCCAAGGAATTCTTCCCAGTCTCCCTAACAACTGTTCCACACAAAGCCGGCAACTGCTGCTCGTGGTTAACCCCAAAGGCCCCAAAGAAAGCACGCTCTAAGTCCAAATGCGCAAAGGCAGCTCGCTCGGGTCTGGTGGGGATGTGACTGCTGCCAGGAGTTCAAATGCTAGCGGTGGGTGAGAGGCAGTGTTCAGGAGGCCTTTGGACACCTGTGTGTGAAATATTTTTTGCGTGTCCCCAGCCACTTCTATGGGCATTGCTTTTTGTTTAGTCCTTGTCAAAACAAGTACAGGTGTCTGTGCACAATTAAAGACAGTCCTGCTGTTTGAGTCGACCCTGCGATGGAGAAGGATGGAGAAGGATGTGCGCAGAACAGCCTGAGGGTGAGCACTGATGCCACCCTCTGTAGCCCCTGCTGACTTGCTTCAGAGCCAAAAAGCAATCCTGGATCTAAAGAACTCAGACTATCATGGCACTGTATTACCATGGCTTTGTCTTCAAAAGAAACAGGTGCAGATTGATACACTAGAAAGAACTTTTCCGTCAGGTGTGGATGTTTCTCTGTGTTCCTCTGTCTCCTGTAAAACCAGTGGGAGCTCTCCCAGTGAGTGCTGAGCGAGATCTATGGCCTCTTGGTTGCCTTTGGTCCCCCTCCCGCTGTGGCAGGATTGTGCTGACACCGCTGGAGTCAGCATGACCATGTCGGTTACACTGGCGACATTGTGAGTAGTATCCAGACCTCCGTTTCTGTACATTCAGATATCTTGGTGGAGATAGCAAAGGCATTTATGTCTCAAAATCATGACAAATTAAAGTAGAAGCAAGGAGACAGAAGTACTTCTTTTCTCTCCCTTTCTTGTGCTCTTGGACAAGATCAAAGCTTTGATAAATGCGTCTGCCTGTGCTAATTTGTCACTCAAGGTCTAGAAAGGTTGCTGAGCCAAATCTCAACATGGACACTTGCACATCCTCCCTCTCACCCAGATGCCAGTTTCTGGGACCCGTTGAAGAATGCACAACAACTGGAAATGTGAGGTGGAGATCGCTTGTTTTTTGCATTTTATTGTGTGCTTACGCAAAGGCCGTTGCTTTCTAAGGCAAAACCAACATATTGCACAAATTGTTTTTGTAGTAACAAGAACTGAAAACAGGGCGAATAAGTTTATGATAGAGAAGATTTTTGTTTCGAGGGCACTAAAAATAGCAATGAAGCTGCTAAAACAGCCAGTTCTCCTTAAGCTGAGGGCTGTGGTCTAGCTCTGCCAGTTGAACATCTTCCAAATGTTCTATTGTTTCCTTGCAAATCTCTGACAGATATGGGTGGGACATCCTTAGTGTGGAGAGGGGAGAATAAGACCAGCCTCTCTGTAACAGTGAGGTGATCAGAGGTCACGGGGTCAAAAAATCAGAGAGGATGCGCTCAGGGTCATGGAGAGATCACTGAAATCAAAACAAGTTCTCCTGAGAGCCAGACTCACAGCACCATGGCATCTCAGTTGTGGCAGAGTGGGAAGTATTCATCTGTGCCTCAATGGACTACCTTGTGCCCAAAATGTGAGTTATTTTCAGCACTAATTTTAGTCACAAAGGTGATAAGTGAGGTCTGAATGTTTCAGACATGGAATTGTCATCAGCTCATAGACCAGCTAAGTTAGGTGCAAGAACAGAAGTAGACTGATAGTCAGTACTCTTCTGCCCGGAGGATTTTACTCAGCACATGCTTCAGGGTTGATTTGTGTCTCTTCGACAGTGATAGAGCAACCAGGTCACAGCTCACCAGTAAATGTGCCTGGATGAACAGTGCAGTGCAGAAAACACAGCACGGTCTCATACGCTGCTGCATTACCAGCCTGGCTCTGTGTGGAGGTTGCAAAAGACAGAAGCATGGCTAAGAGAGGAGCAGCACTGAGGAAAGCAAAGGAAGGAGCCAGGAAAGAGGGCTCTGGAAGAAGCTGGGGAGAGACTAGCTGTGGCACAGGTCTATGAGTGCTGGAGAGAGGAAAGGAGTTAGCCCCGAGGTCTGCCCCAAGTTTTCTCCATGTCAGCAGTGGAAACAGCACTGAGTACTGGACAGGCTTAAGCAATTCCTATCCAGGCAACAAAAATCCTGCATTGCATCACAAGTCAATGGTAACCAGGAAACAAATGAAAATTCTTGTCCCATGAGACTTTTACAACTCTCATTTGGGTTTATGTTTCTGTCTCTCTCATGCTGTGTGCATGACCCGACCTACCAGGGTGCACATGTACTTCCAGCAGCAGACTGCTCCCTGCTTTGTGCCCACTCGTGGCGACCGGGATGGCTCCAGGCACCTGGTGCTGGTTGGTGGTGAGGGTGAGGAGGACCAGTGACTGGCGTGGTCACCAATTTTACAGCCTGGGAGTTGCTCCTTGGCAGGCCAGGTGCAAAGTGAGCACGTTCATTTTGTGGGTGGTGCAGGAGGCTGGAGCTGGAGCTGCTGGTTTAACCAGGGTTTCCACAGGAAAAACAGCTTAAAACACATTTTTTTCTTTAAAAGCGATGCTCTGAGGGTGCCCAGGCTGGCCGCTCCACTGTGGACATTGGCTGTCCAGCCCTGCCCTCCAGTGGCAGCCTGGCCACGGCCTCTGTCCCCCTGCACTGCCGGGGGCTGCGGCCCGTCAGCCAGCCTGGCATGGTGCCATTGGTTTGGGTGAGGGGCAGGGAGTGCCCTGCATGGGGCAGGAGGAGCTGGAGAGGCCCTGATCAGAACAAGGTCTCCAGGGATCTTCAATGGCCTCCCTCTTTGTGTCCTGAAAGATGGATGGGAACAGATGGCTGGGAAAGGGGCTGCCAGGGCCAGATCCGGGCAGAGAGACAGCGTGCAGTTTGCCTGACTGCCATCACACCGACAGGCTGTTTTTACACTTGTTTCCTGCAGTTGAACTGGGGCTGCTCACGAGCTACCAGAAACATCGGGATGCCAGACATGAGTCATGCACATGGTCAGTGGAGGGAGCCTGTCCCGCCTCGTTCTCCTGCTACAGGGGGAGCTGCAAAGATGCCCAGAGAGAAAGGCAGGCAGCTGTGAGCTGGGGAGAAGCCACCATGGCTGCAGCTGCAGAAATGCTGACCAGGAGTGCTGAGACACAGAGCTCAACCAGCCAGAGCTGTGTATCTTCCCTTCTTCCAGTGAGGGAAACTGAGGCACAAAATGGAGGGCAGAGAAACAGCCATAGCCTGCCTCTCCTGTGGTGGCATTGCAGGAGGGAGGGAAGCACCTAATGCTGCTGTGCCACCCCACAACAACATGGCAGAGCTGGGGAGCCCAGCTCAGTCAGCTCCTCAGAGCCACCCTTGGCAGGCTGCAGATCAGGCCCCTGGGTTGCAGACAAACCCTTTACGAACATGGTTCAGGAAGAAGAGAATGACAGGATTCATGAGGGTGCAGAAAGCTCACCCTCCAGGCAGACCTTTCGGGAGACCGCGGCAGAGTCACTGCCTGAGACCGCTCAGGAAACATCCTGCCTGTTCTTCCTGCAGTGATGCTGCATCCAGATGGGCTGGAGGCAGACCTGCTCCTTTGCTCCTGCGTGTGCTAGAGAGGAAAATGAGCTATTTCCTATTTTGACCCGTGAGTCATTTCAGCAATGCAGAAACCATCAGAGTCGGCAAAAATAGACAGAAGGCTTGGAGCTCCAGAGCGTGCAGGGAGCTGCTGTTGCTGCCTAGAAGAGGATGAGTGCTGCAAGGCACCTGCTAGATGAGGAAGAGACAGACCTGGCTCCCTGTGACTGTCCTGGTGTGTGGGCTCTCATGCAGATTGTCTCAGACATGGGCTGTGTGCATTCTTGGAGAGAGTGGCATCTGATGACCCACAGTAGATCCCAATCTGCCATCATGATGAGAACAGCTTGGAGGATTTATTAATGATCTTCTGAAGGCATCTGTCTGCTGAGGACAGTGCAGCATTTCCCAGCCAGCAGCAGGCCCCACAGCATCACCACTGCATTAAGAATCCCCTTAGTGCCAAAGAACCCAACACATCTTAGGGAGGTGGAGCAGAAATTGAGTAAAGAATATAAGACCTCTAATGCCAACCAGGACTAACCCTTGCCTCTAGGCAGGTTCACTTTTACCTAAGCTTCTCCTGAAATGCAAGGAAATAGAGGCAAAAGCAGTCATCGTTGTGTTTTTTGAAAAGGATGAGCTGCCACAGATGCTCACCACATTTTCTCATTGGTTTTGGTAAGCCAAATATGCCTTTGATGACAT
Organism: Penelope pileata; assembly: GCA_013396635.1. Lineage (NCBI taxonomy): Eukaryota > Metazoa > Chordata > Aves > Galliformes > Cracidae > Penelope > Penelope pileata. Next base: position 2,523,510 of record WBMW01003830.1, on the reverse strand, counting down.
AGGGGAAACTTAGGACTCGTGTTTTCAGATCAAAACATCTTCATGTGTACCAAAAAAATGCAGACTAGAAAACACTTGAGTGCATTTATTATTTTACCTGAACAGTGTGTGAGCAATATTTCTAAGGAAAGGGTAGCTTTGTTTGGTAGCCTGTCAAAATGTGTTTATTACATGTGGATGTCTTGAATGCTGTGTTCCTCTGTGCCTCCTGCGGAGACTCAGGCTGTACATCAAAGCCCCTTTGCCGTCAGAGGGAAAAGCGTGCACCTCCAGTGCCGGGTCACGAGTCCTACTCCTGTGGGTCTGTGCCCAGGAATCATGTTGCTGAGGCTCAGCAGGACACAGAGGGACACCAGCATGGATACAGGGCCATTCAGCTGCTGCACGGCACTGACAGGCTGCTGTGAGGAGAGCTCGCTTTGGTCAACTTGCTGTCAGAGACACAGATGGGTACAGATGGGTTTAGCTAAGACCTTTAATGAAGTATTTAAAGACCTTTCTTTTCAGGGTCTGTAGCTCTTTCATTTTTGGGGTCTCCATCATTCCTCCTGAGATGCACTCAAAAATCAGAATAATACTTGGCTAGGAGACCATATATCCTCTTACAATGGCATGGGGAGGGACGGAAGAGGGGGTCCTCAGTGTGCAGGGAAGGGGGAATTTAGTTGCAGAAATTGATGAAGTGTGGGATAAGTCCTCATCTAAAGGCCAAAGGACATTCACACAGTAAAGATCAGAAAAATTCCAGCATGGGCAACACAGGCTGCCTGTGGTTTCTTTAGGAACGGGAGCACAGGGGGAAGGGGCAATTTTCAGTTACTGGCTCAGTGCTGAAGCCAGTAAAACTTTTGCTGCTGACTTCCATGTAGCCAAATAGGGTATGTTGGTGTATGTTCACATGTAAACGCCACTCCTGAGACTTTGAAGTATGTTTGATGAAAGGTGCTAAATCAGCATCAGAGGCTATTTATAAACGAGCCTGTAACCAAAGCCCTGGATCTGCACATTCCTGGTCTCTGGGGAAGTTCAGGTCAAATCTATTCTGTTGTCTCAGGCATGCATTAAACCTAACCAGCCACAGCTGCACCCAGTGTTGGGTTTTTGTTAATGCAGAACAAAAATGCCCAGAGCCTTGGCTCCAGGACAGCTTTTGTTTATCTGAGCTCTTTCGAGAGCCTGAGCCTGCCATTCCCATAAGGACCAGATGGAGGAACAAAAAAGAGCGAAGGCCACAGAATTATTCTGGGTGAGCATTGTCCTGTCAGCTTGGTGAGCAGAGGGGGAGCAAGCCAGGCTGCGTCAGAGTCCCTGACACCATGAGGAGCACAGCTCTGGGTAGAGGATTTCAGCTCCCATTAGAGCTGCCAGGGCAGGGGTCACCTGGCTGAGCCACCATGCAGCTCCCACCTGGCTTTGCCACAATAGCTCCACGTGGCAGCCAGGCCCCCCAGAATCAGTACCCACAGTTGTTGCAGAGGAGGCTCTGCTGTGACATGAACTTGGGCCTGACTGACCGTTCCCATTATAGCTCCTCAGTAAGGTTAACAGCCCAGCCTGGCCCAGCGCATCTCGTACCCGGCTGGCTGCCAGCCACCTGCTGCTTTCACAGATGGTGGAAGATGCAGATGTTCTTGGCCCCACCCTGACTTTCTGCACGCCTCAGGTAGCGATCACACAGGCTTGAGGGGCTGCGTGTGTGCAAGGACAACTTCCTTTCCCATTGCACAGAAGGCTGTGGCTGCCATGCTGTGCACAGCTCAGCAGCTTTGCAGCATCCTTGCTTGCCCATAATTGCAGCCTATTCGGGTCAGAGATTTTTGTGGCTTACCCCTCCTGACCTCCTCGCCTGCCTCATGTTTCCATCAGCCCCCTGCCCCCAAAATCCTCAATAGGGCTTGGAGAGATACAAAGGAAGTCTTATGAGTAGGGAGGGAAGAAAAAAACTAGCTTCAGAGACAGTGAGGGAGAAGGGAATTGAGGATCAAGTCCTCTGTGCACCAACTTCAGTGGAATTTTATCAGCATTTCTACCCTGCAACCTGAGATTGAATCGAAGGATTGCCATTTGCAGACTAGAAAGAGGAAACTGAAGCACAGAACATATCTGTCTCCAGTCACATAATGAATTGAGAGCAACCTGAGGGTGGGAATCCTGACACCCCTCCTCCTGACTGTTAGGTGGCTGAGCTGACTGAAAACCAGGTACAGACAAGCTCTTAAAATGACCCTTACAATGAAATTCTCTGTAGTGTTTAACCAGTAAGCACTTTTATTGTTGATTTTGAATCCATTAAGACTACATTATGTTGGATTACAAGAGTTGGGCTACATCTCCCACATTTGCATGCAGGCATTACACTTGCAATGTTTTGTCAGAAAATTGGAGCAGGCGCATAAAATGCATAAAGGTTATATGATTATAACATGGAAGCAGCATGTCAGTTACAGAAATTTGTACCACATGTATCAATAACAAACCCACATCCCCAATTAAAACCTCTTTACCCATCAAAAATCCAACTGGTTCCTCTGTCCCTCATCTCGGTGCCTTGACTGTCTGTCAGCCACCACCTCCACTGTTTCTGAAAACACGCATTTTTTTTTTTTAGAAAAAAGTTTAGTACAGTACATTGTTTTTCCCTTAAAAACAAAAACATTTCGCCTTCGCTACCCCATCCCTCCCAAAAAGAAAAATCTATCATAATCTTTTCAAGCACTGTCGAGTGTTAGGAATCTCTATTGCGTTATCAAAAGTAACAGATCAGTAACAAACTTCTAAACATACTATGATGACCCTAAAATTCCCCCTTCCCCAAAACTACCGAGAACTGAAAATGCTATACTGCATTATCACACTTGCATGCATGAATCCTGAGCCACCTGTATTTATTCAACTTAAGCCCTTTTTAATAAATAACTGTCCAGCAGTAACATCCAGAAGTGTGCTGTCTCCTCCAAATTAAACTCTATATTTACAGAAGTAGGGCTGTCTTCTCAGTGAAATGTTGTTTTTTTAAAAAAAAAAAAAAAAAACAACAACAATAAAAACAGCTAACAATTAAAGAGAGAAAGCGTATTACTGATCATGTTGTCAAAAGACCAACAGGAGTAAAAAGCATTAGGAGCACCAGGTGCACATGCATTTGAACTGGTACAGTTCAGGAAATAATGTCATTCATTGTTATGCTCACTCATTCAGATGAGGAGCTAATTCTTTTATTTTCTTCTTCCTTTTTACATTTAGGGCCGTCTGCTCTGCAGGCTACTCCCACAGAAGGCAATACATGCACTGAGATTGAAAGGTGGCCATAAATATGCTTTCATCAATGTGGTTTCGTATCAGCTTTAAACACAGAGTTTCCCTCCCCACTGCTTTGCGCTTTGTGTCATTTAACTTCTGTGCTAAGTGTGAGCCAAAGGTTCCCCAAATCCACATTTTTTCTCTTGGATGAGGAGAAGCATTAGATACTCACCTTTTGTAAGTTTCAAATGATGCAATGAGCTGGAAAATATGGGGGAATCATCCTATATAAGGACATTTCTTAGCTCTGCAAGTACTGTAATCACAACTGATATACATGCATACCAAAATAAACATAGTTAAATGTCAAGCCAGTTAGAAGGATTTTGCCTCTTCCTTTATTTTGAGCCAGCTCTCAGCTGACAGACACCAGTATTATTGCCTTGACTTCAGTTGGCCTATGTTAATTTACACCAGGTAAGGATCAGGCTCAACAGAACATAAAATAGCAACTGGTTTCTCCTATTGCATTGTTATAGTGCCTGAGATCACTGCAAATGAGTATTTTTCTAGAAAGCCAAAAGCCCCTTCTGTAGCCAGTGCAGTACATTTACTGCTCCACCACTGCAAAGAATTCACTCAGATTCACTTTCTCTTCTTCACACGTTACCAGCAAACTGTCACCTAAACCTGCAGTGCTCCTGTAAAAGAAGCTTAATTTTATACAGTGAAGATGCTGGAAACTCCATTTATGCTGAACTTAATTTTCAAATTTATGGTGCTTTTTGCTTTATCATATACAGATCTGATCACCTGGATATCCAAATCACCCCTACTCTTGCTGCACTTGCATATTATGCAGAAATTTTAAGCATCTTACCTCTGTATGGCCAGCTATTGTAGCAAAGGAGGATATTTTCCTCAACTACAAGTGACAGGCATGTTGGAAGTCTGACTGTGAAAAGTCAACACTCCCATTCTCGCTGAAAATGAGTTGAATCCTACCTTAACATTAATGCAAATCTGTAACAACTCTACTGACCCCTCTTCAAGATTTATACAGTAGCAAGACAATAAACAATCTGTCCCCCAGGCTTTTTCACTAGCTAAAGTTTACTCCTGACCCATTAGTTCAACTTTGTCAACAGATACTAAATCTGTAAGTAAATCTTCTCGTTTTTAGTATTACATCATTTGGGAGATCCACCATTGTTACAATCCAATCATCTCATGCTGATAAGAGACTTGGGTCTGCCCCAATCCCACAAGCAGATAAGCCTCAAACGCCATGTTTTGCTCTGCTCTGGCAGGGAGATTTTTTTTTTTTAAATTACCCTGTGCCATTTCAATTCCTGACTAGTATTTGTTGGCTCCCGATTCTTATATGGACAACACGAGACTGTTAGGTTCAACTGTATGCACAGATTTGCTAGGCCTGTTGTAACATATCTCAGATAGGCTTCCACAGAACAAAAATAATGTTAACCAATGATCTCTGCTTTTAAAGCACCTTCCCCACCACCAGGTCCCCACTCCCTCACTGGAGTCATCCGGTTCCTCCCGCTGGTGTCAAAAGCAGAGCTTCATCAGAACTGCACTGGAAAATTGGACACATTTGAGTTTCATCTTTCAGCTGAAAGAAATGGAGATAAGTGATGACTGCATTGCACTGGCTACAAAAGGCCTTTCCATTCATGGGAGTGCTACTTTCTGAATAATTTTTGTAAAGGAAGAGAAACCAAACATAAAAACCTACACAGTTCCCACACATGCAGACACATACATACTTACACACACTTCTCCTCCAAACAGAAATCCATTCTTATGGACCAAATTTCGCAAACCCTATTCAAGTGACTAAAAAGAACGAGGAGAGGGTTGAGTACATCCCAATTCTCCTCTCAGGTTGTGATAAAGTCACAGGTCAGCGAAGTACTTAGGCAAAAGGACGTTCCTCTTGACATGCAGGACATTTTAATGCATGCAGAAGTGCTTTGCTGGCTCAGGCCTAAAATACAAACAGCTCCAAGGCCAGCTGACACCTATGAGTGTGATTCCACTACCTGCACCAATATACATGAGGTAAGAGAATAACTCAAGAGAGCAGAGCAGTGCAAGAAGAGGAAGAGGCTCTGTGGTTCTTCTGAGTTAAACTGACAGCCTCAGCTGCATACACACGGCATGTCACAGTGATCAGAACAGACCCATGAGAGCTTGGTATGTTGTTCTGCAAGTGGGACTTCCACTGGAAATAGTAAGCCTGACTCCTGTTTGCACCAGGACAAATTTAAATGCCTGTAAAAACTGCATGACAAGGCCTTAAATCTGGAGCAGCTGCACGATACAGTTAGTGTTTTAGCGTGGATTTATATGCCAATAACCAGTGTGATGTGCTACACACCCCCACCTACACACAGATGGAGAGATAGATATATGCAGAGTCATAATGCAACATAAGCATTATTTCTACAAATACCCTAACAACACAGCCAGTGACTAAGCTAATGAGCATAGGGATTTTCAGCCACCCTTCCCAACACCACGTGAAAGGTGCTGGTGGAGAAAAGCAAGCTCAGGTGCTACTTTGATTCACTAGGGAATGATCTGGGATCAACCCACACAGATGTCGCTTAGCGAACACTACTCATGGGCTGTCCCACAGTCCCGCGTCAAACTCCTACCTCTGTGCAGGTGCCCACATCACTTTCTGATGACACACAGAATTGTGTTCATGGGCAAGCAATCAACGCCTGAGGAATCATCCAGCCAAACATCACAGAAGAGGGGGAAAAAAACTAACACTGACACTTCCCACCATGCCTCTCTTGACCACAGGTAGACTGCAAGGTTAGATTGTTGGGATCTGGACCATCTGAAGAAAACTACTCAGAGCAATTCATATTTGCATCACAAGAGGATCCAGTTCTGCTTGGCAGTAAGATTGAAAGGAAATTTCTCTATGATTAAACAGCAATGGAACTGGTCTCACAACGCTCCTGATTTATGTAACATACAGTTTGCGTATGTTAGCATTCATGCTCAAATTACACATTTTTGTTCCATTTTGGAGTGTTTTCTATTAATGAAAACAAAACACCTAGCCAAAATTTTCTTAGAATTCCTCTGAACTTTGCACTAAGTTTAGGTCTTATTCCAGGTTTGGATTTCTGGAACCAAAATCTGGCCTTCAGTGACTAACCTGTACAACCAAATCTAAACATATTCAGACACGGCAGGCTCAAAATTGATTTTGTCAGGAGAAGGACACCTCTCTTCTATGCTAGATTACCAGCACATAGTCTCATTTTACCTTATTATTGTTATAGCCTCCTCATAAAGTTTCATGGAAATTTCACCTGCAGAACTGAAGGCAGAAATTATTGTTCCATATTAACATCTGGATGCAGTACTGTTGGGGAAAAGAAAGCAAATTCTTCAATGAACTATGTTTAACCAACTTGCACGTGGCAGCTATCAAAACAACAGATGCACATGTATCCAGCTAGTGTTACTAATGTATGCTCTGACATACCAAGTCAGACAAATGTCATACGTGAATAGATCTTCAAACCTATACATACAAAGCTGCTACTGTATCTAGCTGATCGTTTTGGTTGGTTTCTGTACCCCATAGCTCTGAATCTATCCACTGAATGTTTACTCAGCACGTGTGGTATAAATATATTCATACACTAAAATTGACACTTGGNTTTTTTTTTTTTTTTGCTGACCAGCAACAAATTCTGATATTTTTTACTGTAAACCAATACTCAATAAATATGCCGTGTTCAGCAAAGAGACGTGTTTTGTCGCTCAGGATTTTGCTGTGCTCTAAGCCATGGGCTGCGGGGGTGGCCGTGACGGGGGAGGCCCAGGAGGGGCTCGCGATGGGGGTGGCCCAGGAGGTGGCTGCCTGGAGGGGGGCTGCAGAGACACAGGAGGAGAAGGACTCCTTGGAGCATGGTTGACGTTGTCCCGTCGTGGCAGCTTCGGCGGTGGGTTGTAAGGCGCAGAGGTCCCATCTGATTTTACCCGAGTGAAGTTTATGCATCTTCCCTGGAGGTAAAGAGAAATTCATTATTCATAAAAAGTGTATATTTTGACTCAGCAACAGCTAGCAAAAAGGGCTGTAAGCAGAGGGGCCAGAGTTCACTTAGAGATCTTTCTTCATCCAGTGTCATTCACTGGATCCTAGATATGACATTCAGGCCATGCCGTACTAAAGATCAGTACTAGAAACAAATGCCTTCCATGGGTTTCAGAGCTCCTGCCTATGGAGAATAGCCTAGGACCGGTCTAAACCAAAAGGGAGCTCAGTGTGACTTGGCTCACATGTGCTCTCTTCTTTGACACTACAGCCATACAGGACATGGCTAAACCCACAGCTCCACCATGAAGCCCTACTTGCTTGCTGAGTTTCCTTACTGACAAAGCTGTGCTGGAAAAAACTCTTAGGAGAAACAGGATTATACCACAGGCACAAAGGCACCACCTGTAGCCTTCCTTTTCACTGAGGTGCTAGCCTAGCTGGTGTTCATGCTTCCAGCACTATGCTGGCATAGCACGTCTGACTTCTGTGCTCCAAATGTAGATGTGACTTCCCTGCTGTCCTCAGAAAAATCTATGAGGTGTGGGACTTGTGCAAGGGGAGCTCCAATGGGTGTTTCCAGCATGGATGTAGGATACAGACAGCTAGGACCTGGTAGAGAACTGAATGGAGATTTTAGAACCGAAGTAGACCAGGTTTGAAAAAATAGCAAACACTGAGGATGTCCTCATCACAACTAGGGGCTAAATGAAAATACATCAGGATTTTAATAAGGAAAAACAAAGCTTTACATAGATTTCCACTAACCAACTTCCAGACAGGAAGAGAGAGACAGACCCCAAAGACCACCTAGCCTTTCCTGTGGGGAACAGCCAGAGCAATCTCAATCAGACACCAAGACCTTGGCTGTCTGCTCCTCCTGCTCCTCCCCATGGCCACCATGTTCTCTTATAAAACAGCCTACTGTCACTGCAGGTGCCTCATGAAAACCTGTAGGCACAAACCTGTGTGCAGAGATGCAATGCATCTCCATACCGACCTCCTCACCTGGAGAGGTGGGAGGAGACACTAGGCAACAATCCAACTGCCACCATCTTGACAGAAGCCTGGAATTCAGAAAGGCCTTTCATCATCACATACAAGGTCTGGAGATCAAGACAGTCTGAAAATGCTGGAGTGACACTGCCAACAGCCCATTTACAGGAGCCCTCAAATGCCTGATGAACTGGATAATCCCATCAGCCCCAGCCCTGCAATTTCAACACAGCAGCACTTCATGAACAGTCCTTCAGATACTGAACAGAGGTCATTCACAGCTTCTATGCACTTATCAAAAGCACAGAGGCTTGTTTTTGCTCATCTCAACTGGGACGTGGTTTCCATACAAGTAACTGTGGGCTGGAAAGTACCCACCCATTAGTGACGAACTCCATTTGCCAGCACTTTTTCCTTTGCTCAGCAGGCCTGTTTTGTTCCATGCACAACCATCCTAATGCAAACGCCCTCTGAAGTTTAGCAGGAGGGGAATGTTACCTGTTTTTCTCCTTCAAGGGCAAACACTGCATGGGGAAAAGTAAAACGGCAGTTTGGCGTATTAGAAAGCATCTGTCCCAGAAGGCACATTCCCTCCCTAATTTTGAAAGAGCTGCAGAGCCATGATGCTGGCCAGAGGTTTAGGTTGCATGCTGGATTCAACAAAGCAAGTTCAGCTCCAGTATATACCAAGATCCCTCAAGCAGAATTCAGGAGGATCCCAGATTTACAAAGGCTTCCTTCAGAGCGAAGCAGCTGTAGATTGTGACCCCTGCAGCTACAGATGGCTATGATAAGAGGGGGATAGGAGAACCCATGCCAGGGACAGACTGCTGCTGGCTCAGTGCTGCCTGGCACAAGGAAGCACCAAAGGTGTTCAGAGAATGGGCTGAGTTTCTGTGGCAACTCCACAAATCACAATTTCCGCTGGAATCCAGGCAAAGCCATCACAGCTTAACCACAACTATCTGTTTTGTTAAGTGACTTCCAATGACTGCAGCTTGGTTCATGAAAGTATTCCTTTAAAAGGAAGGGAATTGCTTTGGTTTATGACTTCTCTGAAGAAAGGCAAACAGAGCCATTTCTGCTATGTATCAAGAGAAGCTTGTGCAAGCTCCAGAGAGCTCAGAAAATGGTTCAACAAATGTACTAACGCCCAAATGGTACCACCCTACCACTTACTTGGACTGGATGGCTCAGGCCTTCAAGAGCTCAGCTGCAGCCAAGAGCTCTTTGAATGGACATGTTGTTGCCTGTACATAAGATGTACTCAGTAGTTCTCAGTCCCAGTTTTCACCATCACAAATCCACCACTAAAACAACAGCCTCAATAAGTAGGATAAAATCCTCTTTCTAAAAAAGCAGGCTTGTCACAGCAGACTTCACTTACGAACGCGGTTCAAGGCAACACTGCGCTGTGGCCAGATGCATGGAGGCATCAATGGGCAAAAGCCCAGGTCTTGGTGACTTCTGCAAAGATATACCACTGAATCAAAAAACCCACAAGTCAGTGCTTTGCTGCACTGTCACAGAGTTCAAGTCCTTCCCAGCACTGCAGTGAGCGGCCATCCTTGTCAGCCTAAAACTGTCATTTATCTTCTGTTGTGCTCCACTGCATTCAAAGCACACTTTGAAATTCAGCAGTATTTACTGCTAGGCAATGAACGGTACAGATAAATTTAATAGCTACACTGCAAATACATTTAAGAAAATTCAGCCTTGATTTTCTAAGTTTATGAATTTAGAATAGCAAAATAATTACTTAAGGAAAAAAAAAGTCAGAGGTATTCAGATGAGATGCAACATAAGGGGAGGGAAAAAAGAAAACAGACCCATCTCCCAGAACAAATGCACTAGTGCTTTTGCCTACAAGCCTTTGCTGCCTCTGTTGTCTTTCCCCCAAACATCAATTCCAAATATATTCATAGTCTATAATCAAAGGGGATCCCATAAATCTGTTTGCATTACTTTCACTTCAGTTAAAGTGATAGGCGACGTCAAGCTGCTGCCAGTTTCTGCCACACTCGCTGATTTGTCAGACAGATGGGTAATTTAAAGGCCATGCGCCGCATTGTGTCAGGAAAAATACGGTTGGGTTGGGAGGGTCTGACAGACAGAGGCTCGGCTGATCGATGTATGTGTTGTGACACTTCCTCACAAAAGATTACCGGTGTTAGCCTACAATCTCATACATCAAAGGCTTCTGGTGAATACTGGAGCAAATCCTCCTGAGCACTTCAAGCGGCCATTGATAAATCGAGGCCGAACTTCCAGCCACAGTTAGGATTAACAGCCAAAAGGGAAAGGTAGGAACAAATGACAATAAATCATAAGTCAGTTTGAACTTGTCTAGTGTGTTTCACCAAAGGATTTCCAGGTTGAAGAATTAAGCCCCGCACTCACTATGCTTTCCTAACAACAAAATGCCACAGCAATTCTGCCTAGCAGGCACATCTCCCCAGGATTAGCTTCAAAAAAAAGTTGTGACAGTTTCTTAAATAGATAAACCATTTCTTAAAGTAACCACAAGATTCTTAATACCCTGTATGTGAAAGGATTAAGTAATTTCCTCTCCAAATACGTTTGGAGGCTCTTAAAACACAGAAACCATGGACAGAAATATTAAGACATTATTCCAAAGGTTTCCTGCACACTCATCTCTGTTCTTCTTGTGTAGGGGATTAACAGGGATCAAGAGCCACCACCGCATCAGCAGCGGTCACAGTATTTTTTTGCAGAAGCATGGTATATAGTAAGTGCTTTAGGGAAGGGTCAGAGCTGCAAGATGCGGGAATACCACAGTGATCTCAGGCACAACAGCTGTCAGTGGCTGCTTTATTGTTTTCTAGGAAGCAGATGATCTGCGTAAATCCAGTTTTGCCTGGTTTCAGCCCCTCTCCCGGTAGAGCATCCCTCAGACGGAGCGACCCACGCTGCGTGCCGTCATTCAGGCGCCAACTGAAGGTCAGCGTTGCGCCATATGGAGCTACGCCCTTGCTTCAGCTCACATCTGCACGGTCTTCCTAATGCACAATTATTTTGCCTCCCCATATGTCCATCCACTTGTTAGGCTCTTGTTGCGCTGTTCGCCAAATTGGCTTTTCAAAAAGTACAAATACTGAAGCAGCGGGATCTGCCCTTGTCCCAACTCCAGCTTTTATCCCAGTGTAACAACCACATGTGCAATTCAGGCACTTTGTACTTCAAGGCAATGCCTCCTCGACCACCTAGGATGTGTTTTTGTGTGTGGTTTGGCAGGGGGGAAGGAAGGGAGGAACCTCTTGAAGGCTGCTGCATCTTGTTTCTGGGCTAGTTTCATCACACTGCTCAGTACAACACTCCCCAGTGCTCGTTCCCTCCAAAATCTTTAGCTTTTACTCCACAAGATTTCAATAGAAAGGAGCAACTCTGTTAAAAGGACCCAGGCAATTCACAGTGTCATGGGCAAGTCTCCTCACCCCTGATACTAAGAGCACCTCAGAAAAAAGTATTTTAAAAATCCACCCCATCTGCCAGTAGCTGTCACTTCACTCTGTTCATTTCAATAAACACTTGGATATTTATTTAACAAAAAATCAAATCCAGTTTCATCTCTGTGCACGCTGGAGTGTTTGTGCACACTAAAGCAGCCTGTTCCTTCTTTTAGCTGCATTAATTGACCTAATAAAAGATAGCCTTCCCATTACAAATTTTACGCGGGTTTTTGTTCACCCTCATTTTTGCTTATGGAGTCTCTGTGCCCCAGTTTTGACTAGCAGACTCAGTATCTGACTAAGGAGGAATTGGTTTCAATTAAATGTTTACTGAAATTTCTTAGTCTTTGATTTTGGAAAAATGCAATATTTGTCTTTACATTTTAGAATGAATTAAAAAATAGTTCCTTCAAAGTTTGGGGGTCCTCCCATAGTTGTCTGAAACATGAGACCATGAAATTAAAATATATATATATACAGATTTGGTTTGTTAGCATTTAGCCTCACTTCCTAAGTATCTACCAATAGGCTCAGTGCAGAAGTGGAGTTCTAAATCTCAACAGAACAGATTCAAGTTTTTATTCTAGTTGAAAAGCCAAGAGAGCAAAGCACAGTAAATACAAAAGGAATGCTAAAACTCCAAACCTATGGCAACAGAAGATGTTGAAGAGCTAGCATCTACAAAGAGTCAATCGCCTTAGCTAACTGAATACTCTGACCCAAAGACCCAGTATATACCTTTAAAGTCAATTTTTGTAAAAGTTGAATTTTGGAAAAAATTAGAGGACAATGATTAAAAGAACAAAAACATTTTAGCAAAAGCACCTTCACTGGTTGCCCTAAACCAGCAACAGTACAGGAGGCTTTTTTACTCTGTTTATGGATGAGGCAGATTATGGATAGTCATTGTACAGAGATAGAGCCAAACTAGGGAGGTACGGAGCTCCCACTTCTTGAGTCCGCTGGGCAAGGATCAGGGTTAGCAGCTGGCTCCTCGGCAGCCAGGATCAATGTGAAGCAACCTTTGCCAAAAGCTTCCTCACACTGCACTGCTTCATGCTGACTGTGCACTGAACATGCCATGGCTTATTAAAACCTTCACGGATTTCCTGGGAATTGCACTGATTACCCTGCAGCACACAGGCTAGAAATTAGTGAACCACTGAAACAGTTTGTCACATAAAACCCAAGCCTGTCTGGCTTCAGGCACAGTCCAATAACTTTTATGAACTCCTGCTCTTATATTTGGGACTGAGATATTGCTTTTGTGTTGAAAAATAAAATACTAGAAACGTCAGAGATTCCTGTATCAGCAGTTTGGTGGCTGGTCATGCTTTCAGTTCAATAAATACTGAATGTATAATTAATTGGTAATTATAATTAATGGTGATGATTAAAATTTAATTGTTAAATAATGCTGTGGTTATTGCATTAATTATTGATGTTTAATTTATTAACTCGTAATTTTTTTTATTTTTTTTATTTTTTTAATATGTAGCCATTTTCAGTTATTAGGTCTCAAATCAAAACAATGTAATTACCGTAAAATATTTGTTTGTATGGGAGTTTGGCTCTTGAAAGATCTTCCGGTTTGATAGGTCCTCTCCTATCAGTGACAATTTTCTGGGGATATATTTGGCAGTTCAGAGTTGATGTCCAAAATTATGTCAATCAAAACTATGAACAGGTAAGAGAAAATGGGGTTGACTGAAGAGAAGAGGATTTTGAAAGTAAGATCCAGTAAAGCAGGGGTGTCCAGCAATAAGAATATAATTTTCTTCAGTACTGCTTTTAAAAAGAAAATTAATTTCACCCGTCTTAACTGAGTGTTATTTGGCATCTTTAGGTACAAACTGGTAACATTTCTGGTCCCTCCGTTTATGATGGAACTCTTGGTGGGGAAGGAAATCAGTACACTGTGGGTTATAGATCACTCATATGCTAACAGTGAGCTCCCTTTAATGGCTGTAGGTAAATTAAAAAATTGAAAATTACAAGATGAATGCAAAAGCACAAAGATCCAAGAGGCAGCAGAAACCTGCTTACAGCCCAGCCTGACGTGCACATCGGCAGACACTGCTCCCCAGCTCACAGCACTGCTTAAAACCAGGGATGGGTCCTCTGGGAGCAATCCACTCAGTTTAAAGTCCAGTGCAGCAGCACATGGGAGAGAAGTGGGCCACCGCCAACCTATGCCAGGAGAAAGCAGCCAGTTCTAAGAACTGGATGGAGGAATAGCTCAACCAGAGAAATTGGCCCTTTTAAGCTGGGACCAGGACCCTTCAGCAAAATGAACTTCATGCTGAGCATATCCCTACAACCCGACTCTCACATGCCTGCTACCACTTCTCCAGGTTAGGCACATAAGGAAAGGACAACACAGCAGGTGACATGGAGAATCTATCCCAGTAACGAAGACAGGGTTATTTAAATACTTTGCATCACACTCCGTTCAGCAGAGAGCTGCATGTTTTTTCTAGCTCTGTCTTAGCAAGAAAATGCAGCAGCAGGCTACAGACACCTCCTGAAGGAAGGGCCAGAGTCACAAGCTTTTTTGCAGGAAAGCACAAAACATCACGTCTTGGACCTTGCTGAGGTTGTGACTGAAATATCTCCTAGTGCAGACCATAAAGCCTGTTGGTTCTGAGCCCTAAGAAGCTGAAATGATGAAGGGAACAGAAATGGGTGACATCAAAGCATAACAAAGTCATGGTCCATCAGTCATACTGGATGCTCACTACCAGTCTCAAAGTATAGCCATGCCAGATCAAACCCCACCCAAACCTGACAAATATCTTGCTTAAGCCAAACCTAAACCTGCACTCATGATGCACCATTTACTTCTTTGCTGCCAGCTTTGATGGATGAAGCTCCTAGAGGGAAGGAAGTGAGGAGAGACTGCTAGGTCATGTCGCCTACCCAAGGTCAGGCAGCAACTTGGGAAAGGAATTGGGATATACACGTTCAGGACTCGTGACTCACATCCCTTGTTTCAACCACGGTACCACACATTTCCACACTTGAATGCTGACAATACAAGAATGTGGTTTAAGGGAAGAAAACAGTGGTTCATTTGCAAAAGATTTCTCTCTTTTCCTTGGCATTTTCAGGGAAAAGGAGGTTGTATTTTTACATCACCTAGATCAGAGAGGGCTTTGGAGCATAGCAACAAGAGCAACAAGCATCTGCTGGGTGCAACAGGTCTAACCTTGAGGTATTGGTGGGCTGCTGGGAGGAGGAAAAGAGGCCACAAAGGACAATAACTGGTCTTGCTCAAACTGCATTTAAGTGTCGTGCCTTCCAGGGTGAATTGTTTGATTGCCTCCGCAGGAGCAGGCTGGGATTGTGGTACGTACAGAAGAAGAGAATGGGGGTCTTTACACTCCTAACATATAGGGTAATGCTGGAGACTCTCAGAGAGCTTTCTGGTGACAATGGCTATTAATTTTCCTTGGTTTGGTCAAAAACATAAGATCTCGGCCCACCTCACAGAAAAACTGCCACATAAGCTCCCAGGTTGGGTAGTATCTTTGTACTGCCCACGTACAACAGCAGACGGTGATTACGGGTTTTCTTCTGGTACCATGACAAGAACCACAATAGATTATAGAAGAACAGAGGCATCCAGAATTACAACTCCTCTGCAGACAGCAGAGATGCAACATCTTTTCATCTTTAGTTAACATTCTGTACAATAAACTTAGTATGAATAACAGCATTAATATATTATCACAGAATCACAGAACTGTACGTGTTAGAAGGGACTTCCAGAGATGGGGTCCAACACCCCTGTCGAAGCAGGTTCCCTACAGGAGCAGGTTCCCTACACAGCATTTTTTATTTCTGGAACTCAAACACCTTTAGAGGAAGGTAGCAGCACTTCTCATTCTCCACATGGAGAAATAGATTTCTGCACAAAAAACAGAAGTACATAAGCAGAGATCTATGGAAAGCTGGTTTGGTAAATCTCTGGACTATTACCCAACTCAAAAGACAATGAGGGATGGGTAGTTCACAGAAGTTCAAAAGAAAGAAGGTAACATGAGGCTCAGCATTGATCCAAGAGTGCTGCCAAGAACCAAGTAAATGCATTGGCCACGGCTTATCTGTTCACGTGCAAATGCTGGATCTGTACACGCAGTCTTAGTGCACAGCTGTACTCCGTTTGGGTGTTTGTCTTTTCGAAAAAGATGCATCTTCAGTTCTGGGCTTCCTCCTGAGCCCAAGGATAGTCAACTGAACCCAAGCCAGGCCTGCACAGTTTACACACATTGTACTCTAAATAATTTGCACTGCTACTCCAATATATAATAATTGATAATCATGCTGCCTGGAAAACTGCAATAATATCTACCAAAGACAGAGACATTAGGGTCACAGCAAGGAGTTAAAACGGGAGTTCTTATCTCAAAGTTGTGCTCCCTATGAATGCTGACAACATCAGATTGGATGAACCAGTTCCTTTGCAATAAAAATAAAAGTTGTATCAAATCAGTACACATGCTTTAAGAGTAATGGAGGAGCACCTTGTCCAGCTAACAGCCCATCTCTGGTGTGTTCAAAATGCCAACAGGAGCACAGTCTCACTCTCCTGGAACTTAATCTCATTTATTGGTGGGGAAATACAGTACAATAGACATGAAGCGACTTAGATCAGCTACAGTCAGGGTCTCTGAGGTCACAGCTCAGTTTCTTAAAACCTTAAGGCCAATCCTTTTTCATTCAGTTGTGCAGCCCATGCTAAGCAGCACCAGCCCTGGGATCTACACCCATCCCTCAGAAGAGCCTCTTGTGGCTGTTGCTGAGTGTGCCTCAGGCTCCCAGAGCCCTGGACACACTGCTGTCCCTCAGGGGGCAGACAGGCAGCATCTGTCCACAGAGCCCACTTACAAACTCTTCTTCTGTGTCAGAAATAATGTGGTCCTGGCACCTGAGAGGTGCCAGGTGTCCTTCTTGCAGGACAGGAAGCTCATTAGTCACTGATTACGTTTCCAGCTGCAGTGCTTGGCACACCCCGAGAACTGTGCATTAGGACACTGGCCCTGCACCAAGGACCTTCTTCCCCTCCATACCATGCCTATTACAGTAGGAATGGGCCTTACAGATGCTGGTCTCCTTTGCCAAAAGAAAAGGAAAAGTCACACAATGGCTACATGCCTCTCATTTTTCATCAACAGTTTCAAAGTGAAAACACCTACTGTGGCAGGCGATGTCCCTGTCTCTTCAATTTTTAAGCAGCTTATGAAGGCAATTGGCTCCAGAAAGATTAAGCAAAGGAATAAAACCCCCAGAAGCAGGCAGCAGCCTGACGCATATGGTCTGAAGGTGCTCAGTGCTGTTTTCCCAGAAGCCTCTGCAGCTCTGCCAATTACTACCTGGGTGATTACAACACAGCTCTGAGCTGCAGGGAAGCCTATTAAAGGCCATTGCTTGGTCTTGAAAAGAAGTGATTAGTGTGAGCTCCAACTAGCCCTGGTATGTGGGCAGCTCCTGTGGAGTGACAGGTGGATGCTGCCATCCCCGTGGGCTGCTTGCAAACCCCTGACCACCTGTGGGCAGCAACCAGAAAATAATGGCAAGTCATTAATATATACAATCTTCTCATGATTTTGTATTTGGCACAAAAACTAAGTACAAATAAAAACTAAATACAAAACTAAGGCACATAGATGTCATGGTCAGCCTTACAAAGAGTTGCTCAAAATTTGTCAGTAATCAGATGTTCTGAGCATCAAACACACCAACTTTAGAGTGATTGCTTTAAAAGGGACCCAAACAGTAAGGAATTCAAATATTCCTGTTTTCCTGGTTTCAAAGATGTGTTTAAAATTGCAGCTGCTGTGACTTACTCGAAGTGGAGAACTTGAAAGGACACGAGTCCTGTCTTCCAGCACACCCTGAAGCTCATAGTTCGTGAAATTTTTGGCTTAAGCACAGTCTTTTTACCTTCAGTTTTACGGGATAAAGTGGGTAAAAAGGGTTCAGATCACTGTACCATAGTCTGCTTCAAGTCCCTTTCCCAAGAAAAAGCTTTGCATGTGCTAACCAAAGGTCAGACTGGAAAACCACTGCTTTTTCCTAGGTGGTTCCATGGGTATATAAGGATCACGGCGATGGCAAAATCCAGCATACATTCTCACTCTGCTGCAGGTAATTTACAGTGACAAAAACGAGATCACTTTCTAAAGCTTTAAGTAAACAAGAATACTTCTGCTGGGGAGGTCGGGGGGAATGGTATCTTTTTTTAGCTGAGGTTTTTGGTAAACCAAACTGCTGAGAATTTCCTGTGACAGCATGTGCTGAAATGCAAAATGGAATGGGTTTCCTGAAAGCAGCAACTAAGCAGATCGTCTGAAAGAAATATCTCACCTTCCTCTCCGCACATCTTTGGGCTTTTCATGTTTACCTGCTAGCATTGCTAACAGTCTCACTTCTGATCCATGACTGCTGGGGCTCTAAGCCCCAAATTACTGGCAGAAGAAGGGAAGGGTAACAACCTCGGGGTAAGCGAGCCCTAAGGGAAGCCTCACTGCAACAACAGCAGCAGTGCTGGGTGGGAACCGCCCAGCTCCAGCTGCCCACAGGACACCAAGGGTCTGCTTGCACCAGGCACGGTGCAGTAGGTTGTACTTCTACAAGTATTTTTCAGGTTTTTTTCAGGAAGAAACCTCTGAAACCTAGCTATTCCCCTTTCAATTGATGAAAAATTACTTCTCAAAAGTTTAATGTCAAAATATTTCTCGTCATACCCTATCCCAGAAGCCCTGTGAATTTTTTTTCTTCCTGTACTGTGGATGTTTTCATTTTAATTAATATCCTCATTATGCAAAAAAAAAAAAAAATTTCTGTCCTACTTTTCACCAATACAAAAAGATAATGTGCCCAATTAAGTAATACAAATGGAAAATGACATTTATTTTTAATGAGAGGTACTCTCAAAAAAGTTGGGAAAATGTTAACTTTGGTGAGTTATCTTGTCCCAGTGGAAAACAACTTACATCTCTGGTAATCCCTGGAAACGTAAAGGTAATTTAATTGATTTTTGGAAATTCAGAGAGAGGAATTTTCCAAGATATGAATCCAAAGGCCAGCCCCCAAAACATTGTGTTCCTTTTGTCTTCTGAGCTTTAAGTTTTCCTGAACAGAGAACTACACAATTTCCTTGAAAACAAAACAAACAAACAAACAGGAAAATAATCCACAAACCAAACAACAACAACGACAAACCAAACAAAAAAAAAGAAAACAAAACCTCAAAACCCCACAAAACAAAGCAGTCCCTCTGCCCTTGGGATGGTGCCATCTGGAAGAACACCCTGCACAAGGCACGGTGCTGGGCTGTGCCTCCAGAACTACCAGCAGAAAACCAAGGCCTGTTGGCTGCTGTCAACACACCTGGGCAGCAGTGCCCCATCCCCTCCTGGGCTCCAGGGGCTGCCCAGCTCCTCCAGCTCCACGCAGTTGGAGCTGCCCATGCTGCCGGGTCACTCCAAGCACTGATGCCCTGCAGCCAGGACGTATGCATGCAAGTATACACGAGTACACGTGTATATTTATTTATGCATTCCCTCCTCATCTAAAGCCAAACTCAGTTTTCCACTGAGGGGTTGCCACTGAAAAAGTCAACTAACAATCCATAATAACCTTGCTCTTCTCTATGCTGGATTTCTCCACGAAACACAGGCCTGTGATAGCCTTTATTTATACAACCGAGTGATGGTCAGTTATTTTCTTGTTTCCCTTTCAATATTCTTCAGCTTTAGTTAATTTCACAGACCAGGGAACAGATTATCCCATTCTTCCACTGAATCTAGCTCAAAAGGATTCTTTCCACCCTATTTCCCAGATGAACGTTTGATTTTCTAATGTTTGCCCTGATACAACAATCCTTCAGCTCGCTCTGTTTTACACAGCCCCTTTTGAGTCCCTTGTCCTCC
The DNA here is from genome assembly GCA_013396635.1 of Penelope pileata. Taxonomy (NCBI): domain Eukaryota; kingdom Metazoa; phylum Chordata; class Aves; order Galliformes; family Cracidae; genus Penelope; species Penelope pileata. Next base: position 2,503,780 of record WBMW01003830.1, on the reverse strand, counting down.
CCACAGCGGGGCTGGCAGGCAAGTAACTGAGCATCCCTGTTCTGAGCCAGCCCCTGCATGTTTCTTGGCCGTGCGGGCTAACAGAGGCTCTGTTGTGCTCTGCACCCATAGAAATGTACCCGCCAAGCCAGGAAAAGGCAGAGGATAGATACGTAGCATACAATGTTAGTGCTATCAAAATACAGCTGGGCCTAAAGAGCCTATTCAGAAGCTCCAGATCGTGCTTAAAAAGTAAATAAGGTGTCTCCAGCACAGCTGCCTTGAGAATGCAGCTTGGAAAAAGAAGTTAAAAAGCCATTTTACAAAATAGCATGGGAAGCAGAGTTCATTCTCTTAGTGTCCCTACACATCAAAAGAAAAATGGAAGAGACTGAAATTTAAATACTGGATCTGTGTTTGGTTAATAACTAGAAAAATTCCATAACTGATGGCAAGTTTTAAATCTGTTATAAGGCATGAAAATCATCCAGGCAGAGAAGCCCAGCACAAGGGTCTTTGCACCACAGCCTCCCCAGAAAAGCACTTGATGACCCCTACTGCTGCAGCTCTATCACCCTTTCACCTAAGAACAAAGGTGACGGAACACGGGGATTCTGGGAAGAGAGGGGCCATGGGGCAGGGGAGAAAGATATCATCATCTCTGCTTGGTACCTGCGTGTTAAAGCTACACTGTAGAAAGCCAAATGCAAAGGCGGAATGCACTGAGGCAGCAGAACTCAAATCCTATGGTGTTGTTCCCCCGCAGTAACAGAACAGACAACAGCCAGCTCCTAGTACCACAGGTGACCCTGGAGCTGACATCTGAAGGGCTCCGAGGCACAAACTCCCTGCTTCCTCCCTCAAGGAATCTATTCTCGACCTGCACTTGACTTTATCAACACAGGAAATACCCTATGCCTCCATATAGGACATGAGGAAGAGATGTGTCTCTGCACAGAGTTCTAAGGAAATTTTATTTTCCATTAAGTTTGCTAGAACTTGTTTCTTCATCACCCGTTAATGAGAGAAACTATGAACTGTGCAATCATTTAACTCTATTGTTAAATCTGAAAAGCAATGATCCCTCCTACTCAACTTCAGAAAAACCATATAGTAAAATGACAACGAAAGGGGAGAGGGGAGAAGCAGAGCATTGCTGCTGCTAACAGAGAAACGACATGACAGTGCGTTTGTGACACCTTACCTTATCCCCTGGCTGTGGTCTCATAAGAGAGACTTGATCGTAGCCTCGACGAACCAAAGCCCACAGTGCATCAAGTTTGCCCTGGAATAAAAAACATCTGACATGACCAAGAAGGCTCGGGATAACATCACAAAATTGAACTATAGCTGAGATGATGCAGCCTTTCTGCATCAAACTGGACAAAAATTCCTCCTCTGCCCTTGCTCTGTGCATGCTCATTCCCTGGACAGCCAGAACAGAGACCTCAATATGTCTTATATGCAATGGGACAAATTCACCCCACTCAAAACTCACTGAGGATGGCTGTAGCTTAATGTGAACAGCTCCACAATTGGTGCTATATTAACAAAAGGCAGAACAGTACTGGATAAACAGCCACAAGACCTAGGCAGGCATTAAAACTCACAGGTACTTTCCAGCCAATAAATTCAAGCACTGTTAAGCCCATCTGCGAACCAGGCATGGCAGGGTGGTGAGTAAGCGCCTCATCCTGCACACACAAAGCAATGGTCTGGGACTTGGCCACAGGTTTCTGGGACGAGGATGGTATGTTGCTGCCTTCATGAGCATGAGCTCTCCAGTTTCCTTGGCTGTAAGCTGAGATAACAGCTCTGGGGTTGTGTGAGGATACATACGTTAGAGACAGGGAGACATCAGATACTATAATGACACAGGAGAAACAAGGATGAAAAAGCATGCAGAGACTGAGGGACTTGCCCAAAATCAAACACTATGTCTTGTGGCTGCGCTAGAAGGAAATAGAGCTGAATCCCAACCCCAGACCTTAGCCACACTGCAACCAAAGCAAGGATGGGATACTTTATCTGATCTTCTTTGCACGCTGCCTTGGGCAGCATGAGCTCTCGGCCAGAAGAACTGGGATATCTGATGTTGCAACACAGACTGTGCAAAAGTACCAAAAAAGAGGTGAGCTGTGGGAGGGAGGATTTCTGCTCCGGCCCTTTAACACCCTCCACTCTCTCCAAAAAAACTGTAGCAATACATGGCCTGGGGTAACACAAGTTCCATGAAATGGCAACAGTGAGGGATATTTGCTATTTTTCTAAATAGGCTCCCCCAGCTCCACCATAAGAAAGGCTGCACTAAGGAGGCAGGATGTAGTAGCATGCAGGACAAAAGAGACTGAGGGGCAGGCTCATTACCTTGATTGGAGTGTACCACTTTCGCTGGGAAGGCGGTTTTCTCACATGAGGCTTTTTCGGCTTAGGTTCCCAGGGCTCATACTCCTGCTCCGGCAGCTTAATAATGGCATTTTTGGGTTTCTCCAGTTTTGCTCCTTCCTCTGTTGATCCTTTGTCTCCCCACCGCACCTGAAGCCAGGAGAGCACACTAAGTACAGACATTTTGGTGGTCCCCACAAGCAGATTTTTATCTGGTTCCATCAGGTGACCCAAATACCACCAGCCAAGGAGCCAAGTCTATGAAGGCACCCAACTTTCACTGTAATCAGAGATATGCATTTAAGAGCTAAGTATTTTCTCTCAAAAGCAGCCAGAACAACCAGCATTTGCAAAACACAAGGTGTTGTGGGAAGTTACAGTACTCAGGGCAGATTAACCCATTTCCAAGTGAAATTCAAAGCAATCTGTCCTGCTCTGCTAGGACACAGGTGTATACGCCTCCTATTGGCTCCCTCAAAAAGCAAGCAGCAGCACTGGTTGAAGAAAGGCAGTCTTTATAAATAGCCCTATGCTGCTCCTGTTCGTTAGTTCCAAAATGAAAGAAGGATCAGCAGGCAAGGACTTGAATAGCTGAAGAATAGCAGCCCATACTAAAAACAGCTTTTCCAAAGAAGACCATGTACAGTCATAAAAGAATGCTGAGGAAAATGGTTAAGGATATTAAGATGCAGTACTTTCAGGTGCTTGCTGAGAAGCCATTGCTTTCATTCTGTTAGCTCTAGTTTGGGCCAGAACCTCAGCTAGCTGACATTAGCTCATCTTCCTCAGCCACCAACTAGATCTGGTAGGAGCGCCTGGTGTGGTATCCCTAGGAGTCATCACTAGGCCCTCAGCAGATACGAGTGAGTCATAACTCCCTGCCTTATAGTTGTTACCTTTGGTTAGGAATATTAAACTGATTTCACTACCTTTATGGTGATTTACAAGAGTTAGCAGCTGATCACAGCATTATCTGCTGCCTCTCCAGAATGTATACATCATAGGATAGCACAAGGCAAATTTCTACCTCACTTTATGCATCAAGACTGGCTTGTGCATGAATCCCAGGGCACAATTTGATTCATTGACTAATTTCAACACAGAGGACCAAGAGTGAAATTTTCTCCTGAGAAGTCTTTGTGTATTAGGAGTTAATTCTCGAGAGAAAAGAAAAAAAAAAATCACTGATATTAATTCCCCAAACCAACAGCTTCCAGCCAGCCAGGCACAGTTAAAATATTCAAAATCAGTGCAACTCTGCAGCAGACAACAGAACAGGAGCCAACCGCACTAACTGAAGAGTTTGATTCAGTAAATTACAGTTTTTGGTGCTTAACCCATTTCTTAACCTGCAAATTTTTCCCAGCTTGCAGTGCTAGATTCAATTAATTATTCATGCAAATGTGGCAGCTTGATGTCTGATACTTGGATGGCAGGTGCAATCAGGTAGACAAGCCTTAATTAAATCCCAGCCTCTATTCCAGTGAAGTAGGTGGGGCTTTTTTGTTTTTTCTTTTTTTTTGATCAAACAAACATCACTAAAGTATACAGTTAAGCTAATTTGCACTGATTTTTACAATAGCTAAGAAAAAGCCAATACCTCCATCCTCTTAATTCCACCAACACCTCGGCCCCCATAATAAGATGCATCCACGGTTGGCCACTTTTTCTTTGGCAATCCATCTTCATCATCTGACTCCTGTGGGAAAGACAGGGAGATGCTACTGTTGATCTCACGTAAATGGGAAACAAATGAACATCCCATGGTCCAGTCCTTGGATATCTGGCTTTGTATGCTGCACTTACTTGCTGACAAAAAACAAAAAAGTCTCTTGTCTCTGCAGCTGCAATTTTAACTGAGGAAGCCAAAGAGGACTGCCTATTCCTCTCTCCTCTTTAGGCAGCTTTTTTAAAATCAAACATGCATTCAGCTTCAAAATCACAACTGACTTTTAAGGGACGGCGAAGTACAGATGAATTGTACATTATACTGGCTTGCCACTAAGCTGTGCAGAAAATGCTGCAATCAGCTAACCCAAAGGACTCATTTATTAATTGTGCTTTTAGAACTTAATGTCACCTAACGGGGAAAAAGCTTCCACTGTGAGATTTCTAACATGTGCATCAGGCCCTTTTCTCATGGCAGCTGTAACCAGTTGTTCTGTGCTGCTTGATTCTTTGTAGAGTCTGGCTCAAGCTGTACAGCTTGGAGCTGGGACTGAGACTGGAGCATCTCCAAATTTTCAGAGAGCTCAGATCCAGAGTTTCTGACCTGTAATTACAAAGACTGCAGTTTTTTTCTTCAGAACGTGGGAGAATCTGAATCAGGGTTTTACTTAATGTTCACTGTTCTGTTCTTCCTTAAACTAAAAGCTGGCAAACGTTTCTGGTTCAAAAACCCTGGGAACACATTCCAAACTCTATCATCTTGAGGCAGAAGTCACTGGGACTTCTCAGACTCCCTGTCATGACACTGAGCCAAGACAGCTGAAAGTCACACCATAATGCTTTCCCTGTCAGTCCCAAGAATATATGAGGGCTATTCCGAAAGTAATGCATCCTATTTTATTATGTTGGCCCACAATGTCAGAGGTGGATGTTGGTGGTATGGCAGTAGAGGTTGAACCTCCCACCAATATTCCATTCCATTTTGCTGCTGTGCAACAGATGGATGATGCCCCCTGCAGAGGGGCAGTCTGACACAATGGTGACTGACACAGAAGTACAGATGAAGCTAAGATGTGGAACTGAATTTCTCCACGTGGAAAAAAAACGGCACCCACTGACATTCATCAACACTTGCTGAACATTTATGGTGACCAAACAGAGGATGTGAGCGCAGTGAGGCACTGGGTGGTACATTTCAGCAGTGGCGACAGTGGGTCACCTCCACTGGTACAAACTCTTATGAGCACAGCATGCAGGCTCTTGTTTATCGCTGGCAAAAATGCACAGCTGATAGCGGTGACTATGCTAAACAATGGTATTTTGTAGCTGAGAATTTGCTCTATCAAATAGCATTTTTGTACACTTTGTTGCAGTTTCCATGGAAATAAACAGGAGGCATTACTTTCAGAGCAACCTACGTACATAACTGATGAATGGGCTCAGGAAGCCTCTTACAACACCATTTTCATTCCTCACACTAAAAATAAATAAATAACCACAGCTAATACTGGTACGTAGACCGGTAGCTCTTGGACTGGCAGCACTCGATTTATCAGTACAGGTATGGTTCTAGAAATATGTTGTGGAATTGTTTTTTATTTAAAAAAAATAAAGCAAAATAAAAATAAATCAAGGGAAACTCAAATACTAGAGGACAATTTATTGCCAGGTTACTGAGAGACATTTTCTTAAAGTGGTCCTTACTTGTTCCTACGTATATGGAGTTCAGAGTTCAAAAGCCAGTAGTATCTTTTAAAAAGCATGTCTTCATTTTTGCTTATTCTTACATAACTTTTAGATTGTACATGTTTCTGTCATTTATTCAGCGACATCTGAACTCTCAGCTATGGTTCATGGGTCAGTTCCTCCAACAAATCCTTTAGTATGGTTATGCCAGACTAGTGTTGACATTTCCATTACTTATAGGGGATTTTTTTCTTCCCCTAAGTCATAGAAATATACTACAAGGAAGTCATTGTGTACTTGTGTTGTTGTTGTTTGAGGAGTATAACACACAAACCAATTTTGTGCCACATCTAAGACAGCACCCAGTGAATTACATCAGCAGTTCAAATTCATTTGTTCCACTTCATCGTGGACTTGAGCGTTATATAAAATACCCTGCCTCTTCCATGGGATCTAATCAAGACTTAAATTCTTTGTGTCTAACAGCCCTTACTGCTGACAAGCCTGATAGTAGCAGGGCACAGTTAATAATGATGGCTTATGCTTTTCCAGTTGGTAAAAAACTTATACTCAACAGACACTATACCAAACAAATAGAGCAAAGCAATATCAAAAAACACCATGTACATTTTGAGAAGCATTAAAAATCTAATACAAGTGGTTTAGAACAAAATTTAGATACTATATTCAGTTTAATAGCAGCTGTGCCAGGCCATATCAGATAAAGGGCAGGACGCCATACTTTGGGAGGCTGGTGCCTCCTCTGGTGGCTCCTCTGTATGTATTGTAGAACAGCTTAGGCTGGAAGGGACCTTAAAGATTGTCTAGCTCCAACTCCCCTGCCGTGGACAGGGTTGCCACCCACCAGATCAGGCTGCCCAGGGCCCCATCCAACCTGGCCTTGAGCACCTCCAGGGATGGGGCATCTATAACTTCACTGGGCAGCTGTGCCAGTGCCTCACCACCCACTGAATATTTCTTCCTATCACCTAACCTAAATCTCCCCTCTATCAGTTTCAAGCCATTCCCCCTCACCCTTTCACTATCTACCTGTGCCAAAAGTTGGTCTTTCTCCTGCTTGTAAGCTCCCTTCAAGTATTGTCAGGCCACAGTGAGGTCTCCCCAGAGCCTTCTCCTCTCCAAGCTAAACAAGCCCAGCTCCCTCAGCCTTTCTTCGCAAGAGAGGTGCTCCAGCCCTCTGATCATCTTCGTGGCCCTCCTCTGGACCTGCTCCACCAGCTCTGCATCCTTCTTGTGCTCGAGGCCCCACATCTGGATGCAGTATTCCAGATGGGTCCTGCATCATGAAACAATGATCCATGCTGGGTAGAGACAAGGTCAAGTAAAGGGATGGGTAACATCTGTATTTTGTGGTATTCCATGAAGCTTAAATGCAGTCAAAGAGACTGTGCGCTGACCTAACACCTCTGCTGATCAGAATAAACCCAAAGCATCAGGAAAATGTACCGCCAGGGTGCAATGCTCTTTGAAGCCTCCCTCAAACACAGCATGGCTGTGATTGCATGCTTCATGACAACACTAATCACCCTAAAACCAACACAATTTTGGTGTGTATTCTTCAAGTTAAATTGTCACAGTGCTGCTGCCCAGCGCAAGCAACAGGATCACAAAGGCAACAATGGTGGCCTCTGGCAACCTCAAAACAGCAGCCGTGGCTGCCTCCTGATTTTCATGCCAAGTTATAGCAAGTTAGCAGCAAACTGTAAGCTTCTCTTGTGGGTTAGGCAAGTATTTTTCTACCCTTTAACTGTCTGTGCCTAGGAAAGGCAGGCAGGAGTTTATTCTGGAGATACTTTTGTTTATTGCTAGTATTTCCACCAAAATACTAGAGTGAAACCTAAGCTGAGGTCAGGGCCTGTGTGTGCTGCTGTCCCAAAGAGAGCTAAGTACAACCCTTCCTGCAACAGCTCACAACTTAAATACAGAAGGGCCAAGCATCCTGCCAAGGGTCAGGTTGCAGCAGAGCTACAGCCAAAGCTTGGCTCCCACTCCCTCTTGTGTACCAAAAAGCCACAAGAATGTGGCCTTCGCTGTCTTTTCTTTCAGCTGCCAGACCCTGTTCTGTACTCCTGAAAGGGGCTAAACTGCTGCTGAAAACAGCAGCTCTGCTGGAGGAGGGACAGCTTTCAGCACAATGGTTTTGCTGCTTGAGAAGCAAAGGTTTTCCTACACACCTGTGTGATGCACAGCAGAAGGAAAAAAAAATACCATAGGAACTGTGGGTTTGTAGATTTCTGAGTTAGGCAATTATTGTCTCTGTGGATGGAAATAATCTTGCTGTACGTATAAACAGAGGCCAGAAGGCAGAAATAACTGTGCTGACCCAAGAGACTTCCTCTCTCAGCCCTCCAAGGTGTCATTAAGACACCTACAGGGCTGATGTTCCTGGACAGCATGATGCACTTGGGTGACTGCAGACAATGTGACAGCTCAGAAATAGCATACTTACAGGCTCTGGAGGTGGTGGTGGAGGCGGCTCCTTGATCACCTGGAATATATAAGTGATGGGAGGAATATGAGTTAATGGTAGGGCTTCTTCCATCCCAGCGCTATGCTTTCTCTGCTTTTTGCTTATATCATAGATGGGTTGCCCGGCTCTCCTCCCCCACATTCAAATGTTATGTGGGTACATAACACCCTACATTACTTTGACTTTAGGTAAGATTTAGATCTTGCCTGTGCTGTGCAATGGAATGTATTACAGGATCATTAACACGGTAGAGTCAAGCCATTTGGCCCAGTACTACACAAAGAAACTAGAAGCCCAAATCATCATGATCACTTTAGTACGAAGCAAGTCAAAAACAAAACTTGATACCAAGTAAAAAAATAAAATAAAAATCTGTACTTACCACTGTGCAGCAAAGGGGCCAGAACCACCAAAGAAGAGCCAGAGCCAGCAGCAAAAACAGAATCAGGAGCGCAATGAAAAGGATGGTTCCAGTCAGCTGCAAACAAGATAACCTCTGAGTTATCTCCATATGCCACAAACAAGGCAGGAGCCCTGAAGTTAAAAAATTAGGCTGTGCAAAATGAGCCAGGTATCCCTCACTGCAAGGCCTCACTTAGGAGGTGCAGTCCACCACTATTACCATTAGGGTCTCATCAGTATTTAGTGCCACAAATAGGTACTTGAAGTCATGGTTCAGGGAAGTACCTCCTGTTTGTGGTACGTTTGTGTGCAATTCATATGTAAGTTTATGGCATGCTTATAGCTCACTACATTCAAGGGTGCTAAAATTCTATACAAACCATTCCCAAATCTGTCCTGACAGGTCTCTTAACACTGTCAGAAGGACATTTCAAACTACATGACCAGACTCAATGGTGCAGAGTAATATTCCATCACTAGAGATGCATAATACACTAATGCTGATACTCAAAGATCGGGAATGTTGCAGCTAGGAGCTTACAGGTAACTGTCAGCACATCAGCGTCACAAAACTTATCAGCTCAGGCTTCGGAACTGGTGAGGCTGACTCGGTTGTCTCTTGACTCAAGTTGCACAGAACTCAAGCCTGAGTGCTTACACAATCTAGTCCTTAATGCAGCTGGATACTGGTAAAATTGCTGAGACTGATTTGACTTAACCATTCCTGATTCCGTCTACCACTCTGCAGGTGGAAGTCTGGGGCCAGGCAGGATCCACATTCAAAACAGAGGTCAATTTTTTTCATTAAAAAACAGCTGGTGCTCCACAGCTGTGAAAAGAAACTTCTTCAGTGGTAAACTCTCAGTTAAAGAAGTTCAGTTTGCCAGCAACAGGAGTAACGGAGAACAGGAAAAACCTGGTAGCAAACTGGAGGACGGCCTGGGACTGGGAAGAGGTAAAAAGAGCTTGAAGAAAAGCCTGTGAATCAGGCTGAGAGAATGGGAGCTGGCTAGAGAGAAAGCTGTAAGGCATTTTCAAACAAGAATAGGTGGGAGGATAAAGGGAAAGAAAGCAAGTTCTGAGGTAGATGTATGGAGGATAAGGTCCATGAGATTCACCTTGTTAAATACGAGTACTACTCATTGAATTCCCACGACAAGACAACAAGAACTCATACTTAGCCCCTTCTCACAACAGGAGATCCCTTCGCTCTTCGCAGTAGGTTTGTTTTCCGCCCTCAGACAAAGAGGCTAAGGGTGGGAAAGAAAGTACCAGCTGATAAAGAGCTCTGCAAAATCTGGATGAGATCTTGAGTGGTACCTAGCTCTTCCTCAGGCCAAATCCTAGATCAGTCAGGACTGGCACATTCAAGACTTCACTAACCCTTCCAGGGCTCCTACACCATGCTTAGGCATGGAGCCCAGGATCCCATAACTCTGTAGCATCACCATTCCTCCACTGCTCTGTCACTTCTTGTCACTGACACAGTGCTGACTGGTGACATAACTCATCCCATTTGTTAGGTCAGGGAGCAGGAGAAGACCAAGGCGGACTGCCAGGCACTCAAAGGGGTCCTGTTAGAAGACACTACCCAGCTGCAGCTCAGTGCTGCCACCCCCTCTAGCCTGCCCATAGCCCCATGTAGCACTAATACATCTGGGAAGCTGACACCAGGAAGGTATGTGCTCCCAGTGTAGCCAATTTGCTGATAAAAGAATAATTAAAAACCATGCATACATTTTAAGAGGAGTTTATGCACTCCTTAAAACTAAATTCAAACTCAGCACCAGTGCAGTGCATGAGCCACAGATATGTACATACCACAGCTACTATTACTACAAGCACACACTGCCTCCTTGTCCTGTTCCCAGGCATTGCTTTTCCCATGCTAAGTGCTCCTATAAATCACTGAGACATTTGCCAGCAGCGTCTCAGGAGCTGTTGGCAGCAAGAAGCTAGAGAGTCCTCTTTCAGTGATCAAATACACAAAGCATCATAGTGAAGCTGGACTTCGAAAAGGAAATAGCAGACTTCATGCAGCTGAACAGAAATGAGCACAGGGATCACACAGAGGCTTTAGGAGTAAAGTCGAGAGAAGATACTTACTGTACAGAAAGGACAGAAGCGCCAGCTGGGGAGGAGGGCTGAGCAGGCCAGCTGGCTGCCACTCACAGAAAGGGGAGCAGGAGAGGAAAGGAAATGAAGGGAGTCTCTAAAACGACAAGAGTGAAACGCATGAGATTAGGACAAAGCTGGAAAGTGAACTAGCAGCCTCCCCCCTTACGGGATGCAACTGGAGTGAGATGGGTTTCTTTTTTTTGTACCAGGTGAGAATCAGGCCCCTTGCCTCCTTCATGTTCAATCTGCAAGAGCCAGGCAAAAATTGTCAGATTGACAAGGCTGGAGATTGGAGTCTTCTCTTTATCCAGAGGCTACCAAGAAAAAAGCTTCCTCCATCCACGCCCTGTGCGGACCCCAGCTAGAGCTCAGACTTAGCCTCCATCAGAAATAAATTACATATGGGTAACTAAATGCACCAGTTAATACTTGTGTTTCACTGTGAACTCAAAAGGTTTTGTGGTACCGAGGGTAGAAAAGGGGAGTAAAATGTGGAAATATAAATCTTCCCTGTAGAAAATTTCAAGTTGGAAAAAAATAATCAAAATAATAATAATAAAAGAGGTGAAGCAGCAAAATCATCTCTGCTGAATTCTGCATCCACACACCCTGAGCTGTTCCAGTGATCCGGTGCAAAATTTCCCAGCTGCATCAGTGAAAACATCATAAAATCAAATCTGCAAGCTCCAGTCACTATTTGTCTCAATTCCTGCCTTTCTGTTCTGCAGCTGTCAGAAAGGCAAATGATGATTACAAACCAATATGACAGCATTTGGTGTGGGCTATAAAAGTCCTTTTGACACCAGAAACAACAAAGCTCAAATCCAATACCAAATGCTTGGTATCGGGTACCCTGGCAAACCTTTAGTCCACAAGCACAAGGCCAGATCTTTAGCTGAAGTAAACTGTTGTTAGCTTGCACCACGTGGGTGTTGCCTATTTTTAGTCCATAGTAAGGAAGATCACCATTTATTGTCAGCTTTTTTTTTAAATTCTAAAATCCGATTTTGCTAAAAGATCATGTAAGTCCCTTACCCTGGGGATAAGTGGTCTTCCTGACATAAGCCAAGAGATGTGCATTCCAGCCACTGCTGTCTCACAGCAGCACATCCTCCCTTGGCCGGGCTGGGCAGCAGCCAGGTACCAAGAGGCTCACTTCAGGATGGGAGGCTGTTATCCTTTCTGGTCATTCCCCACGACACCAAGAGAAAAGCAATCATCTCTTGTCATTGAAAGTGCAAAAATGCCTTAGCAAATCCTGAACTAGAAGTAAATTATGGAGGTCTAAGAACAAATGCATTAAGATCAAATCAGAAAATACCCAAGAAAGTTTAGAAGACATTGCATGCTGTGGTCCTTCTAGATCTAAATCCTAGCAGTTGCAACTTTCAGACCAAATACCACAGGTGAACTCAGTGCTCAATGGGGTATTGCTTCCTGATGCTCCTTCTCCCCTTTCTCTGGATTCCCTTCTAGCCAGGTCCTAGCTATAAGAATCTCTTTTTTCTGGAATAGGAATGGGCAGGGAGCCTTTTTGTTGCAACTGTTTAATCTGTAAATTTACCATGATCTAGCCACCATCAACAATGATTTAGTCTTAACTAGCCTGGTGATTTTTCAAAGAATTGCTGGGATTCAGTCAGCAACTGTGATGCAGCAGCTGCAGGGAACTCATGCTCAGTCAAGGAGGCTTTGCCTGAAGAGCCACCGCCTCTTCCCAAGATCTCATGCTTTCTCTGTCAAGCCCCATTCCAATTACTTACACACTGTGTGCTGGTGATGCTGACAGAGCTGGAGATGAACGTTAGCCCATTGTTCATGCTGACTTGTAGGAAAACCACCCTAAAGCACAAACAGATACATTTATTTTTAGTGTCATCTTTATACCCATTGTTCCCTTTATTCATGCTGTGTTTTAGCCATTGGCTCATGAACATGCACAAATAACAAGCCCTGCTGAGTCAAGGCATTCCTGTGGCTGCAGGTGCCTACCTGACTCTGCCTCTCTGCTTGCCTAGGACCCATCCTTTTCACGTTGGCTTAATTGAGTTGGGGCATATATTTATTACAAAACTTTCATCTCACCTGGGCCAAAGGGCACTATGATAGAGAGCTGAAACAAAATCTCAGGCGTTTGCAATACTACCCCAGGTAGCACAAGAAGTCTTTGCTTTTATTTTAAATCTGTTCTGCAGCTTAAAGAGCCAGACCGGTTTTGTTTTTAAATGTATCCAAGTAAAGTTGGACTCCTGCATGAGGTCAAGAGAAAAAAATTTAAATGAAAGTAAAATTAAAGCAAAATTGGGCTCTAGCATTCTCCAATATCAGAGGAAGGGTCTGAGGAAAAAAAAAGAAGTCCCCCACCCACAGGTAGGAAAGGGGAGGGAGGCTTTCTCCTCAACCCAAGAATCTAGATCACCAAGGAGGAAGCTACAGCCTTGTGCCATGTCTTCATGGAGTCTGCAGGACAGCTGAAAAATACCAACACTGGCCAAAGCAAAGCAGGGTCAAAACACAGGAAGCAATGTCTACAGCAGCAGCAAAGGAATTCAAATTGAGCATCAATTTTCTTCCAAAATTAAAAGTTTGCTTGGAATTCAATTAACTTTTGGCCTAGAAAAAAGGCAACAGGAACAGAAGAGAAATGACATAGGCACCCTCAAAAATCCTCTTCTACCAATATCTGAAACTCTCCCCCTCCTTACTCATTAACTCTGTCTTTCTCCAAGTCATATCACAGCTGGCAGCCTTTCAGCCTCATTGGGTTCACATGGGGAGACTTCCAAGAAGTCATATTAAACAGTCCCTCGCAGGCAGAGCCCCCAGGCGCTGGAGCTGCAATGCAGAAACACCTGCAACTAGTTGGACTGCTGCATCCCGGGCAGGATGCAATGGGAAGGTCAATCCTAACACCCACCAGCATCCACTGAAGCAGAGTGAGGCCTGACACAGCCACAGTGAGTCAGTAAAACCACTGACACCCCCAGAGATAACATGCATGACATGGGTCCAATGCTGCCAAGAGGTCTGTAGCACAGTTCATGTGGGAGCTTTTAATCACCAGCCCTATTTTTTTCTCCTTTTGGGTAAAACAGTACACATGGCTGCAACGCTCCATACATGAATCTAGAGAATCACATACGTAAGTGCTGACACTCCCCACCAGTACCAGACGGGTGGAGAGCACCAACAAGCTCAACAACATCAACATCACACTACTGCTCATGCCCACTTCATCTCCAGCACTGCTGGACTGCTATATGGGACCACAGTCCAACAAGGCCTTTGGTTAAGCTGTGCCAAAGACCCAATGTTGAATGGAGCTGTACTGGCTCATACTAGGAGATGGTTTGGTACACAGAGCCCTTTTCCTGTTACAAAACTAAATCGTCCTAGCTTGGCACTTCAGGCAAAATTCTGATAATGAAATCCTCATCCAGAAGCTCCCTCTCTTCTCACCCACTGGAAATGCAATACTTACTGTCCAGCATCTTCAATCACCGGGGCAGGACAAAGCAGGTAAGTATCATGGACAAGGGTCGGCTTTTCATCTGAAAAGGAATTAATGCAACTGTCAGAGATGAAAAAAACAAATTGTCCCATGGTGGCCATCCCCTGGAGAAGTGTTGACGTTAATAAGATATGATAAATTCAGTACAAGGGCAAGAATCAGTGCTCTCCAACGGTACTGATTATAAAGCCAAGCACTAGGATGACCAATCTTGTTGATGCCAATATGGTGTTATCAGGCTAGAGGTACCACAACTAGGAAATGGAATCTCTCTGTTCCTGACAGCAGTCATCACCCATTTTGAAGCTACCTTTGAGCAATACTCATCTATCTGAAAAGTGCATGCAAACTCTACTCATATTGAACACTGACACCTCTGGTTACTCAAGGGATCAAAGGGGATCAAAAATATAGGCAAAACTGAACTCCCTAAAAGCATGTGACTGAGGCACAAGAGCAGACAAGTTGCTGCTGTGACTGGGGCTTCACTCTGAATGTCCCAACAAAGCACGAAAGCTTTTACATACGAGCACACACAGCTCGTTTCCGCGGCCTCATCTCTCCCAAAGCAGGGAAGTTGCAGTGGTATGTGTTAGGGCCAGCCTGATGGGAACAATAAAGCATGGCCAATAGAGATCAGTGTCTCATGATATCAGCTATTGCAGACCTAACCCAAGAACAACACACCATGGAGGAGGCTTGGAATTAGGGCAGTTTTCTTCCTCTGTACTTCTAGGTCAGCCCTAGCGCTTGCAGCAGGAAATCCAGTCAAGGTGCCAGTGGATTAGGGACAAGGCAGAAAAAGCCAAAGTCTGGCTACCTGGTAAACCACAAGAAACAAATCCCCAGTAAAGGGCATCTGTAAGCCTGATGAGAGTGAGACCACCACAGTTTATTTAACATAACCTCCATGGAGGCAGCTAGGATGGGAAATGAAGGAGCGATTCATGTGCACCCTCTTGTAAGTGAATTCACTGCTAGGAAAGGCACCAGTCTGGCTGTGGTAGAGAATGAAAGCCCCTACTGTGCTCAGCCAACAAGGGCAGCACATACAGTGAAGGAGCAAAGCTCCCCTCCCCACGCCATGCTCCACGCTGCCAGACACCCTGCTTCTCAGGGAACAAGAGAGGACTGCTGAGAAACTGAACACTCAATCTTTTCTGGCCATTCAGTCCTTTGCCTGGTTGCTGAGAAAGCAAACAAAAGATCCCGTTGAACACAGCGACTACAGATATTTTCCACCTTGCACATTCTTTGAGATGAGACCAGAAACTTGCACCAGAGAAGAGCAGAGCAGGGCTGAAGGGCCCAGCTTTATGGTAAGTGTCTTCTGAATCACTGAATAAATAGCTTGAACACACTATCAGGGCATCAAGATAGCATTATTTATTTTTACTGGGGATGAACCAGAGAATAGGGAGCAATTCTATTTCTCCTTGTTACAATCTGATAACCAGTCCTCGCTGGCTGTACGCATCACCCATGTGAATCTTTACAGTGACGCCAGAATTCACTGTACAGCAGCACCTCCTGCATAAGGCCTCAACATAGTGCCCATAGGTTGCAAGACTAAACATGGAGGAGTGTCAAGCTTCTGCTAGATGCAGGTCCCTACCCAGCTCCCCCCATGCACTGCAGGGGCTCCCTGACGTGGATGGGAGGTGGGCTGCATCCCATGTGGTGATGCAGCCACAGGGAATGGGAAGCCCTCAGCCTGCAGACTTACTGATGGTAAGGCTGTCGTTGAGCTTGAAGCTGCAGAGTACCTGGTCGATATTTCTTGCATGATAAAAACCATTGCCTCTTACCACAACTTGAAAGGATTCTGTAAGTAAAAGTACAGAAGAGTTAAAAAAAAAAAAAAAAAAAAGGCTCAAATGCAGTACTTCACTCTGGAAGGAAATACCATGTGACAACAGCTGTTTTCTGCCCTGTGTCTGAATCAAAATGTTCACAATGACACTGCTTGTAGCCAGCCCACTGAGGGACCTGAACACACAGCCAAGAAAATTTCTTTTTGTCTCTCAATTTTATATGAAAGCAGATTGCTAAAATAAAAGTGCAGTTATAATTCTTTTCCCCTCATCTCCTGAACTACATCTTAAAAGGCAGCAATCACAAAGGTTTAACTGAGAGCTATTTCAGTGGTTTTAAAAAGATGCAAAAAATAGAAGTCTTTGAACACAAAACATCAAAAGGTAAAACCTACATCTAGAGGTCTAGTGTTGTCAGGACAGGTTACCCCTCCTGCCCTTCTTCTCCCCGTCACTGCATTCTGCACAGTCACTTGCGAGAACTGACTTGGGAATAACCTGCCCACCAACACAAGCTGATAATTGAGTTTCAGTCTCAGACTTGCATGGAAACACAGACAGCTGGTACGGGATGTGGTGGCTGCTGTTGAGAAGTCAGCCCCTTCGAACGCTCCCGAGCATTAACATGTTCTGGGTGATGGTCTGTTGAAATGGCTAATTCCATTTAATTTTGCGCCCTGGCTCTGGCTGCGTCCTTTTCTTCCTTAGTTACTGTCAGCTCGCAGATTGCAGCTTTTGACAAGACAGCGAAGGGAAAAAGGTCAGCACTGAAATAACCGGGCAGCGCTAGCAGCGAGATGGTAGGTTGGAGCTGGTGTGCACTGGCTGCGCTGTCGGCTCCGCTTCTGTGACTCTGATGAGAAGCTGACGGCTTGCATCCACACCTGGGATTTGATGTGGCCAGTAGGACGCCACATCCAACAAACCCTTTCAATCACATCCTCATACCGTAAGCATAATCAAAGCAATGATGCTGTCAAACAGGATAGGAGGCAACTCCGCCACTGCACTGATAGCCTGTTTACAGGCTGCACGTCTTGGTCACTTTAAATCAGAGGAAACGGAAAGGACTCAACTACGTTTCTCCAGCAGCGGGGACGACAAATTTGCAGGGTCAAAAAGCATCAAGCATCAGATAGCTGTCATAACGCGACTAGATCAATTTGTAAACGGACTCACCAGATAGCTTTGTCACAGAGTCAGAGCCCCAATAGGAATTGTCATAACTCAGCTGCAACCACATGGAAATCATTCCATCAGCAATTTACTAAATCTCCGGCAAATCAAAAATGAAGCTGAGAACACCACTAATCACCAGCGCAGTGGTAATTATGAGTTGCAAGAACGACTGCAAGGAGCGGGTCAGGCTGCTCTAATCCCTGATCAAGAACGGCTTTCAGTGAGCAACCCCACGTCCTTTGACTCTTCCTAACAGACTCCAGAAATTAATAATAATGCTGAATAAAATCCAGACTGATTCTCACCTCCTTACTCAGATAAGCTGCATATAAAATGCATGGATAGCTTCATATTTCGAGGCTATAAACAAGCAAGCTGCTTTGCTATAAAATGTCACAATATGTGACAATTCTGAAAAATCAAGTATTTTTTAATCAGAATTTTGAAATGCAGATTCCAATTACATTTTTTAAAAAAAGAAAAAAAAATCCTAACTAAAAAAAGGAGAATGAACCTTAATATTTCTAGTAAATGTTATACGCTTAATTTTCAGCCAGTTCTATATGTATAGTATATACATATATTTTCATACAGAATTCAACAACCACGTGATCTTATTTATTACACATATTACCAGTGAACTCTATTAAGTGATTACCTAAATTCAAAATGTATTAAAATTCTGAGATGACTTCAGATGCCTCAGGACTTTTTTGTGCTGAAGTCTGAATAATAAACATTAAAAAAGTCATATTACATATAGAACTATTATCTGACTGTCCAGTGAAGCGAACTCAGAGTCTGGATTCGCACTGTCATGAAAAGAAGTTGCTCAGTCCAAGGAGATCTCCTCCAGGATGGTGTGCACAACTATAAAGACAAGCCCCAGGTTCTAATGAAGTAAATAGGATTACTCAAGATAACAAAGCCAAGCTGAAGATTAGCCTTTTGCTCTAAAACTCTTACAGTTCATTCCAGGTAAGGCTTGCAGGACTAGGCTTCTCGCAGGAAAAACTATTATGTGCTCAATTCTCAGTGTCAAAGACCATTTAACCCACGTTGACAGCCTGCACCACTTAGAGCTACACACGTGGCTCCCTCCTATTTCCAAGCTCCCTGCTGCTATAAGCAAACCTTCACGCACGGGAGATCCACATCTTTATGTCCTGGTGGTTCAGCAACACACCTCACCTCAAGCCCACCTGTGCCAGATGGCTTTGTCAGCAGAGACACAACAAACCCCACCATGTAAGCATGCTGCTGAGTCAGCAGCATACACACAAACTGAGCTGACTGCTTTTTCAAATAATTTTACTCTTTTTGCTGAAACATGACCCCTTTCAAAGA
Source organism: Penelope pileata (assembly GCA_013396635.1). NCBI lineage: Eukaryota > Metazoa > Chordata > Aves > Galliformes > Cracidae > Penelope > Penelope pileata. The sequence goes on along the minus strand of WBMW01003830.1, from coordinate 2,485,200 downwards.
GTCAGATCTTCCCCTGACAATACATTTTCTTAAGTTCTTCTGAAAAATATTTTCAAAATTTGCTTTTTTTTTTTCTCTCCAAAAAGGCATACTGCAATTAACACACGGAAATGAAGAGTGAACAATTTCCTTTCTTTGTACTATTTAACAGGTTTTTCCTGAATCCCCTCTTTTGACCTGTGTTTTCAAGGTCAGCTTTCATGCATCCTGCATTTGTATGTGCTCATTTCCTCAGTGTAAAAAGAAGTGAGCACAAGACTGTAACATCAGATCTAAATAACCACACTACAAGCTGTACCTTCCAGCAAGCCTAGGGTGTCACTCTCACTGTGCTGCAACAGCCTCTGAAGTAGGAAAGAATGTAGCAAATCGCTACCATGAACAAGAACAAATGCAAGTTGAATATCCTAAACAGGAAACGCATGAAATTATCAGCAGCTCCTCTGGGGATTCTTTACGTTTGCCTGTACCCTAATAGTCCTTCCACTGCAGCTAAGTAAAACACTAATGCTTTGGAAAACGCGTTGGCTATCTTGGCTTTTGCAGTTAATTACATCTGGTTCCATTAACCTGAAGTTTCTGTGAATGTTCTGCAAAGTCTTGTTCTCACTGCTGACAAGCCCTAGCAGATCCAAGGAACGCAATCTTTCCAGAATTTTGTGAGACGCTCCATTAGGCACCAAAATAACCCATGGCAGTCTAGCTTGGTATCACTTTTGTGTCCTCTTTCTACTGGGTATAGAGCAGCATCCCAGATCCCCCAGTGCTCTCTAAGTCAGTTCTCCAAGCCAGCGCTCAGAAGCTGTGTATCAGCACCAACTCCTTCCCAAGTTCAGAAGGGATGCACAGGGCTCCAGCCACGGCCCTGGGGGATACTCTCCAACACATCCACAGGCCTTCAGCTCTGACACCATGTTAGGTAGTTACTGACATTTCACCGGTGTCATTTGCTTGCCTTACCACACCATTCCTGCGGAAGCTTACCTCCTGCACAAACACTGGATGGCTCAGCTGCTAGGATCTCAATGCAAGATTTCTTGAGAATCTAGAAGATTTAAGATAAAGGCATTTTTGGTGGTTGTTTTTAATCTATGCTTTATTAACACAGGAAAGGGTCCTCTTTTTTAGGTTTCAGAATAGACAGCTTACTGAATCAATGGTTCCTCTTAGGGCATAAAAGCCTCCCGTAACTGGAAAAACATGATCGATGCTGTCAGCAATCGTTGACAGCTGCAAAGAAAGACAATCATAAATCATGAGGAAAATAAAATTACAGCGAATAAAACTGGGCCCCTTCATACTTGCTAAAAGACATCATACTGACATGAAATGATTTATGCCTCAAGTAATTAAATAAATGCCTTCAACTGATGCTGTTACTCCTGCACTAGTATAACAGAAAAACAAAACAAGAAGGAAGCAAGCAAAATTACCTGAGTTTCGTTGAAATCTTTCACTCCAACACAATAAACAATAGCTCCAAAGCTTCTGGCTCTGTTAGCCTAAATGAAAAAATTGCCATGAAGTACAAAGCCATACAAGCAGTGGAACCAACAGTAAACATCCACAGGTTTGACTGGAGCTAGTCAGGGTAAAGGTGAAGGTGACTTACTTCTTGCTCTGCGTAGTAAAACTGAACGTCTTGTAACTCTCCATCCGTCAGAGCAATAATCACACTAGCAGTCCGAACTCCTACATGGGGGATAGTTAACAGATTGCATACGGATGGCACAAGATTTGACAATGAAAATAAGTTTGAAGTGACACATGCCATTTTGCTGACAAAAACACAAAACCACAAGGCCAGACTCAGCCTGATTTGTATGGTTTTCACTGGAAATGCGCTCATCTACCCCAGCTGAAGGTCAGATGTATGACAACACACAGCAACCAGAAACCTGCGCACCTTCAACACACACAAGCAGCGCCGAAGGGGCAGTACTGCTCCAGCAAGGCCCATGCACAAACTTGTAACCTAGATGCCATGTTTTAAACAGGACAGACATTTAGACCCTTCACACCAGGAAACAGGAAAATGAATTCCCAGAGATGGACAGGTTTATCCTCTCCTCTTCTCTTGACAAATACTTCTCTGCACGAAAGTTGCCCAGAGATTGCCAGTGCAAGATCTCTGCAAGAGGAGCTCTCCTGTCACCCTACCTTCATCTCCACCAGGTTTTCAATGAGAAACCCTACTGAACACAGCATCAAAAGGTACTTCCACAGGGCCTTCAGTCCTACACTTCACATGTGACGAGAACTGTCAGTGAAGTTCATAGGAATTCCAAGTGTGAGAAATGCAAGACCAGATCCACTGGAGCAAATTCACATGCCTTGTGAGAAGCAATTTCATGTCCCACATAAGCTCATGTGAAAAGGTTGCACAGACTTTGGACAGCTATATAAGTAACATGATATAAAATACAATACTACCTAGAAGAATGAGAGATGTTAAAAATTAATCCCAATTAATATGAAAACTATGGCTCAACCAACCATTCCGCTTCAATAGTCACACATGCTAATGTACACACACATTACTTTCAGAGAAGTATTTGTTATTTTTTAAAAAGTAATCTGGTACAATTTCAAATGTCTTTTGCCATACTATCTGAAACTAAAGACTGATTATTTCTGACAGGTTTCTTATGCCATGCAGTCCTTCCCATGTCATGTCAACACAGATATAAAACCTTAAAAAAATGACCTGCAACTTCAGGGAAAATAAGCTTGGATTCCCGTATTACTCATTTTTCTTCTGAGGATGCTTGAAAGAGGACAGAAATAAATTGAATTTGGTTTTCTTCTGAATTCTTGTTTTTTTCCCAGCACTTTTTTATAAATCCAGATGTTATCTACTCTTTCATCCTTCCTAATCAACTTTGCCAAGAGCTAATCAACTACTCTCTCATCTGTTAGGAAGAGGCAAAATCATTTTCACTTGGACTTATCAAAACTCTCAATTTGTCAGGTAAAAGCATCTGAGAAGCCACACAACAGAGTTCCTGCTGAAGGCTCTACACTTGTATCCTATTTTATTAAAAGGCACTGACCCTTTTCCAGGCCTTCCAAGGAAGCCATCAGCACATAAACAAGAACAACTTAACACCAGCGTACAAAACAGGGAGAAAGTGCTCAGTTCAACTAATTAGGCCTTCTCTTTGGTACAGATGAAAGCACAAATACATTTCCCTCTCAAAATTCAGCAAAAATATACATTACATTACAGTACATGGACTGAGAATCCCATCCTAAATTATTCATGATGCTAAAATCTCCAGCTGATCACACTTGTCCCTACACTAATGAGGAGAATCTGATGGCATGAGGCAGATGGTGTCGAGTGCATGAGGACAGAGTAGGGCAGGAACGTGTGTGTGTTCCTGTCCCTGGGTGCAGTACAGGCCATTCCGGCCGCAATGCTCTGGTTTGTATTCTGCCCTGGGTCAGATCTGAGATCTGAATGGTCTCCTCTGGTCTTAATAAACCATGAATCACGCATCTGAAAGTAGGGCTGTAGTCAAAATGGAATGCAACGATTGTGTAACACTGGTCCCTTCTCCAAAACTTCTTCCAATGAGTTTACTGCAGGTCACGTAAAACTGTCACCCCTATCTTTTTCCATGCAGATACTAACAAGAAACATACAACACCTACCTCCATAGGTTTCATGGTAAATCTGCTCATTTGCCTGCAACAAAGTATAGAACACTGTTAACAATTCAGTGGAAAAGCAGCAAGGAAAGCCAAGTGTATATGTATAAATCAAAGAAAGGAGTACTGCAGTGTGTACCCTTTTAAATCCTTCATGCATGAACGTGTCTCCTCCAGGCACTTCAGACTGAAGAATATCAAGCCCTCGTCTTATGGCTTCCATTTGGATTTAAAAAAAAAAAAAAAAATTAAAAGTTTTTGTTGTTGTTTCATCAAATAGTCTGGTAACACAGCTAGATTAGACATTCTGTCAATACACAGCACAAAGTACACACATACCAGCTAAAATGCTAGCAAAACCAAAATTTTTTTCAAAAAGCAGTTTTGACATCAGCCAAGCACCCACAGAAGCACAAAACCAGGCACACGATATATGATGCTAGAGTTAATACATTTTTAAAGGTGCAGTGCTGCCACTGTTCCCTCATGCTGGTGTACTGTCAGCCAGGACAAGACTGAATTAAAGTAAATGCTGGATATTAAATGCTGACAAACTGCAGATGAAATGAGAATTTAAAATCTTATGACCCTGTTGTGAAAATTGGATGAATAAAAGCTCATTATTCAATCAATCATCAGGACAGCTGAGATTAAGACTCATTATTATAAAGACAGAGACCAGAAGATAGGAAAATAGGATGGGAATCAGGAGAATTTTCTATCCTAGACCAGTGGCCCATCAACATTCCTCGTGCACAGACTGTTCCCTGCAAAGCGTGTGATTCGGACACCATGACTCCTGTTGCATAGCTTCTTACTTCACAAAGAAACACCTGGAAACCAAGAGGATCGCTTAGGGAAATTAATATTAACTGTTCTGATTTCTAAAAGATCCACAGACACATACAGAGGAACCAGGAGCATGTGAAATGAAGGTAAAATCGGGGCTGGATTAGGGATGTCCTTAGGGCAAGAAACACAATTTTAACCTTTTGAAGTATAAAGTGAGCTGAAAAAGTAGACATGGAGATCCAACAGTGAACAAGAGTTTAGGACAGGGAATATTTTTTATACCACTTTCAACACATTGCCACAGGGCTTCTATCTACTTTCCAACATACAAAGTGCAAATCCCCCTGGGAAAAGTGAAGAAGTTTGACCTCTGCCTTCCAGTTAGAAAACTGAGGCCTAAGGACTTGGTTGTGAAGGTGGCAACACAAATATTGCTCTGCCCTAAGGCTCCCTTAAGAAGGCTGTCACTCAGCTGCACAGTGATGAAGCACCTCTGGCACAGCTGCTGTCCAAAGGCACGGGTGTGACAGCCTGGCAGGTAATGCTCCAGCATGATCCGATGTGATTGCTGCTGCCGTAAAGTTCAGAGCTTTGAGCTATTCTAGAAAACACTGTGGGATTCTCGCAGTCTTCTGCTCCTCAGGTCAGGGTGTAAGAGCTCTTACACAAAAACTGCCTTCATTTGGGCAGCTGGAGGCACTTAGGGCTATGTACATAAATCCTGGACTGGAAGCACAATTCTTCCTTGAAATACTGTAAGAATAGGGAGCTCACTGCTGCCTTTTTCTTATAAGGCTAAAAACAAAATGTTAATGGGAGTCCAGAAGACCCTCTAAATCTCCAGCCAGTTGCAGATGGTGGAAGGATTTTAGTGGGTGCCACAGTGAGGACTAACACAGAGCTCTGGATCCTGGTTTTGGGGCACACTAGCTGCTCCAGAGGAAGGATGGAGGGTATTTTTGAATGAAAGCTGGGAAGTACTTGCCTGTTTTCTGTTAATTTCATGATCGTAGTGCCTCGTGAAGAAAAAACGATGAAAGACATGCGCAGCATTGGACTGAAACAGAAGAACAAGCCCAATTTATGTCTCACACATACTGCTTCAGCAGATTTTCATTTTAAAAATGCTGAATGGGAAATAACACACAAATGCATGTGTATGTATATATAATCAAATTAAAAATATCTAAGAAAACTCTACCTTATGAACTTCTCAGCCAGGCTTTCCACAAAAGAGTAAATCTCTGTCCAATGATTTCTGACACTTCCAGACCTGTGTGCAAAACATAATAGATTATGTCCCTCTCATTTCACAGTGAAATTCCTTGTACCACTCTGAAAATTAAGAGTGGGACACTCCAAAGGTAGTTAGGGACAACCATGGAGACAAGGCAGCTGGCACTGGTGAGGCTTCTACAACAGTTGTGCTGGAAGCTGTAACAGAACAATTATAACAAAACCCATGGACCCAAACACAAGTAGAAACACAATTTCAAGACAAGCTCACTAGATGTTCTTCTACCTGCTCTTGTTCCTTTTATTACATAAAGCATCTACATTTTCTCCTAGTTTAATCTATTCTATTTGATGCTGCTAAATCATCTGCTAATAGACTGTTTACTATCCTAGAGCACAGCTCTGCTCTTGCAGCCACAAGTAAAGCCTGCACTGATCATCTACCCTCCCGGAACACGTGGGAGAATGTTTCCATGAATTACTGTTTGTTTCTGAAGAGAAAGCTTTTGAAGTAATTCAGAGGGGAAAGGCAATGCTAATAGCTAACACACTGAACCAGCGTTCTGGAGATCCAACCCCCGGCTCTGTTACAGACTTCCTGTGAAAACAAGGGCAATTAGTTACATGCGCAAACTTACATGTTTGAGCTCCCATTCCTGATCTATAAAATTGCATTATTCACTCCCTGGCTTCTCTCAGTTTAGTCTTAGGTTCTTGGGGACTGCAACAGTCTTCTGAGACTCAGATCTCAAACAAAGCCCAGCACGCAGCAAATCTACAGTGAAGGATAGTTGGTTTGCTGTGTGTGGATCTAGGCCATACATTTTCACGCTATTTAAAAGGCTATAAAGCATGAGAATTCAATGGCTTGAAAAGCCTTTCCCAGCACTGCAATGTTTACAAATGAACAGATAACTTGCTTGGTTTGCCAGGCAAGCGCGTGCATTGGGCGTCTTGGGTGAGGAACAGAGATAAACAAAGCAGCAGCATGTCTTGAAAGATCACATGGGTGTAGACACAAGAACTAAAATACTTCTGAGATGCCACTATTGAGGAAGCAGAAGACCTTCAACTTCCTCTAACGGTCATTAGACATTTTTCTGCATAAATGTATTGAAGTGAAACCAACTGCAGTTCTGCTGTGAGCTTTCCAAGCAACCCAGTGCCAGGCATTTCTACCCCCTTACGCCAGGTACAGATCAGCACAGAGAAGCCCATGCGTGCAGTGCAATGTGCAGCAGTGCTGGTGGGATGAAGAACAAAGAAAGCAAGAAGGACCACTGAAGCTGGAATAAGCCTGCATGTGTGCCCTGACACTGCTTTTCTGAAGAACTGGTGACTCACTCACAGAACAACGTGGTTATCAAAGAATGAAGAAATTAAATTGCCTGGCAGAGAGGAAGGTCAACAAACCACCATGCACTGCTCTGTAGTCTCCAGTTTATAGGCGCTATGCAATGGATGAGCCACATTCACATTTGCAAACAGTGTCGAGGAAAGAAAGTAGCACTACTCGCAAATGAGACATTTCTTCATTATAAAAATAACCCATGCCTATGTGAGTTATGTACTTCAAAAACTGCTTTAAAAAAAAAAAAGAGAGATCTAAAGCAGTCCAACCTACAACTCTCTAGGATTCTTCTGAAGTCCCAGACCAAATCTCTAAGTTGTCTGAACTTAAACAGGTTTTCCTTGAATCTATTCGAGATTCAGAGTATCAAGATCTATACATTTATAGATCTCAATTTATATTATTATAATTATTTTAAGTTCAGCCCACAGACACCAAGTGGACACTTCTTCACACAGAATAGCCAGTTTCTTACTCAGAAAACACCAATCCAGTTTGGATGAGGTATCAGATTTCTACTGCCAGTTGCAGAGGCAATGATGCAATCCAAAAAAGAAAGTAGCAATGTATTTTCTGCCCTCTACCATCAAACAGTACCCTCAACATTGATGGAAACTGAAGCAACCCAACACTACTGAAAATACTGAACCACTTCAGTGCTTTTTGGATCTCAGGCTTTAAAACCACAAAATGTCACTGGCAGAATGAAGTAGCATGCTATGCTGCACAACTGGATGGGACTAGGAGGTTTTTGCCATGGCTCTCCATGGCAAGTGGGAGTTTGTGAATCAAACCCATTCAAGCACGCTTCTTTCTCATTTTTGACCATATTCAATGCTTAAAAGTCATACTCATTTTCAACTCCACAGTTCCTGAGCCTAGAGAAAGTATGAAGTCTTTCAGTGGTGCTTTACACCACAGATGATTCCCAGACATCCTCACAGCCTGACATTTATAGCAGTTTCAGTGTTTTCATTGTTTCCCTTAGAATCCTATGATAACTGAGAAAAAATACAACTCCTGCTAATCAGCATACTGATGCTAATAAGAGCCTGAAACAAAATTGACACATTGTCCTGCAGTACCATCAGTAAAAAAGGACAAACAGATTCATTGCCTGGCCTGTTTAGCCACCAAGTGATACACTCCTGTAAGAGTCCAGGGGCATTACGAGGACTTCTGACTAATGAGGAAAGAATAAGCAAAGCATGGATCAACACTGTGCAGAAGGCACATGGGGCAGCAATGCAGCCAGCGAGCCCTACCCAGCCTGCTGCTCTGCAGAGCACCAAGCCAAAAAGCTCCATAGGCTGTGGCCCGCAGCCTGCAGGCAGCTCACAGGCCCTCCAGAGCCAGGCGGGAAGATGAGGCCTCAGTCCTCCAAGGTTACACGATTCTGGTGGTGAAAGCAAATGTCGAGCAACAGCTGCTGTGCATAAAATGTGTCAGCGGCTGCTCCTGCTGCTGAATCGCTGGGACGAGCCTTCAGCAAGACCAGTACAACAGCAGAATTCCCCCAGGTCTGTACCTATGGAATTGAGCTCAGAATCTGTCCCAAACAAAGTGGAAAATCCACAGGAGTTGTTTGCTGGGAGTATGCTCTCTGAGCTCAGTTCCCATTACACATGAGACAAAGAGAGGAGTCAGCAAACCACAACATAGGAAAGAATGTGCTCCCTGCCTCACAGCCGCGCTGAGGAGCAGCTGCTGCTCCCGCTGCCGTTTTCCTAAATTTCACATTGCTACTGCTGGATGGGAGGGGACAAGGAGGTCAGTAAGTATTTCTGGGGGTGGAAGGAAGTGATGCGATTGCAGGGCTCAATTCTGCTGCTTATTTTGGAGCGACTCCTCAGAGCTTAGCGGAGCTCTGTGTCAATGTGAAAAACACAGTGAGTGTGTCAGAGTCAGGCCTTCCCCTCACTGCTGTCTGAGAGGCAGTGCAGCTCAAGCCAGGCCAGAGTCCCAGCCCTTCTGTCCTAGCAGGCCCTGAGGTGCTGGAAGCTGGAGGCAGGGAGGCCGAGCAGCACAGGCTGGCACCCAGGGCATCACCTCAGCTCCACTACTTCAGGGTCACACCCAAGATGTCTGTCCCTGGACATACCCTGGACATCCACAGCTATGGCTAAGCCTGCTGCCAAGATCCAAACAGCACACGTTGTTATCACCACATGTACACAGAGCAGGCAGCAGGACTCAAAGTCTCTCCCTCTTGCTGAAGGTGGGAAAGGGAAACCCCTCGAAGATGAGGAGCTGCCCCTTGCTTTATCCCCCTACCACCCACACACCTGTCTCTTACGGATTAACTGATGGCAGCTATTTCAGAGGCCCCAGAGCAAGAAACAAACTTGTTATTGCTGATTCTAGGTTCAGTCTGAACGTGGTGTCAGGGGAATACAACAGCAATCAAGTTTGCTGGTCTATGTAAGTACCCCCTTGAGCTAATGGTGGCCCTGCACACTACCCACTGCTCAGCAACAAGGCAGGGCGTTGTTATGTGGAAAGAGCTCTTTGTGGCTGCAACCACATTGCAGACAGCAGGAGAATTCTTGCACATGGCTAATAATGGCTTTGCAATAAAAGCAAACCCTGGGGCATCTAGTTTGTTGTGGCTTCAGACATGCACACACATGTTCATCCATCCCTGGGCTCCCTTCTTGTGAGCCGGCAGAGCATTCAAAGTGACAGGGACCCTCCTCTCTTAAACAGTGCTTCCTGCTAGCTTGGAAGGGACCATCAATGGGTGACTCATCCAGCCTAGGAAGGACTAGTTTACATTATCTGCTCCAATGGCAATTAGAAACACTGGCAGAGACAGCCACTCTGAAGCAGTCCTCACTGCAAAGCACTCAGAACATTAATGGACAGACAAGACAAGAACTGGAGAGGGGAGGGAAAAGATATGGAGAACCGGCTGGGAAACAGATTTCTTAGTCCTGGGCCAGTGTGCCAAGCACAGGACTCAAAGCATTTGAATCCAAAAAGTTTTTATAACCAAAACCATTAATTTTATAGATAACTTTTCTCCTATAAAGGTACTGACAAAATCTGCAGCAACATTACTGACGTGTGTAAAGCATCCCTCATCGCCCACAGCTCCTGCAGTAATCCACCTAAGCCATGAATCCTGTCCTCATGCTGTTTCAGCTCCTGCGACACTGCCATCCACCAGAAGAGCAAGTCACAAAGCACAGCTCAAAGGCCAGGCCCAGAATGCATCCAAGCACTTCAGACCTCCCAGCCAAGCTCCAGCTCTGCTCTGAGCAGCACCAGGCCTGGAAGACCTGGTCTTGGCATCCCAGTCCTGTTAACACAGTCCAGGAAGCGAAGCAGAGTCCCCAGTCCCGGCCAGGCTGCGGCACTTTTAACAAGGTGCAAGTGGTAACTGGGAGCAAAGAGACAAGGCTCTGGTGCTGCAGGAACTCACTCATCCTCTCCCTGCTTGAGATTAAAAGGTTTGGTGCTACTACACGTCGTAACAATGCAAACTGCATTGCACATCAATGTTTGGCCTGCAAGCTTCATTACAAAAGTAATGAAATTCTCGATCACTGAGCACGCACAAACTGAAACCCAAGGTCAGGGGGAGTCTTACGGTTTATTTCCTTGGCTCAAGCCCCAAATAAATCAGATTTAGTTACATGCATAAATAGACTGCAAATGACAAGCTGCCATGGCTTTTTCTTCCTGTTAACTGTACACGTCTTATGTCAAGCAACCACTACCCATTAGCTTTGTCTTGGGTTTTATAAAGAATTTTTTTCTTGGGGTAGAAGGAGGGGAATTGGTTTTCCTGAATTTTTCTTTCAAAAGGCAAATCTGGCAGAATAATATCAGACAAAACGCAAACAAATAAAACCTGGTTCCAATAACATAGGTATGTCTGAAGCTGAGTAAAAATTTCCTTGGAACATTCCACGCAATTATACCTGCTTGTAAGGAAATCCCAGCACTGACTGCAACATAACCACAACAAGGGAAGATGCAAAGGCAAAATACCAACAGATAATGTTTTGAAAACAATAAAGAACATTGCTTTCAGGCAGTTGGAGACCATGAGAGGTACCATGTAGATGATGAGGTTATGCTATAAAGGGGAAAAGTCAGACAGAAAAGGAAAAGAGATAGACACTAGGCACAACCCTTTTTAAATCAATGTGTATAGCAATCAATGAAGCCTAAGGAATAAAGTGGTTTAGTGGGCGATATTGATGGTAGGCAGATGGTTGGTGTAGATGATCTTAGAGGTCAACCTTTACGATTCTGTGGAAGGTAATACTTGTACTCAGACGGTGAGTCCTCTCAGCCTCATTAGGCAGTTCACCTGCAACAGGTATCAAATCTTATTATAAACTTAAGTCTGGCTGCAACAGGCAGGTATCCTTGCTTACCCAAAACCACAGTTCAGCAGTGTCTTAAGTCAGGAGTGAAATACGAGAGTTTTCAAAAGCAGTAAAGTGACAGAGCATGTGCTCATTTCTGCCAGCAGGCCAACTTCTGACCACAACATTGTTAGCCACAGGCCTGCCCTCCCCACGCCCCATGTAGCACCTACGCATAGAGCCACACTGGAAGGAGGCACTGCAAAGAGGAGTGGCAGCAACTCTCAGGCCCAGCTCTGCCCCAGCACTGGTGGACTGGAACTGCACGAATGCAGGGAGGAAGGCAGAAGGCTGCAGGGAGAGCCAAAAGCCAAAACTACTCACTCTCACCAGTACTCATAATTCATGACTTCCATGAGCGCTAAATTCATTCAAAAAATTGGCAAGGAAATTGTGCTTTCTTGAGAGGATAGGAGGAGGGGAACAAAATGTGTTTACCAAACTCTTCTCTTTGTTCGCTTTAAATAAGGCAGATTTAAAGAAAAAAAAAATACTATCTGGAGATCATCAATGCACTGTCCTTCCGCACCATTTCCCTACCAGTGATGCTCACCTCCGGGAGCGGCTTAGCAAGGGTAAAGAGAGGCAGCTGCAAAACGGATTACAAGGGAGAAGGCTCAAGTGGCCACACTGTGCTGATGTCTTTAGCAAAGCTGCTGCTAAGCACAGGAGAAGCAGCAAAACTGATGTGAAAAGCATTAGTGCTGCGGACCCAAGAGATGGGAGTGCTATGATGAGGGACTACCCGTAAGTTCAGGGAGAAGAGGAGAAAGGATAGCCCGGTCAGCCTGCAAAAAGTTACAATCACTGCTCTGAAGAAAAGTCAGCCAGGGCCTTAAGACATTTGCACTGCTATGGTCCATGCTGTAGGAAAACAAAAAGGAAATTTTCTATTTTCTCAAGACAGCACGACTCAGTTTTCCTCAAAATCCAAACAATTTTTTAGCAAACATCCCAGCAGGAAAAAAATGAGAAAACACTTTTGAGACTCTCACATTCTCCCTCACCCATCCCCCTCCATTTTCCATCCTGTCCTATGGTCAAAAAATAACCAAACAGATTACTTTGTATTCGGTAAATACAGAATCCAGAGAGCTCTGCAGCTCAGATCTGTCATGTCAAGCGTTGCCAGGAGCAGATATTTATGGAAGAGTTGGAAACCCTTTTAAAATAGGGCTTGCATTTGTTGCACTAATAAACAATCATAATGATGCCACCAGGCACTGTTATAATTAGAAAACACTAGAGGTCAGTCATCCTTTCTGCTGTGCAAGTGCATTTCAGCATGATTACAAACAACAGCTGGATGTTACCAGCAAGGCAGGGATGAAAGGGAAGTGTTTACATACTCGAGCACGAGGATGTCACTACAAGACCAGAATAGTCAAGCAGCCAAATCCCCAAGAGAATCTGTCCTCAGTGGTTTGGGATGGGACACAAAAAAAGTTCTTCATGCACTTGGACAACTTCAGCAAGTGAAGCAACCTAAGCCAGTGAAAAGTACGCAGCTACTCATTTATTTATTTAACTCAATAGCTGTGCTTGCTTGAAGATGAACATGAGATCTTTGATACCACACGTGACTTGATCTTACCACGTGCCACAGGAGAGATGAGCACACCAACGGCACAGCATATTGCCTTACCTCATGCAGAGCGATTACCTTAGCTGCAAACAGAAAAATTCTGCTGCTTCGGTTCAATACTCTGAAGTCTTCCACTACCCCTCCAAACACGCTCGAGCCTGCACAACTTGAGGAGCGCAGCACACAGACTGCACAGGACTGCAGACTGTAGGCAGCTGCTTCTGTGGCTACCAAATGTCCGGTGCTTGTAGCTTCTAGAGATTTGCTCAGTGAAGCATTCCTAGAGACAAGGCAACCCTAACTGGCTCTGATGTGATCAAACAACCCTAAGGAGGATGGCAGCAGGTCTCCCTCCCACACATGTTGCTTTTCCTTTTCACCATGCCAGGCCCTTGGACATCCAAGGCTCAGTTCCAACTGCTCTGATCTTGCCTATCCCATCGAGTTAACATGAAGGGCTGCAATCAACTTCAGGAAGAGAAAAGCTCTAAGAACTCAGTGAGGTTTGGGTTTATTTCTCTCTAATTGGCACCATGTATATTATACCAATAACTTCACCAGCAGATGATCTTTTCCCTCTGAAGGTTGTTGCCTGCAGGATTAGATCCCCCAGGCTTTGCCAGGCAGAGTTAAAATCATGACCCAATAAAGTCATTACAGTAAAACACAGCACTTACATACACGAAGAGAAACGTTTAGTGCCTTCTTCCAATTTGCCTCCTACAGTTGTGAGACTTTATCTTTCTATGGGAAGCAAAGCAAAGCAACTTTAAAGTTATGTTGGTTCACCCAGGCTGACTTCACAGATGAGATTTGTCATTCAGCTGAAGAGTGTGCTACAGGGTTGAAGGATTAAGTTGTGGAGTTTGCACAGCCAACGCTTCAATCCCTTTATTATACATCTAATTAAGCCTGAATGCATCTGGCTTCATAGTGGCAAGGCATTAACGAAGGGGTGCAATGTCCAGGAGACAGGGAGATACCCACTGGTGTACACAGATGGGTTTTTCTGGGGATTCTCCCATTAGAAGTTAGAGCCAGGATTCTTCCCAGATACACATCAGCGTTGATCTAACTGTGTGTCCATTGCACTTCCAGATCTGACCAGCTGCGCACAACTGGCTTCCTGCCTGCTCCCTACCAGGAACATCCCGACACTTCTCAGCACTGGTAATTACCTAGTTCCTTTCTGGTGAACTGTCCCAAGATCCTGAACCTACCCACTCAGACAATCCTCCCCAACTCCAAAACCTCCCTGTGCTGTGCCAGATGTCACAGGATACATGGAACTAAATGCACCCCTAGGCAGCACGTACACCCCCTCTCAGTGCCATATGCATTCTGTTAAAGCAGTAAGGCCTCAAGGAACCCACGAGGAACCCCTAAGATCTGGCACTCCAGTATTACCCATATGGATTGCAACGCAATCTCATTAAGGCCAGAAGCAGCTTTGCACAAGCTCATAGGCATAAGAATGGTTTCTAAAACCACCCAAGGGCCCAAAAAACTTTTACTGCAGCTTTTTACCAAACTCTTTCAACCTCTTGAAGGCTATAAAGATCCAGTTTGCAACTGAAGCCAAAGAGAATTTTCTCACTGGAACTTAAGTTACCCCACCCATGACCAGGCCCGGGCTGCAGTGGAGCTGAGCAGCCAGCACTGAGCCGAAACGTGAGACCTGCAACCTGCTGGAAGAAACTTATAACTTTGTGTCCATAATGCAGAAGAGGAGCTTGCTTACACAGGCAGCTTCCTCTTGCTAGGCATATCAGCAACTCTGAGCAACTCCCTTTGTTCTCTGCCTCCATTTCCCTGAATACAGACAGGTAACAGCGACCACCCCCATAAAGCACAGCACTTTCTGACCCTCCACAGAGAAGCAGCACAGAAATGCAGCGTGATGATCACTGGGGCACATGAGGATGTTGTAGACATGGAAACCACGCTGTAGAAGATAAACCATGCCACCAAGAGAACCCATAAAACAAACAAACACAAACATCAGAACCACCAAATTGTGTGTGGGTGCATCTTCCAAAAAGGTGAAAAACTTTTGGTCATCTTCAGATCATTTTGCCCTGAAAGCAGAGCCCGTACTAACAGTCCTTTCCTCGTCCTGAACCACAGGCCATATAGGCTCCTGGGTGACAGTAGCTTTTGCCCCAAGCAGGCTGCGCAAAGGCCTCATGGACCAAACAGTTCTCCCAGCTGGGAAGTGGCCCAGTGCAGACCTAACACTTGGCTTTGGGGCAAGAAACACAAAGAAAAGGCTCCAGGTTTTCATACCACGTCATGTCCATCACCCAGGAAGTTCTGGCTACCACAGCCATCATGCTTGCTGCATGCACAAGCCTAACAGCTTGCTCCCAGCTGTTAACCCTCAGCTGTTTTGCCCAAGCAGCACCGAGCACGCCAGCAGCTCGTGCTGTCAGAGAACCACCTGCGGGTGCACCGACGCACCATGCACTTCACCAGTACCTGTCACAACGCGCCAGGAATGTGGGCTTAACCAAACCCTCTGGCCAGAGCTAAATTAAAGCAGCGCGGTATTACAGACAAGCGTTTGCCAACATATTTTCATTTATGTAACTCGATCACAGGTTTAGACAATTCTAAAGGAGTCCATCAAAAACAAGTTTTGTACAATCTTCCAGTGACCACGTTAAAAATGCAATCATTACATAGGAGCACCAAAATCTTAACTGCAGGCAGGTGTGCACAGCCACCCCAGTGCAGCTGAATTCCACAGGTGACATCTCAGCACTGTGCCCGAGTCTGGGGATGTGGGGGGCACCGACTGCCGCCCCCTCGGACCCAGTGCTCCCACCTGGCCCATGCACTGCACGCCCCAGCCCGAGGGTGCCCCCATTCCCCGGGTTTCCCTCTGCCTAACGCGGGACAAAGCACGAGGCCCCGCTGAAGGCTCCGCCTGAGCAATGCACGACTCTGGGGCAGCAAAGCAAAGCCCCTGCCCGCACATGGCACCGGGGGAAGGCACCGGGGAGACGGGAGGGGAGGGAGCAGCGTCCCCGCTGCTGCGCGGAGGCAGCGAAGGGTGAATAAACGTTTATAAATGCGGCTGTCACTTACTTATCCAGAATGAAGTAGAGATCGAAGGCACCGTGACAGGAGCGCTGCTCCTCGTGCTCGTCCTCCTCCGGCCGGGCGCAGCAGCTCGGGCTCCCGCTCGCCAGCAACAAGCAGCACAGAAATGCCGCTTTCTCCACTCCGCTGCTGCAACTCGCCATGTTTTCCCTTCCTTAATTCCTCCTCCTCCTCCCCCAGTCCCTCTCTCGCTTACAGTCTCTTCGGAAGCGCCAGAGGAGGAGGAAAAAAAATAAAAAACACGACCAGCACAC